>LPNX010998477.1:6736-46116 GCA_001517045.1 Pseudotsuga menziesii | reverse complement strand
AAACTCTCAATATAAAGACCGAATGATATATAATCATGAATTATATTGACTTACCAATGGATGATATTCATGCCCCCCCTCAACATGTCCATGTTCTCTAGAATGTCTTTTAGTTGTTTTGATCAGTAACCTTCTCGTATTAAAGCCCCTACATTGACTGCAAGGACAATAACATTTTCCATCACCCCTTATTTCCACTCCCTCCCACATTNTATTAAAGCCCCTACATTGACTGCAAGGACAATAACATTTTCCATCACCCCTTCTTTCCACTCCCTCCCACAACCTAGCAAGCAATTGTCGATTTTGTTCTTCCNGCAATTGTCGATTTTGTTCTGCCGGATCTTGATGACCTGTAACATCATTGTTACGTGGCATTTTATTACTCAAACCCTAAGAACAAAGTACGAGCAAACCCATGTATATTATGAGTCTTCTTTTCCACAAGGGTTAGAACCAAATCCAAAGAGCAAGCTGACCAAAATCCAAGACCAAGTGGGAAGATCCCCACAAAAGAGCAAGGCCAAAATCCAAGACCAAGTGGGAAGATCCCCACAAAAGAGCAAGGCCAAAATCCAAGACCAAGTGGGAAGATCCCCACAAAACAGCAACGCCAAAATCCAAGACCAAGTGGGAAGATCCCCACAAAAGAGCAACGCCAAAAAAAAAACCTTAGGAATTTCGCACTTCTTGTGCAAGAGATAAGTGCGAGAATCAGTGTGTGAGATAATGAACCTAGCCTTACATCTATTTATATGAAAAATGAACCTAGGCTTTCCATTTTAATGTGTGTGGGATAATGTCTTAAGCGTCGATTTGCACTTTAAATAATTAACTAATTACGACAAATTATTAAATGATTGAGCATTTTAAGCGCCGTCGCTTAAGCGACG
Source organism: Pseudotsuga menziesii (assembly GCA_001517045.1). Classification (NCBI taxonomy): domain Eukaryota; kingdom Viridiplantae; phylum Streptophyta; class Pinopsida; order Pinales; family Pinaceae; genus Pseudotsuga; species Pseudotsuga menziesii. The sequence goes on along the minus strand of LPNX010998477.1, from coordinate 45,223 downwards.
CTTAAGAAATTATTAAATAAATGGGAAATTTAACCGTCGTCGCTTAAGCGATGCTTAGGAGGATATCCGTCGCTTAAGCAACTCTTGCAACCCTAGGTGTCGCTTAAGCGACGCTTATCCCCACCATTTAAAAAAAAAAAATTATCTTTCTGATTTTAGGCACGGTTAAAAGAAAAAATCCACGCGCCGTCGAAAAAAACCGTCGGATTTTGGATCGAAATGTAGTAATGCATGATCATTGGTCATCGATCATCATCACCATTTTCATCCTTGTCATCACCATGATCATTGGTCATCAATCATCATCACCATCCTCATCATCACCATGATCATCGATCATCGATCCTCATCATCAACATCGCCATGATCATCATCACCATCATCATCATCATCATCATCTTCATCATCTTCATCATCATCATCACCATCAACATCATGAACATCATCAATAACAGTGTCGTCATCATCATCATCATCATCATCATCATTATCATCATCATCATCATCACCTTCATCATCATGATCAACATGATCATCATCATCACCAGCAACATCATGAACATCATCATCACCAACATTGTCATCATCATCATCATCATCATCATCAACATCAACATCATCGTCATCATCCTCATCCTCATCATCATCCTCATCATCATGATCACCTTCATCATCATCATCATCTTCATCATCATTATCACCATCAACATCACGAACATCATCATCACCATCGTCATCATCATCATCATCATCATCATCATCAACATCAACATCATCCTCCTCATCATCATCATCAACAACATCATCGTCATCATCATCATAATCATCATTGCCATCATCATCACGTCATCACCATCCTCATCCTCCTTATCATCATCATCATCACAAACATCTTCATCACCTACATCACCATCATCATCCTCATCATCACCATCATCATTGATAATTAATCATCATCATCAACATCGCCATGATCATCATGTTCATCATCATCTCCATCTTCATCATCATCATCATCTTCATCATCAACATCCTCATCACGATCAACATCATCAACATCAACATCATCATCATCGTCATCATCATCCTCATCATCAGCCTCATCATCAGCATCACCTTCCTCATCATAATCATCATCGTCATGAACATCATGAACATCACCTTCCTCATCATCATCATCATCATCATCATCATCCTCATCATCATCATCATCATCATCATCAACATGATCATCATCATCACCATCAACATCATGAACATCATCATCACCATCATCGTCATCATCATCAACATGATCATCATCATCACCATCAACATCATGAACATCATCATCACCATCATCGTCATCATCATCAACATCAACATCATCATCATCCTCATCATCATCATCACTTTCATGATCATCATCATCACCATCCGCATCCTCATCATCACCATGATCATTGGTCATCGATCATCATCACCATCCTCATCCTCATCATCAGCATCACCTTCCTCATCATCATCATGAACATCATCGTCACCATCGTCATCATCATGATCAACATCATCATCACCATCATCATCGTCATCACCTTCGTCATCCTCCTCCTCCTCCTCCTCCTCCTCCTCCTCCTCCTCAACATCATCATCATCAATAAGATCATCATCATCACCATTAACATCATGAACATCATCGTCACCAGCGTCGTCATCATCATCAACATCAACATAATCATCCTCATCATCATCCTCATCATCATCATCACCTTCATCATCATTATCATCACCATCCTCATCCTCATCATCACCATGATCAATGGTCATCGATCATCATCACCATCCTCATCCTCATCATCACCATAATCATTGGTCATCGATCATCATCACCATCCTCATCCTCATCAACACCATGATCATTGATCATCAATCATCGTCACCATCCTCATCCTCATCATCAGCATCACCTTCCTCATCATCATCATCATCACCATCGTCATCATCATGATCAACATCATCATCACCATCGTCGTCGTCATCATCATCATCATCCTCCTCCTTTTCCTCCTCCTCCTCCTCCTCATCATCAACATGATCATCATCATCACCATCAACATCATGAACATCATCATCACCATTGTCATTATCATCATCAACATCAACATCATCATCATCATCATCGTCGTCATCCTCATCATCGTCATCACCTTCATCATCATCATCATCACCATCCTCATCCTCATCATCACCATGATCATTGGTCATCGATCATCATCACTATCCTCATCCTCATCATCACCATGATCATTGATCATCGATCATCATCACCATCCTCATCCTCATCATCATCATCACCTTCCTCATCATCATCATCATCATCATCATGAACATCATTGTCACCATCGTCGTCATCAACATCATCAACATCAACATCACCATCGTCATCATCATCATCATCATCATCCTCCTCCTCCTCCTCCTCCTCCTCCTCTTCATCATCATCATCATCACCATCTACATTATGAACATCATCATCACCATTGTCGGCATCATCATAACCATCATCATCATCATCATCATCATCATCATCATCATCCTCATCATCATCTATCACCTTCATCATCATCATCATCATCACCATCCTCATCCTTATCATCACCATGATCATTGGTCATCAATAGTCATCACCATCCTCATCCTCATCATCACCATGATCATTGATCATCGATCATCATCACCATTCTAATCCTCATCATCACCATCACTTTCCTCATTATCATCATCATCATCATCATGAACATCATCATCACCATCGTCGTCATCATGCTCAACATCATCATCACCATTGTCATCGTCATCACATTCCTCCTCCTCCTCCTCCTCCTCCTCCTCATCATCATCATCAACATGATCATCATCATCGCCATCAACATCATGAACATCATCATCACCATCATCGTCATCATCATCAACATCATCATCATCATCATCATCATCATCCTCATCATCGTCATCATCATCACCATCCTCATCCTCATCATCACCATGATCATTCATCATCGATCATCATCACCATCCTCGTCCTCATCATCACCATGATCATTGATCATTGATCATCATCACCATCCTCATCCTCAGCATCACCTTCCTCCTCATCATCATCATCATCATGAACATCATCGTCACCATCATCGTCATAATGATCAACATCATCATCACCATTGTCATCGTCATCCTCCTCCTCCTCCTCCTCCTCCTCCTCCTCATCATCATCATCAACATGATCATCATCATCACCATCGACATCATGAACATCATCATCACCATTTTCATCATCATCATCAACATAAACATCATCATCATCATCCTCATCATCATCATCACCTTCATCATCATCATGATCACCATCCTCATCCTTATCATCATCATGATCATTGGTCATCGAACATTATCACCATCCTCATCCTCATCATCACCATGATCATTGATAATTGATCATCATCACCATCATCATCCTCATCATCACCATCCTCATCGATCATCGATCATCACCACCATCCTCATCCTCATCATCAGCATCACCTTCCTCCTCCTCATCATCATCATCATGAACATCATCATCACCATCATCATCAACATCATCAACATCAACATCACCATCATCATCATCATCATCATCATTCTCATCCTCCTCATCCTCCTCCTCCTCCTCATCATCATCACCATCAACATCATCAACATCATCATCACCATCATTGTCATCATCATGATCATCATCATCATCATCATCATCCTCATCATCATCACCATCCTCATCCTCATCATCATTATCATCACATTTTTTCAGGTATTTCTTGTTTTTGGGGTAGCGGGGTGTTGAGGCTTGCGAATTCGCAGGCGGCAACAGTAAGGGATTCTCCCCAATCAACGTTCCCAACTATCCCATTGACTTTTTGGTATAGGGAATCCGTCTGGTTTACGGTCCGGCCACCATAGGTCAAAGTAACAACAAGGGTTTACCGGTTGCGGCCCGGTCCACCGGAGTTTGTATTTTTTGACTTAATGTATGCAATGCACATGCCTATCTTAACATGCAGGGTGATAAAGATGCAAGGAACAACACAATGTGATGCGCAGGTTCTTACCTCTCGTCTTGGGTTCACCCACATCTAAACCACATAAGTAACCATGCAGTAAAACAACTAACTGTCTAAACACCTAACCATCTATCCCCGGGGAGCCAGAAGAATGATTATTTGTGAGTAATGTATTATTTCCATGTATGATAAACAAAATTACAGGTAGCTGATATTTATGTTTACAACACATGAACAAGAAAATATTCTAACAATCAGATAGCCAATTGTTATATGAACCACATACATTACTCTGGGTGAATTTCCCACAAATTAAATCAGAAATCATTCAACAAGACATAGGTCATAAGGTTAGAACGATCTCACGATTCATGGACACAAGATGAAAAATAAAGTAGTTCATCTTTCTGCCATCCATGTATAACATTTGGAAACTTCACATCTCTTTCTCCAATAGGCAAACTAAAATATTTTATTGCAAAAGGAAGTAGTTCTTCTTACAGTATGTCCTCCAGTCTTACTGGTAAAAAGCCCTTTTTCTCATCTACCCTTCCTACTTTTATACAAAAAGCAAAATTGGTTGGGCTTCCCAAAGTGTCCTTTGGGCTTCCCAAAGTGTCCTTTGGGCTTCCCAACCCTTTTGTCTTCCCAACGTTTCATTTTTTTCCAAAAAGCCTTTTACAATTTATTAAATTACAACAAAGTTGACCGGTCCTCTTAGGAGGAGGGTCCCGCTTGGTTCTCCAAGAATTTTTTCCACGCTGCCGCTTCAGCAGTGAGACCTTAAAACGAGCTAGGCTCTAAAAACTGAATGTTTAGCTCGAACTTGTCTGCCTGGTTTTTTATGGCCTCTACCCTGGTTGTGTTCAATTGCACCTGTTCTTCCAAGAGCTGCACACTAACGGCTGTGTGGCCTATTTCATCTTTCAGAATCTGGTCATTAATGGCTTTGATGCGTTGTACTCTGGCTTCTTCATCTTGTTGTGTTTTCTGCAATATTTCTACAAATGCATCATGATCAGGGAACTCATATAGTCTCTGCTCGGCCTCTACCTGACATCGGTTGTAGGTAACCAGGGCTCTCCTGAAGAACTCTGTGCAGGCTTCCTTTGTCTTCTTGACTATTTTCTGGAAGTCTGCTGCAGTATTGATAGCGAATTCTATCATATCGTGGTCCCGTTTAAGGGCTTGTTTATCCTTGGATGGTAGTTCTGCTGGGACTTCTTCATCATTCTCCACCCTTTCTATCCTTGTAGTCAGTGCTTCGAGAATGTCTTGGGACCTGTCAACAAAATAAGAAGCGGTGTCCAAGAGTTCTTCCAGTTGGCTATCAATCTGGAGGACCTGGCATCTTTCTTCTTCTAGAGCAGTTTGCAGGTGTAGCACTTTAGCTTTCTGAGCCAGGATGTGTTCTTTAATCGGCTGTAGATCGACCTACTGTTCCTTTGCTGCTTCCAGTTCAGCAGTCAGAGATGCCAGCTTCGCTTGCAGTTCCTGGGTGTATGAGGCATTGGACTCATAAATGACAGTCTACTGTGCCTACAGCTCTTCCACTTTTGCCCTCAACTACTCTTTCTCATTCTTGAGATCTTGAACTTCCTACTGCGCATTTTCTAGAGCCTCTTGTGTTGTTCCTTTGACCTGTGCTTCTATCTAGAGGGCATGGATTTCTCCCTTTGTGGCCTCCATTTCTTTCAGCACATGTTCATATTTTCTCTTAAGTCTATTTCCTTCTTCTCTTTCTTTTCTCGGGGTGTCCTTAAGTTGAGAGGAAGTCTTCTTGGATGACTCTATTTCAATCATCATCCTGTCTATGTTATCCTCTGAAGCATGTATTGCTGCAGTCCCGGCCCTTATAGTAAACCTTGGATCTACATCTGTCCCTACCATCATAGCTTTATCTCTGATCATCTTGTTGGTCATTCCTTCTACTTCTACCTTTATTTCTGTTCTCCTCATTATTCTTTTAGTAGCTCTGTCATAATATACGGTGCTGAAATCAGGGACCTCTTCCCCTTTTTTTTGGACGAAGGGTACTAGCTGAAGCATAGGGGTTGCAGGAGTGATGGTAGTGGGCAATTGAAGGGTCTGCACCTCAGGGTTTTCCCCTCCCTGAATCTGCCCTAATGGTGTTTCAGAGGCTTGTTGCTGTGTCAACTTTATCTTCTCAGCCTCCTGCTCTTGAAGCTCTTCATCTAGCTTCCTTTGTGCTTCCTCGGTTGCTTGTCTAGCAGCTTCTTCTATTTCTCTGGCTACTTCTTTTTCTTGTTCAGCTGCGTCTTGGGCAGCTTTCATTTTCTCTTCTTATCCCTTCTGTAGCCACTCTGCAGCCTCATTTTCAAGCCTCTGAGCCTCCTCTCTTATCCTTTTGGTGACCTCTTCAGCCTTAGCTTGCTCAGCTTTATCCTGCTCACTCCCTTTTCCGCCCTTGGTGGGATGCTTTGGTTTGAATCTTCTACTAAGTGCCGTCATAGTTGGTGCACTCCTGAAAACAGATTCATCTCAATCAAAATGGTGGGTGTACTCGTAAAACACCTTGTGCTTCTTGCAGTGCTCAGCCATTCTGCCATGAGTGTCATTTCGTCTGAAAGTCATCTCGCCAAAGTGGAACTTCCCTAGTTCCTCTATAAATTCTGCAGCTTGCTTCACATTGGCGAAACTGCAGCTGCCTAGCTTAAATAATAGAGGTGGATAGGCAGTCTTCTTTTTCTGGAACAAGAAGTGACCAACTCTGTCAATAAACACTTGTCTGACTGCCTCTTTGTGGACTATATAATCCGTTGCATACTTGGGCAGCAGATAAGGTGTTTTTGATCCACCAAACATTCTAAGATACATCCCGTTTTCTATCAAGAAATAATCACCATACTCCTCTATTACCTGCATAGCCTCTTCAGACATGCAGTTACATTCCTTTCGGAAGCTAAGCGCGTGCAGAGGCATAATAAAATGCTCACAGATCTCTCGGTAATAACTATGGTACTGAGTTTGTAGGCTGCATATACGGGCATTCTTTCCCTATCCCAAACAAATTTGAGCCCGGGGAAAGGCTGGTGGCATAGTATGCAGTCAATTAGAATGGAACTCATGTAGAACTCAGATTTTTTCTGGGCTTCTCCTCCTCCCAGGGCTGCAGCTACACAAGAAGAGAGACTACTTGATACTAGGCTGGCCCAATTGAAGATTGTTCCTTCTGTGGCCACATGAAACATAAGAGGTATCCACTCCAATTTGAAGAGTCTACCATTGGCTCTTCCAAATATGCAGTTTAGCATCAAGGCTATAAACCTGTAAGGAGCTCTCAAGCTCGTTGTGTCATAGTCCTCCATTGCTCTGTGTCTATAAATATTTCTTGGTAAGAGCATTCTTCTCAGGGTTTCCACTAAATCCATCATGAGGTTATCTAACCAATCCTTTGACAGGAAGACTTGGGGCTCTGGCAGGTGGTAAGCCAATGCCACATATCCAGGGCTAAATGCAGCATAGCCCTGACCTTCAACATTTCCCATCAGCATTGTGTTGTTATTTGTGTGTGGTAGAATCCATCTCATCACATCAGAGCAAGGGAACAACTTTGGTCTGGTAGCCACCTTCATGATGGCGGATTTTTCAATGTTGGCGTAAATAGGTTCTTCCTCAAGACCCGTGTCTGAGACTTCCCTATGGGGAATCAGTCTGTATATCTCGCCCCATTCGTACTCAGGCTCAATACCAGAGATACATTGGGTATCCTCATATATATACTCCTTCTATGGGACGACCTCTATTGCTGTCTGTTCTTCGACTGCAGGGGCCTTCCTTTTCTGCCTCTTGGACATTGTAAATTCTTCCTGCAATGTAAAAAACATTATGACATTTAAGCAGTTTGAATTTGTGAACATTGTGCAGCAATATATCCTCTCTCGAGTGTATCATAATTGTGACCAGTCCATAAAATCAAATCATAAGTCTCTCATACTGAAGAATCAAACTAGCATGCAGTACTGTGCAATGTGTCATTATCTTATGCATAGTATGGTAATGTTCAATGCAACAAATACATATATTGTTCAACCTTATAATGCCTTGAGACTATGGGTGCGCTATCTTATGATTTGATCTATATGAGAAAGCCTATCAATCATACTTATGCCAGGATTAAACCTACACTATTATGTGACCTGCCACTTCCTCATGATAGCGATACATTGAAGCAAAACATTGTAAATTATATGCAGGTGCAGTATTCAATGATCATTCTATTTCCTAGCAAACACAGAGAAGGATTAAAAGCGTCAAGCTCATGCCAATCAACACTTTAGCCATAAAACCCAATCAGACGCATCACAACAGAAACGCATGCGACTTGTAGCGGAGAAGTTAAATTAATCTGACAGTACATTTCACCCTCCCCAGGGAGGCGTAACCACTTTTCTACACAGGGTATCCTCATCAAAACATGACCAACATGCTATCCTCAACAAACGCAGTGTAATTAGCGACACACCCCTTCTACCCCACTAGGGTTTTAGGTGACCAAAATCAAAAGGTTCGGAAAGGATGGCGCAAACAACACTGGCTAGGCTCGACTGTGAAAACTCTTCAAAACTCTATTCCTCCCAGTCAACTGTAGGTCTAACCTTCTGCCTCATCGAGGCTGCGAAAACGCGCCATCGAAACGGTTAGAGTCCACAGGTTGGGGATGCACCACGGAAATCAATAAACTATCAAACACCCCACGGCAGCGCCCAAAATCCGACCACTCCTTGTCTATCATGGCCACGCTGCAAGGCTTGGCACAGACGGCGTAACGGCCGTCTGCGCCTAACCCCTTCAACCCTTGTGCGCGCGAGGCAGTGACTAAAGGCAAAAAGAAAACGGCTTAAATGGTCAAAACGCCCCCTTTACCCAAGGTTAAGATAAAACCCACTGGCACAAGCTTAAATCCTAGCTGGACGAGGGAAAACACCGGGGACCCCAAAATATGGGAGAAAACCAATAACCGTTCAAACGTGATGGGAAAAGACGGAATAAACATACCTGGCAATCCGGTGAACGGCTGAGTCGATGGCGGTTGGAATACTTCTTCCACCTAGAAGCTGGTACAACGACAGCTAGATCCTCTCTCCCTTCGAAGCCCGACAGCTCAACGCTAAGCTCACCACGACAGTGCTCGATAATCAAAACAAACAATACAAAAACCCATACCGTCGCACTGCATAAATATAAAAAATGCCACACGTGCGAGAGCATTTAAATCAGCCACAAAACGAAAGTTGCGTCGGGCGACTAGAGCTTCAGTCCCTCCACAACGACGGATGGTCCACAATACTAACTCACCCGCACGGCTAAAATAGAACGCGTGAAATACAATCGGGCGTCAGTGGGTACCTTGATCGGATGACCAAGAATCCGAACTCCTCCGCAATGGCAGGCCCTCCGACTCAGAGCCCAATCAACTCGACACCTTCCGCAATGGTGGATCCTCAAAGCATGATGCTTCCCACAACGGAGGAGGAAATGATGGCCAAGCGTTCCGATACGAAGCTGAAACACACATCGGGGCGCAAAAGAAAAACTAAGTCCAAAGTGATCCGCAACGGCGGATGCCCGAAAAGGAGATTTGTCCGTAGCATCGGACGAAGAAGACTTCAAACCCGTCCGATAGAGAATCAAAAACCACCTGATGAAGAATCACAACTCGCCCGAAACGGTCGGAGAGAAAAGGAAAGCTTAAACCCGGAAAAGGCCCACAACGGTCGGCGTGAAAAAGACAATCAATATCTAAAAATCACCCGCAATGGAAGGACAGTCAAACGAGTTAACTCTCGATACAGGAAGGTTTTAAAAGATATGCAAAACGAAGATGAACTCAATTAAAGATGGGATTCTTTTAAGCATTGAAATGAGAAAAAATCAATCGATTGACAACAATCCCAAGTGCTGGAAGAATCTTCAGCAAATCATAGACCAAAAATCAATAGGCTGAAATCAAGGAACAAAACGACTAATTCAAAGTAAAGGAGGGCCCCAAAATTTTAGAATTTTGGGAAAACTGTTGCAGCTGCAACAATTGGCGACTATCTGGTGAACCCCAGATCTCTGAATTAACTCTCTCTCCCAGCTTAAGACTGTCTGAATAAAAGAAAAATCTTCTAGATGTCTGTATTCCTAAGCAAGCCAACTTATGCATTACAATTCATAGAAGAAGTCCATTTTTCTCGGGAAAAGGTAACATCCGTAGTGTTTCAGGTCTGAATAACTCTCTTGAGGCCAAATGGATGAGGTTTATTTTGCCTGCCCTATGGTGGTTGCAGTTTGGACACCGCAGGATTGTGACAGATAGTGAACAGTATTACCCTTTCGTTCCTCATTCCCATGCCAATTTTCACTTTTGTGCCTTTAGAACTTTAGTTTATTTTATATGAGTCCTCCTGCAGGCCTTTCTTACTGAATTTTAATTCAGGATCCTCTATCCCATAGTGTCCTTTTGTGTGAATGTTATATTTCATACTTCAATTCACGGATGGAGAGGATCTTGTGGCCATTTAGTACTTGATGCTTTGAGATTAATGCTTTCTCGAGCTTTGTTCTGATATGTCTTGCTTCTCTTTTAGGAGTAGTGACTCTTAAGAGCTTTTATCCCTTTTCTTAATCCATGGCATGGGATCATTTATATATGATAAACTGTTTCACTCTGCTTCCTTTCCGTGGGTCTTTTGTTGTTACTCCCTTGGGTAATTTAAGATGTGAACTAGATGGAGCTTTGAAATAGTACTTCAAACCTTCTTCACTTTTGAGTTATTTACAAGGATTAAGTGAGACTTCGAATGAATGCACTGCCGGTTAGGAATACAATTACTAGAAGACATTCTATACTTTAAAGCACAGTCTTTTGCTCAGGACTTTAGTTGATACAGAACCCTGACATTCCCATTGCATCCAAAAGTTTGCCTCTTATTCAAAATCAAAAGGAAAACTAACAAAGCTATAAAGAAACAGTAGAAAATCAAGTAATAAAATAAGAACCATCAACGCATTAAAGCAAGAAAACAACATCTAATATTAAGAAAACAAAACAATTTATTTATGTACAACAGCAGACAAAAATCTAAAAAACGCCCATTCCCCCAAAAAAATTTACAACTAAAAGCTAAGGAATGAGCTGGGTTTTAGACATGAGTATTTCTAACCATGATCTAACTACGCTGTTATTGAAATGGAGCCCATATCTGAGATCCTGCAATCATTTCTTTCATCCTGAGTGAGTTGAAGGAGCTCAGGCTGGGCACCCATCATAGTACTATCCTTTCTTGAAGTATGATGTCTCAGCTTACACTCAGTTAGATGGTTTCCCAATACAGACTCAGCAGATTTATTTTCTTCTCCTAGATTATTGACATTGTGCTTCATATATGGCTCTCTCAAAATCTTAATCATGTTTGGGCTTCCCTTCTGAGGTAACCACAAGTGAGACCTGTCTAAAGCAAAGTACCCATTTAATCTTGCTATCCAATCTCGATTCAGGATCATTCCATAACCATCAGGTATGTCTGCTACTACGATGTCAACGTAATGACATGTCCTTTTATTTGCAGCTAATCGGATCAGAAAATCCTCCATTTCCCCTACTACTTTGACACTGGTTTCGTCAAGTTGAGTGACATCCCAAATAGTAGGTTTTAGCGGCCCATCAATCCTTTTGCAAACTACTAGGGGCATAACATTCATGGATGATCCATATTCTACCAAACAATTATGGACCTTATGATTTAAAATTTCAAGAGTCACAAGGAAAGGTGGAGTGCTGGTTTTCTTAGTCTTGATCAACTCTCTTTTCTTCCACAGGTTGGTTTGTTGTGGGCAACTCTTCTTTCAGTTTTCCAACTTTGCTTTCCTCATCATCTTCCACCGGTTTGGAAAATTCAATGAGTGGTTCAGTTTCCTGTTTTCCATGAATATCTTTAGGTATGTCATCTTTATCCTTCCCATCAACCTGCCCCTTTACTTCCTCTTGCAAATCTGGAACCTTTGATATTATTGCATTGTTCTCAATGGCCAGGTTTTCATTTGTTGTGGTTGTAGAAGTATATTGAGACTTGAGAACGTCTTCTTCTCTGTTAAACAACGATATACCATTCCATGAAAACATATTATCATCGTCTGGTTTTACTATGGTCTGTTTCTCTTTTTCTTCTTCACTACTGTCCCTAGTCAACTCTGGGTCCAACAACTTATTCATCACCAATTTCATTGAATGTAACCATTGAGGACACTTCTTCTCAGAATGAGGTTGTTGATGAAAGGTATAGAAATTATCTCCTCCTATTTCTGTTATGTTTATTGATGCCAAATTAGGAGGTGGGACTTGCCATTGGCTGTTATGTTCCCTATTTGGATAGTGTGGCTTATTGGTTTTATGAATGTCCCTCTCCCTTTCCAGATCTACAATTCGGTTGGAAATTTTCTGAAGCGCTTTCATCATTTCATGAGAATTACGTGGTTGATCTTCTCTAGATTCAAATAGCAGCGAGCTTCTTCTTACAGTGGTCTTATCTTCAAATGAGTCAGGATAGTCCTGTATACTCTCACTTTCAGCCTCTACTCTCTCAGCCTCTTGATAGGTTTCTGCCAGCGTGGGCTTGACTTTCATCTTGGAAAACATGGCCAGCTCAGGTCCTAAGGCTGAGGTATAATACTCAATTAAGACTTTATCTGAAGGTCTGTCAACAGTAGAATTTTTTTTTAAGTACAATGAAAATCTCTGAGTGAAACTATGTACCTTTTCATTCCTCTTTTTTCTTAACAAACCAAGCCCTTTCATCAACGAGGCATGCGTCTTCTGAGTTGTATATTTACCTCTGAAAACCCTTTCAAAAGTGTCCCAATCAGGAATGGAATTAGCAGGCAGACTGAAATACCAAGATGTTGCTGCTCCTTTCAGAGTGTGAGGGAACAATCTGCAGACCACATCTTCATACTCCCCAGCCCTTAGCCCTTCTAATGCTAGATAAAAGCTTTGAAGATGATCATCTACAGCAATATTTTCCACAGGGTCAAACTTAGGTAGGAGCTTGTCAAAGGCTTGAGGTAGGTTATGCAAAGGAGGAGTTAGGTTCAGAGGTGACCTAGCTCTCCATGCCGGCAAAGGATTGGGTTGATTACCAGCCATGAGCAAAGGTAAATAGATAAGCCACAAGGACAATAACGAAAACTGTGAGCACTTGGGTCAGGTTGAAAGATTCAAACCTCTGCTGGTAGGATAATCTTGGGAAAATAAGCTCCACGGCCAGCCTATACTGGTGGCCCTCCTTCTAGCGCCAAAAATGTTGAGGCCTGGGAATTCGCAGGCGGCAACAGTAAGGGATTCTCCCCAATCAACGTTCCCAACTAGCCCGTTGACTGTTTGGTATAGGGAATCCATCCAGTTTACGGTCCGGCCACTGTAGGTCAAAGTAACAAAAAGGGTTTACCGGTTGCGGCTCGGTCCACCGGAGTTTGTATTTTTTGACTTAATGTATGCAATGCACATGCCTATCTTAACATGCAGGGTGATAAAGATGCAAGGAACAACACAATGTGCTGCGCAGGTTCTTACCTCTCGTCTTGGGTTCACCCACATCTAAACCACATATGTAACCATGCATTAAAACAACTAACTGTCTAAACACCTAACTATCTATCCCCAGGGAGCCAGAAGAATGATTATTTGTGAGTAATGTATTATTTCCATGTATGATAAACAAAATTACAGGTAGCTGATATTTATGTTTACAACACATGAACAAGAAAATATTCTAACAATCAGATAGCCAATTGTTATATGAACCACATACATTACTCTGGGTGAGTTTCCCACAAGTTAAATAAAAAATCATTCAACAAGACATAGGTCATAAGGTTAGAACGATCTCACGATTCATGGACACAAGCTGAAAAATAAAGTAGTTCATCTTTCTGCCATCCATGTATAACATTTGGAAACTTCACATCTCTTTCTCCAGCAGGAAAACTAAAATCTTTTATTGCAAAAGGAAGTAGTTCTTCTTACAATATGTCCTCTAGTCTTACTGGTAAAAAGCCCTTTTTCTCATCTACCCTTCCTACTTTTATACAAAAAGCAAAATTAGTTGGGCTGCCCAAAGTGTCCTTTGGGCTTCCCAACCCTTTTGTGTTCCCAACGTTTCATTTTTTTCCAAAAATCCTTTTACAATTTATTAAATTACAACAAAGTTGACCGGTCCTCTTAGGAGGAGGGTCCCGCTTGGTTCTCCAAGAATTTTTTCCACGCTGATGCTTCAATAGCGAGACCTTCAAACAAGCTAGGCTCTAAAAACTAAATGTTTAGCTCGAACTTGTCAGCCTGGTTTTTTATGGCCTCTACCCTGGCTGTGTTCAATCGCACCTGTTCTTCCAAGAGCTGCACACTAATGGCTATGTGGCCTATTTCATCTTTCAGAATCTGGTCATTAATGGCTTTGATGCGTTGTACTCTGGCTTCTTCATCTTGTTGTCTTTTCTGCAATATTTCTACAAATGCATCATGATCAGGGAAATCATATAGTCTCTACTCGGCCTCTACCTGACATGAGTTGTAGGTAACCAGGGCTCTCCTGAAGAATTTTGTGCAGGCTCCCTTTGTCTTCTTGACTGTTTTCTGGAAGTCTTCTGCAGTATTGATAGCGAATTCTATCAGATCGTGGTCCTGTTTAAGGGCTTGTTTATCCTTGGATGGTAGTTCTGCTGGGAATTCTTCATCATTCTCCACCCTTTCTATCCTTGTATTCAGTGCTTCGAGAATGTCTTGGGACCTGTCACCAAAATAAGAAGCGGCGTCCAAGAGTTCTTCCAGTCGGCTATCAATCTGGAGGACCTGGCATCTTTCTTCTTCTAGAGCAGTTTGCAGGTGTAGCACTTTAGCTTTCTGAGCCAGGATGTGTTCTTTAATCAGCTATAGATCGACCTAATGTTCCTTTGCTGCTTCCAGTTCAGCAGTCAAAGATGCCAGCTTCGCTTGCAGTTCCTGGGTGTATGAGGCATTGGACTCATAAATGACAATCTGCTGCACCTCCATCTCTTCCACTTTTTCACTCAACTGCTCTTTCTCATTCTTGAGATCTTGAACTTTCTGCTGTGCATTTTCTAGAGCCTCTTGTGTTGTTCCTTTGACCTACACTTCTATCTGGAGGGCATGGACTTCTCCCTTTGTGGCCTCCATTTCTTTCAGCACATGTTCATATTTTCTCTTAATTCTATTGCCTTCTTCTCTTTCTTTTCTCAGGGTGTCCTTAAGCTGAGATGAAGTCTTCTTGGATGACTCTATTTTAATCATCATCCTGTCTATGTTATCCTCTGAAGCATGTATTGCTGCAGTCCCGGCCCTTATAGTAAACCTTGGATCTACGTCTGTCCCTACCATCATAGCTTTATCTGTGATCATCTTGCTGGTCATTCTTTCTACTTCAACCTTTCTTTCTGTTCTCCTCATTATTCTTTTAGTAGCTCTTTCATGATATACGGTGCTAAAATCAGGGTCCTCTTCCCCTTTTTTCTGGACGAAGGGTACTAGCTGAAGCATAGGGGTTGCAGGAGTGATGGTAGTGGGCACTTGAAGGGTCTGCACGTCAAGGTTTTCCTCTCCCTAACTCTCCCCTGATGGTGTTTCAGAGGCTTGTTGCTGTGTCAACTTTATCTTCTCAGCCTCATGCTCTCAAAGCTCTTCATCTAGCTTCCTTTGTGCTTCCTCGGCTGCTTGTCTAGCAGCGTCTTCTGTTTCTCTGGCTGCTTCTTTTGCTTGTTCAGCTGCTTCTTGGGAAGCTTTCATTTTCTCTTCTTCTCCCTTCTGCAGCCACTCTGCAGCCTCATTTTCAAGCCTCTGAGCCTCCTCTCTTATCCTTTTGGTGACCTCTTCAGCCTTAGCTTGCTCAGCTTTATCCTGCTCACTCCCTTTTCTGCCCTTGGTGGGATGCTTTGGTTTGAATCTTCTACTAAGTGTCGTCATGTTTGGTGCACTCCTGAAAACAGATTCATCTCGATCAAAATGGTGGGTGTACTCATAAAACACCTTGTGCTTCCTGCAGTGCTCAACCATTCTGCCATGAGTGTCATTTCGTCTAGAAGTCATATCGCCAAAGTGGAACTTCCCTAGTTCCTCTATAAATTCTGCAGCTTGCTTCACATTGGAGAAACTGTAGCTATCTAGCTTAAATGGTAGAGGTGGATAGGAAGTCTTCTTTTTCTGTAACAAGAAGTGACCAACTCAGTCAATAAACACTTGTCTGACTGCCTCTTTGTGGACTATATAATCCATTACATACTTGGGCAGTAGATAAGGTGTTTTTGATCCACCAAACATTCTAAGATACAGACCGTTTTCTGTCAATAAATAATCACCATACTCCTCTATTACCTGCATAGCCTCTTTAGACATGCAGTTACATTCCTTTCGGAAGATAAGCACGTGCAGAGGCATAATAAAATGCTCACAGATCTCTTGGTAATAACTATGGTACTGATGAGCCCCCAGTAGTTTGTAGGCTGCATATACGGGCATTCTTTCCCTATCCCAAACACATTTGAGCCCAGGGAAAGGCTGGTGGCATAGTATGCAGTCTATCAGAATGGAACTCATGTAGAACTCAGATTTTTTCTGGGCTTCTCCTCCTCCCAGGGCTGCAGCTACACAAGAAGAGAGACTACTTGATACTAGGCAGGCCCAGTTGAAGATTGTTCCTTCTGTGGCCACATTAAACATAAGAGGTATCCACTCCAATTTGAAGAGTCTACCATTGGCTCTTCCAAAGATCCGGTTTAGCATAAAGGCTATAAACCTGTAAGGAGCTCTCAAGCTCGCTGTGTCATAGTCCTCTGTTGCTCTGTGTCTATAAAGCTTTCCTGGTAAGAGCATTCTTCTCAGGGTTTCCACTAAATCCATCCTGAGGTTATCTAACCAATCATTTGAAAGGAAGACTTGGGGCTCTGGCAGGTGGTAAGACAATGCCACATATCTAGGGATAAATGCAGCATAGCCCTGACCTTCAACATTTCCCATCAGCATTGTGTTGTTAGTTTTGTGTGGTAGAATCCATCTCATCACATCAGAGCAAGGGAAGAGCTCTGGTTTGGTAGCCACCTTCATGATGGCAGATTTTTCAATGTTGGCGTAAATAGGTTCTTCCTCAAGACCCATGTCTGGGACTTCCCTATGGGAAATCAGTCTGTATATCTCGCCCCATTTGTACTCAGGCTCAATACCAGAGATACATTGGGTATCCTCATATATATACTCCTTCTGTGGGACGACCTCTATTGCTATCTGTTCTTCAACCGCAAGGGCCTTCCTTTTCTGCCTCTTGGACATTATAAATTCTTCCTGCAATGTAAAAAACATTATGACATTTAAGCAGTTTGAATTTGTGAACATTGTGCAGCAATATATCCTCTCTCGAGTGTATCATAATTGTGACCAGTCCATAAAATCAAATCATAAGTCTCTCATACTGAAGAATCAAACTAGCATGCAGTACTGTGCAATGTGTCATTATCTTATGCATAGTATGGTAATGTTCAATGCAACAAATACATATATTGTTCAACTTTATAATGCCTTGAGACTATGGGTGCGCTATCTTATGATCCGATCTATATGAGCAAGCCTATCAATCATACTTATGCCATTATTAAACCTACACTATTATGTGACCTGCCACTTCCTCATGATAGTGATACATTGAAGCAAAACATTGTAAATTATATGCAGGTGCAGTATTCAATTATCATTCTATTGCCTAGCAAACACAGAGAAGGATTAAAAGCGTCAAGCTCATGCCAATCAACACTTTAGCCACAAAACCCAATCAGACGCATCACAACATAAACGCATGCGACTTGTAGCGGAGAAGTTACATTAATCTGACAGTACATTTCACCCTCCCCAGGGAGGCGTAACGACTTTTCTGCATAGGGCATCCTCATCAAAACACGACCAACACGCTATCCTCAACAAATGCAGCATAATCAGCGACACACCCCTTCTACCCCATTAGGTTTTTAGGCGACCAAAATCAAAAGGGTCGGAAAGGATGGCGCAAACAACATCAGCTAGGCTCGACTGCGAAAACTCTTCAAAACTCTATTCCTCCCAGTCAACTGTAGGTCCGACCTTCTGCCTCGTCGAGACTGCGAAAACGCGCCAGCGGAATGGTTAGAGTCCACAGGTTGGGGATGCACCACAGAAATCAATAAACTACCAAACCCCCCATGGTAGCGCCCAAAATCTGACCACTCCTTGTCTATCATGGTCGTGCAGCAAGGCTTGGCATAGACGGCGTAACAGTCGTCTGCGCCTAACCCCTTCAACCCTTGTGCACGCGAGGAAGTGACTAAAGGCAAAAAGAAAATGGCTTAAATGGTCAAAATGCCCCCTTTACCCAAGGTTAAGATAAAACCCACTGGCACAAGCTTAAATCCTAGGACGAGGGAAAACGCCGAGGACCCAAAAATATGGGAGAAAACCAATAACCGTTCAAACGTGATGGGAAAAGACGGAATAAACCTACCTGGCAATCTGGCGAACGGCTGAGTCGATGGCGGTTGGAATACTTCTTCCACCTGGAAGATGGTACAACGACAGCTAGATCCTCTCTCCCTTTGAAGCGCGATAGATCAACACTAAGCTCACCACGATAGTGCTCGATAATCAAAACAAACAATACAAAAACCCATACCGTCGCACCGCATAAATATAAAAAATGCCACACGTGCGAGAGCATTTAAATCGGGCACGAAATGAAAGTTGCGTCGTGCGACTAGAGCTTCAATCCCTCCGCAACGGCGGATGGTCCACAATACTAACTCACCCGCACGGCTAAAATATAACGCGTGAACTACAATCGGGCACTGGTGGGTACCTTGATCGGATGACCAAGAATCCAAACTCCTCCGCAACGGCGGGCCCTCCGACTCGGAGCCCAATCAACTCGACACCTTCCGCAAGGGCGAATCCTCAGAGCATGATGCCACCCGCAACGGAGGAGGAAACGATGGCCAAGCGTTCCAATACGAAGCTGAAACACACATCAGGGTGCAAAAGAAAAACTAAGTCCAAAGTGATCCGCAATGGCGGACACCCGAAAAGGAGATTTGTCCGCAGCATCGAACGAAGAAGACTTCAAACTCGTCCGATAGAGAATCAAAAACCACCTGATGAAGAATCACAACTCGCGCGAAATGATCGGAGAGAAAAGGAAAGCTTATACCCGGAAAAGGCCCGCGAAAAAGACAATCAAGATCTGAAAATCACCCGCAACGGCGGGACATTCAAACGAGTTAACTCCCGAGACAGGAAGGTTTTAAAAGATATGCAAAACGACGATGAACTCAATTAAATATGGGATTCTTTTAAGCATTGAAATGAGAAAAAATCAATCAATTGACAACAATCCCAAGTGCTGGAAGAAGCTTCAGCAAATCATAGACCAAAAATCAATAGGCTGAAATCAAGGAACAAAACGACTAATTCAAAGTAAAGGAGGGCCCCAAAATTTTAGAATTTTGGGAAAACTGTTGCAACTGCAACACGGGGTCCATCAAAAGTATGCAGTGTGGGTACTTGTTAGATTCAGAATCAAATTCCGCATCCAACGAGCTCTCGTGATCGAAATTTGAGTAAAAACACAATGAGATATGTTGAAAATACGAACAAAAAAAGTAGTTTTTTTAAATGACAAATATGTCAATTCAACCATTATGGTTGACTCATTTTATTGAAATTCTATTGGTTCTTGAATTCCAACTCACAAAAACTTATTTTGGCACGTTTTCTTATAAGGCCCATTTTACATCCCAAATTTCCTCTAATGAAGCATTCACTAGAGGGACCTTCAATTTCCACAATAGTTGTTGAACAAGCACCCCATGGAAGTATTCAAGAAGCAAAATGTAGGTGCTCATTAGGGGATTTTTCAAATCCCACATCAATTCAAAGTGATAAGTTATCATCTCAAGACGAAGCTCATGAAGAGGTGTTGTACATGGATCCTACTGTTCAAGAGGCATTGGACATGGAGCCTATTGTTGAAGAATAAAATATTATCCGGACCATCGATGAGGATGTTGGACTTCCACCATCCAACTACCAGGAAGAGAATGAAGGACAACGTGTTGCTACTAAAACGCCAGAGCATATTGTTGATGCACTAGATGATATAAATCCAACCCCCTTACCTCCATTAGAAAGCACACGTCGAAGAACTCCGAAGCATCTACAAGTTGATGAAGGACTCCTCAATTCCATTGAAGGTACGCTATCTAAACATAGTATTGCTTATCAAACTCAATAGATACTAAAAAAATATTTTGCTTCTAAATGTGATGGAGATAAATGTAGATTATTTTTATTATTGTTAAAATCTAGGGGCATGAATATTGTTAGGAAATCGTTAGGGATAAAGATGATAAATCCTTCTGGACCAAGTTCTCATATAGTTAAAAGCTTAGTAGATGCCTTTGGTAAAATTGGTAAGAACACACGGTCAAAGGACCGCAATGTGGCTCGTCGTGTGTTGTCACAAGCAATTGTAAATAAGAACACTAGGGTCCTTCATTTTCTCAAGCCTACATCTAAACTAGTTAATTTGAATGTAAAAACCCTTCGTAGGTATTCTATTAGAAGAGAACATATTGACACAACCACCCAGACAGATTTTTGGGCCTTTATTGGTCAGTTGCCACGTCGTGACATGAAGCTAGTTGATGCAGTAAAGAGACTAGTGCAGAGTTTTTGGCATGATCACACAAGGCCTTCTTCAAACCAGAAGGATGTACTAAAACTGAGAAGGGGTTCAAAGGACTGTGAATCACATATTAAGCATCTTCTTGATATAACACAGACAGATCTATATGATAAATTTAGGAATGAACATAGACAATTGAATTTGGGGCAAAGATCTTTTGAGAAATGTAAGCCATGGTATGTTAGAATAAATACTCTTCGTAACACTTGTTGTTGTAGATACCATGTAGAATATGAATATTACTATGAAACATTTTCGTACATTCTTCGTGTGTTGCATACTAACCATGTGCAGGATTTCTCCTTGAAAATACCACTGACCTCATCAAGAGAATTCATTCATAGTATCATGTGCAATAGGCCTGAGGGGAAAACTTACTATGCAAAATCCTGTTTGGATGGAACTTGCTCCAACTATGATGGAATGGCATTATTGAGCCAATGTATGCATGAGACTAGAGACAATGAATTTGGGAATATGGTTACAGACATGAAAAGTTTCAAATATATCAGCTATGAAATAGTCCCAGAAAAAGAAAACAAAAAAATACAATTGGTGACATCTCAGGTACATGCATTTATCTATAAATTTATGTTTGAAAAGTTGCATTTCATTCCTTAGTTACAAAAAAACTTGATATTGATATCATTTTGTGTCAACAGGTACAAGTTAGTGTCTTCATCAAGGAATTTATTGAAAAGACACGTCAATATGTTTAGAATGTCCACTTGGCATGATGGCAGGATGAGAAGTTTAGAATATGTAGAGATACATTTCCTCGTGGTACGATACTTTCAGTTGTTGATTTTGCTGAGAACTACACTCTGCAACCTCAAAATGAGATCCAAAGTCAATATTATCACTCTGCGTAGGTTTCCTTGATGGTGCATATCACATATAGTCATGGCCCAAATAGCAGTGAAGAGCAAAGAGAAATTCTAAAGGAATATCACTTCTACATAAGTGATGATAGGTGCCATGAATTCCACTGTGTACGTCATTGCTTCATCATGTTCTATGATCATTTGAAGGGCAGGAACATACAGATGGATCGACACTAGATTTGGTTTGATGGATGTGCTGGTCAGTTCAAAAATGCACGCATATTTCAATGGTTGTGTTCATTGCATAAAAACTACAAAGTTCCACATATGTGGAACTATTTTGAGACTGGGCATGGTAAAGGAGAGCATGATGGAGCTAGAGCATGTCTCAAAAAAACCCTATGAAGAGAGGAATTTAAATTATCTACAATATCTACTATTTGAAATGCTCAATCTATAGTCAGGTGGTGCACGTCAGTAATGGGAGAGGAATAAGCTATGCGAGTAGAATCCACAAGAAAGAGACCTGTGGAGTAATTTTTTTTGGAGGTGGTAGGCATAGATCATTCACATGCATGGAAATGAAAGACTGTTTCTAGGACTCATGGCTTTCATTCGGTTCGAAGCTCTGATAACCCAGTATTTGAAATTTGGACCAGAAAACTCGTTTGTTTTTGCCCGCCTTGTTGTGATGGTGACTATGATGTGTGTGAATCATTGGATTGGGTTGATGGATGGGATCACATATCACTTCCACTTGATCAGCGTGCAATTGTTAAGTTAACTCCATTGGAAGAACACCAATCATCTATTTCTATAGATTTTGATCATGTATCAGACCTTGTACAACCTGGTATGATGCATTTCCTTAACATTTGATCATGTATCAGACCTTGTACAACCCGGTATGATGCATTTTATTGAAACTCACATTAATGGCCTTGTATCACATGAAAAATATTTGATCATATACCCACAATCATACTATGCAGGACACATATACGCAATGGTTTCCTCAAAATATAGTGACTAGGGTGGTGATTACTGGTTGGCACATTGTATAGAGGGAAAGAAAACCCTCATTATGTCCATGATTGATGATGAAAACAACCACTTCCCCAATGGGTCTATGGCTATTGAAGGTGAATATCTTACACATGACAACAATGCAAGAAAGAAGGGTGGATATGTTTACAGGGATTACAAACCAGGTGCAAGTGTGTATCACTTTACCAACTTAATCATTGGTACAAACCTCCAGGTATGAACAATGCCTAGTCGGAATTCATCGAAGGTATGCTACTTCTTACTGGATATAGAGCACGAGAGACTAATGGAGACCATCATTATAAGAGATGATTCGGAGGGCTTGGTTGTATGATAATAGGTGGGATCTAGCATGATGAAGTATGTATCATAATTGTAATTTTCCCATGTATGTTTCTTATGAATATGTCAAATTTTTGTTCTTGTATGCTACTTCTTACCGTATACATAGCACGAGAGACTAATGGAGACCATCATTATAATAGATGATCCAGAGACCTTGGTTGTATGATATTAGGTGGGATCTAGCATGATGAGGTATGTATCATAATTTTAATTTTCCCATTTATGTTTCTTATGAATATGTCAAATTTGTGTTCTTGTACGCTACTTCTTATTGGAAACATAGCATGAGAGACTAATGGAGACCATCATTATAAGAGATGATCTAGAGGCCTTGGTTGTATGATATTAGGTGGGATCTAGCATGATGAGGTATGTATCATAATTTTAATTTTCCCATGTATCTTTCTTATGAATATGTCAATTTTTTGTTCTTGATATGCAAAATTTTCCATAATGTTGTTTATAAATATGCCAAAAATTCTCTTGTATGTCAAGTTAATGAACATGACAAATTTTACATATGATCAATAAACCATATATATCAATCATATGAACATTTCAAGATCTCATTCACATGATATACATAACATTAGAATACATACATGTACCTCTATAGGTCATACCTATCAAAGTTCTTTGTAGGCTCTCTTACAGGACTAAAACCCTAATTTTTCAAGTAGGTAATATTGTCAATGTTTTCAACCGATATATACAACTAGGATGATGGAAAAAAGATGCAAAAATGATAAACTTATGTTTAAAGGATTTTATAATTTCCTTCTTGACAGCTCACCTCTTATACCCACATGTCCATTGCCAAAGGGGTAGTGCATAGTAGTGTTGGAATTTCATCTCATTTTTTTTATTTAAAAGTTTAATTTCTACTTAAAAGATAATAAAAGATAATAAAAGATTTGGGCCAAAGCTCGACAATGCATTTCATGCCAATGAAGGCTGAACTTGGAAAACCCTATCCCTAACTAGGGTTTATTGTTTAACATGCATGGCCCATAACCATAACCCTACCTAGAAAACCCTAATCCTAACCCTAATCTTATCTTACTGTCACAACTCAATTTAGAATCAATCTAATGTCCAAGTCAACTTTTTCGAATCCGGTGGAATTATGCTTCAAATCATGTTGATTCACGAAGTTGGATTTAGTGTGCATGTAGTGAGATCATTGAAACCTTTAAATATAATAGTTTTTTCATGCACGGTTTCCATTCTATGCCCTGGGTAGGGATTCAACAGGTGTCCCTGAAAGCCTGTAGGAGGTGGAATTCAACATGCCACAGAATCATGATCATTGCTCAGATCAACGAACCATTGGCTCCATTTGATTTAGGACATCAGGATAGTGCTAGGGTGGACCTCTAATCTGGTTCCATGGAGAAGAGACCATTATTTTGGTCAATTTTGGAAACTAGGGTTTTGCTAAATAAGTGAATGTGAAATTTTTGCACATGGGGTCAAATTTGCATATTGCTTGACCGTGAAGGTGTGGCTAGCGTTCCCAAAATAATGGTCTCTTCTCCATGGAACTAGATTAGAGGTCCATCCTAGCACTATCCCATGTATTCGTTAGATGAAAGACATCATGCCAAAAAATAATTTTATTTATGTAGACCACACTGGTGCATCATTTAAGTGTGTCAACTTCATGCATCCTTTAAACGTTTGTTAGGTTTTTATGTGGGTAAGGTGCTTTTGTATTCCATCAAGTTGGATCAGTTTCTTAGTTGTGTTGGGTGCTTAAATGTGTATTAGACCTATGTTCCATCTTTTTTAGTACAATTTGACATTGTTAATATAACATTGTATATGCAATTGGATCATGGTAAAAAACAATTAAAATGTACAGTTTTGTCATCATGTAATTTATTGTAATTGTGCATTGTTCTCAAATTTATAACTGATATCTCTATACAATCATAAAATCTATAAAAAATTGGGAACATTACACATAGAAACATTCTTCGCCACACATGTATAATCACACTTAAAATACTGAACCATGAATATCTCAAGAGCCTTGATATGAAATATTTTTTATATCATGAAAGTTATAATACAAAAATAGAAGGCCTATCTATGGCCTCTCAATGTACATGTATCAAAAACATATTTGATGTACATGTGCAAAAAAAAGTACATCTATCCTAGACCGCGCCCCTATACTCTAACTCCAGATTGTACATAAAAATACATATTTGTCCTGGACTAACACATTAAACTTCTAACTTTCTCTTGTTTTTTCTGGACCCTGATGCTCTTCGGCTCTGTCTACGACCACTGTGCATCTCTACCGACTGCAAATCAATGACAATATTTCTTGATTAGGTAACTGAACTAGTATTTTCCATCAATAACAAAGTTTGAAAATTTAAAATATGACTCAGTTGTAAATAAAACAAAGACTCACTACACCCGTCGGGGGTATAGGTGCCTATGGTGTTGAGAGTGTAGGTGGTTCTGCTGTCCTCCACCTTATAGCGAGCCTCTCTGCCATGCTTCTCTGTGAATAAAAAAAAATATGTCAATTATCTCAAGAATTATCAACATGTACATGAATGAGAAAGTACTAATCAATTATGTAAAAAATGAACATCTCACTGAAAAAAAAATTTCTAGGGGATTAGGCTCGTACTCTTCAGTAGTAAGAGGAGCCGTAGGTTGAACATCAACCTCAATTACGTGCACTAATGGACTAGGGTGTGGCTACATTCACCAAATGATTAAATAGTTAGACATCGTGCATGTTCAGAAACAATACAAATGAAATGTACAATTACAAATATTCAAGTAGATGTACCTCACTGTGACTTATCCCTATTGTAGATGCGGCATTGACAGCGACATCAACAATCCCACTAAGGTCTGGCATGGATGACTCTACATCTTGATGCTATAAACATGTGAAAATAACATTAAGAAAAACCACTTGTGAAGTGAATTCATAGCTAACCAACAACTTCCATTGGAAGTGTGTACATTACCGTGGGATGAGTAGGTTGATCGTCATGCACACCCGCTCTATTCAAGGAAGAGGGACCTCGTCTAGTGTAAACAACCCCCTTATGTATGTTTGGACTACGGGGAGATCCAAACCAAAGAGGCGATGCAGGGATCTGTGATGACGTCTGCATTCATAAAGTGTTACCATAGTTAGACATGGATTTGAATGGATGGAATAATATGTACTGAAAAAATAACATGTTATAATATACTTACCCCTTCCTAGGACATATCTCCACCATGGGAGTGACCGCTTCCATCAATTTCTTGCCCCTCTTCAGATGCCTCTAGCATCTGCAAGTTTAAAAATTATATTTACATTAGCGATTTATAAAGGAGTGTACAGTAATAAATTTAAATAATTCGAACAAGATTCACTCATAACCCATGTACTTACATTCTTCAAGTAGTCATAAATTCCACCTTGGACTATGTCGTTGATATCAATGTTTCCAGCATCATGTTCTAAGTGGGGTTCCTGCAACTTCAAAAATTGTAAATATAAGACATTTTAATAAATTAATGAATACTAACACATGCATTAACAAAATTATATGTAATAACAAAATGACAAGTGTTTAAATATTACCTCAATTGTGGTTCTTTGGGCCTCGGGTACAACCACACCGGGTGCAGTACCACCCCCGTGAGAGGCATCGATCTCCTGCAAGAGTAAATATTGCATATATATTAAGATTCTTTTAATATGTTAGATGTAGTATGGAACAATTAAAAATTGAACAATAACAGAGTTTTAAAACAATGTCCTTACCTGACCACCAGTCATCGTAGTGGTACCATGTCTTGGTCCAATACCATAACAGGGTCCCCCATACGATGTGTAGACATGTGGCTCGCTCTAAGGCACATGGGATGTCGGTCTATCCCCGCCAATAGATGTCCCTCCACCACCAAAAGTTGGTGGTTGTACACCGGCAGAGGAAGAGGGCACTCTCTGGTCAATAGTGGTCGTGTCTCGAGAGACCATCTCAGCTAGAGTAAAAAATGCCTCCTGTGTCTATGCAACCATGTCATGTGCAGGAGGAATGTCTATTCTCAGTAGCTGGGCACGTGGTGCAGGTATCTGTGGATTGGCATCTCTATTCCTAGCATGGGGTTGGTGTTGGGGCATCCCCCTACCAACTCCCTGGAATCTCAACATGTCAAAATAGTTGACATGTTTCCCCATTACAAAGTCTGCATACAATTTTTGGAGGAAGTACATCGGTACTTCCCTATTCTTGTGAGGGGGAATGTCAAAAACCATCTACCATCTATCCATCCAATTGTCTTTGATGGGTGGAAAAGTGCACCACTCAATGGAAATATGTGGCCTACTGATCTCTGGAATGTCATCCATCCCAGGCAGTCTAAACAATGAATAGATGGCTTGTTTTGTTATTTTCAGCTTTTTTACCTCTTTGTAACTTAACCCATCAGCATGTTGTTGTCTTTTCCTCTCCATGTAAGATGTGATGCTATACAAAGCATCATTTGATCTTGCGATCGTATCAACAATAGACAACAATGAATCTGGCAAGGAGCGGTGAAGCTCATCTCCATCCCTCCAAGCTGAACCAAGCTATCTCAAATGGATAATAAATCTCAGTATCTCCACATTGTTATGATCCATTGTAGCCACTGTAATCATAAATACAAATAAAATATCATTAGAAATATAAACACATGATATAATGACATATCTAAGAACTGAAAACTGTATAATTAATGACATATAAACTAAATCTATCATGTAAATTTAAAAATTGAACTTGAATTTTACAGTAAAGAATAACATTTAACATTTTTTCATTTCATATTTATGTCCTAAATTCAAGTATTAATTCCATTTTTTAAGTACATGCATGTGTACATAAAGTGTCTTGAGTGCATATGTTGATTGCGAAGCTCGTCTAGCTTATTTTAAGGCTTGGATTATGAATTTTTGTCGAAATTGTAAGGTGCTGATTATTTCCTTTATAGGACCAGCTCCCAAATTGTGGGTAGAGGTAACAACTAGACCCTAGAATAGGCAGCATAATGTGCTCTTGATGAATACAGTCCCAATATAGGCAACGATTTTGTTAGATATGTATTTATTTGTTGTAGTGTGATGTTTTTTGGACTCCAAAGGCTATTTAGCATAACTTTATGGATTTTATGGTTGCAAGGGTTCTAATGGATTAAATACCATGTATGATCTAGTATGTGATTGGCATGTTTAATCAAATACATCAACCTACCTATGTATCTTCACGTTCATAGAGTCTATTGTTGAACTTTGTTGTCTTGACCTTAACGAAAAAGTACCCTTCGTTCAAGACAAAATATTTGTTAAAAGCATGGGAAGCTTCTATACCTTATTTTGACACTTGGATTGGGAAGTTTCATAAAAAATATAAGGTGTTTATTGATGTTCGTGGAAGAGCAACTTCGAGAAGTTTCATCAAAATTATAAGGTGTTTATTTGTGGATTTTGGTATGGATTCACAAGGATCCTTGTGAATATGCATATGGAAATAGTGAAATTCATTTGTTTTTTTAGTTAATTGGGGTTTTGGTTTCCATTGGGCATGGGGATTTTGGGTATGAATTTTGTTAAATAATCAAAATTATTTAATTTTTATCATTAAATTGGGGAATTGGTTTCAATTTGCCAATTACATTGGGGTTCTTATTTCCATTGGCCAATTCCATTGGGTAATTCCATTGGGTTTTTGTTTCAATTGGCCAATTCCATTGGGTTTTTGTTTCAATTGGCCATAATTTAATTTAATATGGTTTGATTTTTCAATCTAGGGAAAATAACTTGATGAAGAAAGAGAAAAAAACATGAAAAAAAATGAGGAAAATACCTCACAAAGGGGAGGCTTATCCAAAGGTGGAGATGGAGAGATTTGGCACACCCAAAATCGCGTTTGTCGAGTCGAGATTTGTTCCTCCTTGGTCCAATAGCCATGCGGTGAGGAGAAAAAGACGGCCTCTGCCAATTTAAAAAAAAAAAACAAGCTTTCCAAATCGCGCCTCCGTTTTAGTGAACAAAATCGCGCACGTGATTTTGTTTACTAAAACAGAGGCGCGATTTGTCTTACTATCCTAGTTGGCATGCCTATTGCCAGGCTTGGGACTAGGCTTGGCAGGTTCGGGATTGGTTGGAATGATTTATTTTTTTGGATTAAGAGTGATTGACTTCACTCCACCATTGCATCTAAAAGGTCTCTCAACTTGTTGCACACACCCATATTTGTTTATTTGAAAACCAAGTCTCAATTGGAAGAGGTCCTTCTCTATCGCCAAGGAAAAATAAATGAAATGTTTATGCCAATGGATGAGTAATAAGAAGAAAGTAAGCAAATTCAGGCTAATATAAACATAATTGTTAAGGGAACCATAGGGTTGGACTTTGCTTCCTCAACTCCTACTTCAATTCTCCAATCCTATCATAGGCAAGACAGTCCTTTAATTTTTATTTCAAATGTTAAATCAAAAGAATAGTCTAATTGTTCCACTAAATTATTTTTTGAATCCTAGTTGTCACAGGTAGCCTATGGAAACAATAATCTCCTTTTGTTCTTGTATAAGAATAAACAACATTGTTTTGGAAATCAAATGAGTATCTAATATTTACCATGGGGACAATTGACTAACGAGTTTTAAGCTTTTGTTTGAAGTAATAGAAATTTTGATAGCTTCAAAAGACAATATGATATTTTAATTGAAAAGTATATTAATATAGCACAATTACATTATTAAAATGATTATTAAAGGGACGGTCCTCGTGTTTTCGTTTTATGTCGACGACTTGTGAGGAACAGCTCCATGTCCACTACTTAAGCTTATTATATTGTAACTGTAAAAGTATTCAAATAAACACAAAATAACTTTTGGCAAATCTCTGTTGTCGCTACCATTTCGAAATTACTCGGTTAGGTTCGAGTTCCTTTGTGATCTAAGGCTTTTATAATAAAATATCTGAAAGAAGGAAACCATAACATTTGGCAGTCCATCGTTTAGGCGTCTAATTCAATATTATTTCGATTTAGAAGGTTCTATTATTATATTCTTAATATTAACATTATTCAACATATATCAACGCCTTTAATTTTTTAATATTAACATTATTCAACATATATCAACACCTTTAATTTTTTAATAATAACATTCCTCAACATATATCAACTAGTTTAATTTAATTAAATGTGTTTATATCTGCTTTGTCTATGGTTGTTTGGGTTCACATGTGTGGAATGTAATTGTTGCTGAATATTATAGTATTATAGTAGTGAAAGCGTTTAACTATATTCAATACATTAACCATTAATATAGTAAAGCGACATCGAACAAACGGAGATATCCACACGAGTTTCAAACTGCTTCAAGCGATCGATTCGACTGCTTAACTTTATCAGAAAAAGAAAAAACTCTTTCATGGGAAAGTTGGAGCGATTGACCAGCGCTGAAGCTGAAAGTTGCTAGCAGCATGGAGGACGTGGAGGGCGTAAGTTCTTCATCCTTTATGGTTAGAACTATGACTTGTTTTGAATTTTGTCAATAACTTCGGAAATGTCATGGTTCCAGCCACTTAACTCAGATTTAATGATGCTTGTAATGGCGGGGACGCTATTGGCAAAGAGACCCTTTCCTGCAAGACAGTACGCCTGAGTCATGCGTGAGCTTTTGCACAAGCGCTGAACTCCTCGGTGCTACACTGAATGCACTTGTATACCCAGAATCCTCCTATGTTCCCGATTCCCCGAATGTTGCTCCATTGAGCATCAAATCACCCTCTGATTTCTAGTTCCAATTCTTCCATTCATTGTTCTGCATGTCGATGTTCCCCCACCTGGTAACCTCTTTCTTGAATTCATTAGCAGAAGCACAGAATCTATTTCCTTGACTGAAGATAGTAGGATTTGCACTTCCACCGATGGCATAATCTTTCCACTGAGTGTAGTCATTGTTCACTATATGGAAATGTCCAAATCGACACCTACAAACACAGGATTCGTTCCTGAATTAATTTGTAATTAATAGTACTAACTCTTCCTTCTCGGTGAAAAAAGAGAACGTGATGTCGAAAATTAGGGTTTTAAAAATAATAAATAACTATTTACCTTCGCATCCGTTCATTGAGACCTTTACCAAAATGGTTAAGCGCAACAGTTTCCTTCAGGATCTTGTCATCAGTATAATCGTCATTATGACCCATCACCATCACCTACAAAGAAACCAAGAGATGTTACCATTTGTGAATCTCTGACCCATCACCATCACCTACAAAGAATCCAAGAGATGTTACCATTTGTGAATCTACAAGAGGAATGAATTACTGAATCCTTATGAATGTAATTAGGTCACCTCGTTATGATGTGTGAAATGGTTGTTTTAAATGGTGACATTGGTGGATGCCTCCACTATGTCAATGAGACCATCGGCACAGTTAGACATGGAGCAATGGTCCACCGAGATGTTCCTTCCCCTAAAGATAGTAATCCCATCTCCATCACAAACTTGTCTAAGCCTGTAATGCGTTGGAGAATCTCTTACAAGGGCATTTTCGCTTATGTTGATGCCATGAATGATGATGTTTGTCACATTTTGAATAGTGATACAAGGGTCGCCTCACCAATGTGCACGTTAATGCCACGTCCATCGATTGTTTTGAAACTGTTCATGATAAGCTCTTCCTTTAGTCGGATGACTATGTCTTTTATGAAGATGATCTAGAGAGGCTCTGTCTGAATCATGCCATGACGCACTATCCCTTTCCACGGATTTACGAGATCATCATCGGGATCCATAACGACATAAAACTTGTCGTTTTTGCCTCCTATGAAATCCTTGCCAAATCCAACGCCGCAATGTGCCAATCATTTTCTGTTGAGCCGCCAATTGGGATCGCAGCGCCAGCAATCATCGATGGGATTACCAGTTGTGCATGACAAAACACCGCCCAGCTTTCATCCTGGTTTTGTGTTGTTATGGACACTCCTATGTCTGTTGGAATACATACACCAAATATTAGAAAAACAAATTAAACAGAGATTAACAAACTGGATATAAAGTTGCATTGCGCAAAAATATATTTACCCATGAACGGTATGCCTTGCTCTCTCTGTGGAAGTATTCCGAGTGGGAAACTCAATGATAGATATATTGGTTGGAGTTCAAAATAGAGTTCAAGAGAAAAATAATTCTACTTTTATTACAGTGAATTGTACAAGTACATATACATCAATAGATGAATTTTCAGATCCTTTAATTGAGCTACGGATCCTATATAGTCATGCTGCACATCCTATAATCAAGCTGTAGATCCTAAAAAATGATAGAAAACAACCATCTACACGATGGGAAAGAATCATAGAGAGAATAGGAAAGAATGTATAAGAATAGGAAATAATCAGTTCATATCACAACACTCCCCCTCAAGTTGGTGCATAGACGTCACACATGCCTAACTTGCCTAAAAACTTTGAGAACACTCGACTTGAAACTGCTTTGGTGAGAATATCAGCCAACTGATCCTCTGATCGAATCTTAGGCAAATCCACGATCTCCTGATCCAAGTTCTCCTTAATGAAGAATCTATCTACCGAGCCACATGTTTTTTTCGATCATGTTGAACCGGATTATGACCAATATCACATGCTGCTTTATTATCACAATACAGTTGAATTGGTTGCCTAGGAGGATAGCCCACATCTTTGAGAAGAAGTCTTAGCCACAATGATTCACATACTCCAAGTGTCATACCTCTAAATCCAGCCTCTGCACTTGATTGGGCCTCTGCACTTGATCGGGCAACAACATTCTATTTTTTGCTTCTCCACGTAACAAGGTTACCTCCTACAAAGGTGAAACAACATGAAGTAGAACGCCTGTCATCGACTACTCCAGCCCAATTAGCATCAGTATATGCATCCACACTTCGACAATCTTCATTTTTAGTGAATAAAATTCCTTTTCTAGGAGCAAATTTAAGATATCTTAGAATGTGCATAACTGCATTCATGTGTTGCTCGCCAAGATTATGCATAAATTGGCTAACAATACTCAAGGCATAGGCAAGGTCCGACTTTGTGTGTGCTAAGTACATCAATCTTCCTACGAGTCTCTCGTATCTCCCCTTATCAACTCGTACTTGATCAAGCCCAACACATAACTTCAATCTTTCTTCCACTGGTGTATCAGCGGGTTGACATGCTGACATACCAGTTTCCTGTAACAAGTCTAAGGCATATTTCCTTTGAGATAGAAAAATCCCTTTATGAGATCAAGACACTTCGATCCCAAGAAAATATTTCAAGCGGTCGAGGTCTTTCATTTCAAATTCTCTCAACAAGTAATCCTATAGAGCCTCTCTTTCTTCGGGATCATTTCCTGTAACCACCATGTCATTCACATATACAATAAGTGCAGTTCTCTTACCTTGTTGTTTCTTCAAGAATAAAGTGTGGTCTGTGTTGGTATGACAGTAACCAAAGGCTTTCATAGATTTTGTGAACCTTCCAAACCATGCTCTTGGAGACTGTTTCAACCCATACAGTGACTTCTTTAATCTGCACACCTTTCGACTATGCGTTTCTAGTATCATGCATCCTGGCGGGAGTTCCATGTAAACTTCTTTGGACAACTTGCCATGTAGAAAGGTGTTCTTCACATCAAACTATTGTAATGGCCAACCCAAGTTCGCAGCAAGAGACAACAAGATTCATATTGTATTGATTTTAGGTACAGGTGCAAATGTATTTGTATAATCGATCCCATAGGTTTGGGTGTATCCTTTTGCCACCAGTCTCACCTTAAAGCGTTTAATTGTACCATCTACTTTGTACTTCATAGTGTAAACCCATCGACATCTGATTGGTTTCTTCCCTCATGAATAGTCAACAAGTTCCCAGGTTTTATTCTCCTCCAAGGATTTCAACTCCTCATTCATAGCGCCTTTCCACCTTGGGTCATTTAAGGCTTCCTGCACATTGTTAGGAATAGATACAGTAGATAACTAATTTACAAATGATGGTTAGACACATAATGACTCATGGGGTATTTAACGTTACTGGAAATATTGGGTTCATATGTGGGTTTAGGAATACCTCTGGTGTGATGTTGTGGTAGCTGTCTTCTAAATGGTTCAGGAGCATCCTCAGCAAGCGATTGGTTTGGTGTATTAGCAGCCTGTGGTGTGAGAGACTCAGACAGAGATGGAGCCACGACTTCAGTTTCTTGGTGTTCATCACTACTTGGATCTAAAGTCAAACCACCCACATCCAATTCTCCCACTTCTTGATTCAGCACATCAGAGAGTTCCCCTACTTCCGGGATGTGAACAACCACATCTTCAGAGATGTGATCATCATAGTCTAGAGTATGAATTTCCTTTTGGTACTCCCCCTGAAGTTCAGGCTTAGCGGAAAAATACATTGAGTCTTCATGAAAATTTACATCTAATGTAATAAACATTCATTGGGATGGAGGATGATAGCATCGGCACCCCTTTTGATAAGAAGCATATCCGAGAAAGACACATCATAGCGCTCGAGGAGACAACTTGTTGCACTGATGCTTATGGAGGTGTACAAAAGCTACACAACCAAAGATGTGAGGAGATAAATTTGGGACAACTGGAGCAACAATTACTTCAGCGAGAGCCTGAGATGGTGTCTGGAAATGATCAGTGTTGGAGGGTACCCGGTTGATCAAATATGCTATAGAGGTAAGTGCTTCTCCCCAATATGATAACGACATATGAGCTTCTATCAATGAAGCACAGAAAACCTCCAACAAGTGGTGGTTTTTTCTCTCAGCCACCCCATTCTACTGAGGTGTGTTGGGACAAGTAGTTTGATGAATAGTTCTGTGTGCTTCCAAATACTGTTGAAGTTTAGAACTCAAATATTCTCCTCCATTATCACTACGGAGAACCTGAACCTGTGCATTGTACTGAGTACGAACCATTTTATAAAAATTTTGAAATAACAAATTCACTTCACTTTTAGACTTCATCAAGCACACCCAAGTCATCCTGGTACAATCGTAAATAAAAGTAACAAACCAACATGATCCACCAAAGGTGGTGACTTTGGATGGACCCCAAACATCAGAATGTATGACCATAAAAGGAACTAGACTTCTATTCAAATTTAATGGAAACGAAGCATGATGGCTTTTTGCAAGTTCACAAACATCACAGCGGAAACTAGAAACATCAAATTTTACAAATAAACTAGGAAATAATTTCTTCAGGTAACCAAAAGAGGCATGCCCCTAACGTTGATGCAATAACTAGATTTCAGATTTCTTCTTCTCCCCCTCAAAGCCATCCATCGTTAAAGCTTGACGTAACTTGTCCGAACTCTTTGACATTAAGTCCAAGTAATATAGCTTTCCTCGCCTAACACCACAACCAATCGTTTGCCTCATTCGGATGTCCTTAAACACACAAAAATCAGGCAAAAACATTACAATACAAACTAAGGTAGTGGTGATTTGGGAAACTAACAACAGATTATAATCCAAAGACGGAACAATTAAAACAAAATCTGGATTTAAAGTATCAGTCACACTGAAGAGCCATTGGCAGTGGAAACAAATTTTTTTGCGGATGGTTTAAGAGGTGAGACCTGTCTAGAATCAAACGTCATATGATCCGTAGCACTAGAATCAATTATCCATTCACTAATAGAAACAACTGTAGAAATATCTAAAATCATACCACCATTACCTGTCACTGCTGCTAATGCCGAGATCTGACCAGCAACACCATCCGTTGTTTTTGTTTCGACAACTGCAGCACTGGAGGTCCTCTTGGAATTCTTGTTCCGTGAATCGCGACTATGATCCCACCATTCTGGATAACCCACAAGTTCAAATGAGTGGCTCTTGGTATGACCAGTTTGATTGCAATGAGTGCATTTGTAGGTGTATTTATTGGCACCATCAGTGTTCTTAGGATGGCTTTGGGAAGATCGGTTCTGATTAGACCGATTTCAAGTCACCATGGCTGAAGCTTCACATTTTTCTGGTTCTCCATTCATCATTGCGATTTGAACAGATTCACGGCGGACCAAAGCATAACATGCTTCCAATTCGGAGATAGGATCATTTCTCCAAAATTTAACCATGGATTTGTTCGAATTCACCATCTAATCCAACAAGAAAAATATGCACCCTTTGTCGCTGAACTGATTTTCAGTAAAATTCAACATCATTCTCACTTTCTATAATCACTTTATCACGATGATCCAACTCACAAAAGATCTCGGTTAATTCTCCATAATACACCGAGAGTGTTTTTCCATTCTATTTCCCAGAGAAGGCCCTCTGATTCAAGACAAACACCTGCAATTCATCTGCTCCATGATAAAAAGCTTTTGAAAGAGCTTTCCAAATATCTCGAGCGGTGGGTAAGCAAATATATCACTTCATGATTTCTGGGGACATAGACATCAACAACCATCTCTTGACCTTTTGATTGTATGCATACCACTTCTCATATCCATCATCCTTCTCAGTATGTGACTGTGAATTACCACGAATGAAAGAGAGTTTCTCTTTCTTAGCAATATGCATCTCCATAATTTGAGACCACAAATCATAGTTTGTTTCATCGAGTACAATCCTTGCATTGAACGGCAAACCTTCATATTGAATAATAATCGGAGCAGATTTGGTCCCAGGTGTTTTAGAATCTGAGTCGACCATGGTTCAATGGAGAGTACTACCGATTTAAGTTTCTTGGCTCTAATACCAACTTCAAAATAGATTTCAAGAGAAAAATAATTATGTTTTTATTATAGTGAATTGTACAGGTACATATACATCAATGGATCAATTTCCAGATCCTACAATCGAGTTGCAGATCCTACAGTCATGTTGCAGATCCTATAATCAAGCTGTAGATCCTAAAAAAGGATATGCAACAACCATATACAAGACGGGAAATAATCATAAAGAGAATAGGAAAGAATGGGTAAGAATAGGAAATAATCAGTTCATATCGCAACAGCTGGTGACACTGTCGTTTGTCCCATAAAATTATCTCCAGGCTTCAATCCTGATGGCTGGGCTAGTCTGCCATGGACCAACGAGAGTACTCCGAATCCACAACATGCAACTGGGCCAGTCTGCCATGGACCATGAGAGTACTCCGAATCCGAGAATCTTAGGTATTCTTAAAAAAAACCTTAATTTGGAAAAATTCAACAAATTTCGAAACCTTAATTTCAATTTCCATCGAGTTTTTAACAAATTTCAACCAAAATGATATTAAAAATAAAAGAAAGGTTTGAATAACAGGTATTTGACCATGATAACGTAAAAGGAGATTTGACTCCCACTTTTCTCGTTCCCAAGATGGTAACCGTAAATGCTGAGCCTATTGCACTGTATCTGGATTCTCACTTGAGAGGGTTTGTACATGTGAGCATCCATGTTCTCACCATTACTTAAGGACAAATAGTTATTAAACTTCGATTATTTACATGTTAAACGATCAACATGGAATTCTTTTGAGATACTTTTATTTTTTTCCTTTGTTTAAAAAAACATAATCAATTATTTTCACATGTATATAATCATGCTAGTATGATATTTAGAAATTTTCTAAATTTAAAATCGATTATTAATTTATTACGCCGTAAGGCGTTTCTCTCCGAAGAATTTCGGAAAACCACTATTCAATTTCGTCTATGGAACCAATGAGATGTGGATGCGTGTTTGGATTACGACGCGTGTTTGATTTTTTTGTCTTTTGGTTTTAAGGCGGTCACTACCCTGCTCTGTCCTGCGATCTGCAAACCCTAAAGCGAGCTTCACTGTTGTTGTTTTGCTTGCACATAGCTGAGGCGGAGGCGGAGGCAAAGGAGAAGATAAACCACCTGCGCTTCTATTTCCAGAGTTTGGCAGTGACAATGCAAAGGGCCAACTGTTCCATCATTTCAGCAGCTGCAGGATTCACAAAA
The DNA here is from genome assembly GCA_001517045.1 of Pseudotsuga menziesii. Classification (NCBI taxonomy): domain Eukaryota; kingdom Viridiplantae; phylum Streptophyta; class Pinopsida; order Pinales; family Pinaceae; genus Pseudotsuga; species Pseudotsuga menziesii. Next base: position 7,175 of record LPNX010998477.1, on the reverse strand, counting down.
ATAAGCGCCTCTACTGAGAAGAAGCCGGTCTCCCTCTTCCTTTCATCATTCTCAACTGTACATCATCGCCCATTCTCATCATTAGCGCTCCCATGGCTCCCATCATCATCGTCTCAGAACGAAGTGCTTCAATCCCCGTGGCCTTGGCAGGGTAAACGGCAGGGGAATAGCTACGACAGGGTTCGTCTCAGTAAGAGACGGACGGCGGCCGGTTCCACAAGGGAAAGCGGGTGTCCTCCGGTGCTCGAGCTCGGGATGAGATTAGGACAAGTCGGCGCCGATGTCGGAGCCTGTGTGGGCGGAATTCTGCAGAATGTCGTACAGAACTTTCCTTGTCCTTTTCAGCACGATGACGATAAGGCTGTAATTCAACAGCCCGTGTCGGCGCTCACAGTGCCTGAAGATGTGGAGGGACCACAGATGGCCTCCACGTAAGAAT
>LPNX010998472.1:195546-239132 GCA_001517045.1 Pseudotsuga menziesii | reverse complement strand
CCAAGATGTGTTCTTTAACCGGCTGCAGATCGACCTGCTGTGCCTTTGCTGCTTCCAGCTGCTTTTCCAGTTCCTTAACGCGCAAGGTATTGGATTCATATATGATATTTTGCTGCTCCGTCAGGTCATCTATCTTCACCCTCAGTTGCTCCTTTTCATCCTTTAACTCTTGAATTTCCTGTTGTGCTTTTCCCAGGGCTTCTTGTGTTGTTTCTTTCACCTATGCTTCTTGCTGAATGGCATGGATTTCGCTCTTCGTGGCCTCCATTTCTTTAAGCACATGCTCATATTTTCTTTTCAGTCTATTGCCTTCCTCTCTTTCCCTTCTCAGGGTGTCTTTAAGCTGAGAGCAGGTCTTCTTGGATGATTCTATCTCAATCATCATTCGGTCTATGTTATCCTCCGTAGCGTGTATTGCTGCCTTCCCAGCCCTTATGACAAACCTTGGATCTTTATCTGTCCCGACCATCACAGCTTTATCTGTTATCATTGTACTGGTCATTTCTTCTGCCTCTATCTTTCTCTCAGTTCTCCTCATAATCCTTTTGGTTGCCCTGTCATAGTATATTGTGCTGAAATCAGGGACTTCCTCCCCCTTTTTCTATGCGAAGGGTACTAACTGAAGCATGGGGGTTGTAGGAGTGATAGTAGTGGGCATTTGAAGGGTTTGTACCCCAAGGATTTCCTCACCCTGGCTCTGCTCTGTTTGTGATTCAGCAGCCTGTTGTTGTGTCAACTCTGTCTTCTCTGCTTCCTGTTTTCGAAGCTCTTCGTCCAGCTTTCTCTGGGCTTCCTCAGCTGCTTGCTTAGCAGCTTCCTCTGCTTCTCTGGCTGTTTCCTTTACTCGCTCAGCTGCATCCTGGGCAGCTTTCCTCTTTTCTTCTTCTCCTTTCCGGAGCCATTCTGCAGCCTCCTCTTCTAGCCTCTGGGCCTCTTCTCTTATCCTTTGGGCTGCTTCTTCAGCCTTAGCCTGCTCAGCCTTCTCTTGTTCAGATCCTTTTCCGCCCTTGGTGGAGTGCTTCGGTTTGAACCTCTTACTGAGTGCTGTCATGTTCGAGGCTCTTCTGAAAACGGATTCATCATTGTCGAAATGATGGGTGTACTCATAAAACACCTTGTGCTTTCTGCAATGCTCAGCCATTCTTTCATGAGTGTCATTTCGCCTGAAAGTCATCTCCCCAAAATGGAACTTCCCTAGTTCCTCTATAAATTCTGGAGCTTGTTTCACATTGGCGAAACTGCAACTGCCTAACTTAAATGGTAAGGGTGGATAGACAGCCTTCTTTTTTTGGAATAAGAAATGACCAATTCCGTCAATAAACACCTGTCTAACAGCCTCCTTATGGATTATATAATCTGTGGCATACTTGGGCAGCAGATAAGGTGTCCTTGACCCACCAAACATTCTAAGATACATCCCGTTCTCTGTCAAGAAAAAATCACCATACTCCTCTATTACCTGCATAGCTTCTTCAGACATGCAGTCACATTCCTTTCGGAAGATAAGAGTGTGCAGAGGCATGATAAAATGCTCACAGATTTCTCGATAATAACTATGGTATTGATGAGCCCCCAATAGCTTGTAGGCTGCATATACGGGCATTCTGTCCCTGTCCCAAACACATTTGATCTCGGGGAATGGCTGGCGGCATAGTATGCAGTCAATCAGGATCGAGCTCATATAAAACTCGGACTTTTTCTGTTCTACTCCTCCTTTTGCTACAGCTATACAAGAAGATAGACTACTAGATACCAGGCTGGACCAGTTGAAGATGGTCCCTTCTGTGGCCACATAGAAAATCAGGGGTATCCATTTGAATTTGAATAATCTTCCATTAGCCCTCCCGAAGATCATATTCAGCATTAGAGCTATGAACCTGTAAGGGGCTCTAAGGCTGGCTTTGTCATAATCTTCAGTAGCTCTATGTCTATAGAGCTTCCCTGGTAATAGCATTCTCCTCATGGTTTCTATCAAATCCATCCTGAGATTGTCCAACCACTCATTGGACAAGAAAACTTGAGGCTCAGGCAGGTGGTAAGCTAAGGCCACATATCCAGGGCTAAAGGCAGCATATCCTTGACCTTCAACATTACAGATAAGCATCGAGTTGTGGTTGGTATATGGTAGAACCCATCTCATCACCTCATGGCATGGAAACAGCTCAGGCCTGGTGGCAACCTTCATAATGGTCGATTTTTCTATATTTGCGTAAATTGGTTCTTCCTCCAGGCCCATATCTGGGACTTCCCTACGGGAAATCATCCTGTATATGTCCCCCCACTTGTATTCAGGTTCAACCCCTGTGACACACTGGGTGTCCTCATAGATATACTCAGTTGGTAGGACGGCCTCTATTGCTGTTTGTTCTTCTACCACAGGGGCCTTCTTTTTCTGTCTTCTGGACATTTTAAAATCCTCCTGCAATGTAAAACATCATGATATTAAGCAATTCAAATTTGTGAATATTAAGAAGCAGTTTATTCTTTCTCCATTGTCTATATGACTATAATGATATCAGATATAGGCTTTTCAAGTTGAAGGATTTGAACTAGTCATGCAATCTTTTGAGCTGTGATATTATCTTATATCAATGTGTAAGTAAGAAAGAAACCCTCACATGTATGCACAACCAACCTACATCCTGACTATCCGAAACTATCAGCACAAAAACTCAGACTATTTATGCAATATAACGAGCAAAGGTCCTAATGCTGCGGAATTAAAATTAGAATTATTCATCCCATGGCCTATTATCAAAATTACATGATTTCACAGGATGCCATTTTAAATAAATGATATTCAGTGAAAATGCATAACTCTCAAATGCAGGGCACATGACTACAAAAAATCCGAATTCAGACATGGCTCTACGGTAAAAGATTATGTTATTCACGGGTATGGATTTACATAGTTGTGACTATAAACCGTGGGAATCCAAAACAAATCTTCGCATAGGGGAACCCCACCAGCACCATTACTCATGCTTTCCCGAGAACTTTGAATAATAACCACCGCACGGCCTTAGGGTTTCACGGTGGCCGACAATGGCGAGCTGCGCGGCGCGGAGGCTAAGGTTCAAAAAGAATGGACAAACCCACTAGGACAAATGACCATTTAAGCCCTCACTATCAAATCTTCGGGAAAACCCCCACGCTTAATCAACGGATCTCATCACACACGGAGCAAACCAGGTGCAGGCGGCATGACGGCTGCCTGCACCTCGCCTTTCTTCACTGTGCTCAGGTCTAGATTGAAACGGCCGAGGAAAAATAAATGCGGTCTCTAAAAGCAAAGGCACCCTCCTACTAACCGCAAAGGGCTGTCTAACCGGAAACCCTAAAAGAAGAAAAACGGGCGTAAACCACAAGGGAGACAGCTATGACAAACTCAGCTGCGGGTGAAAACTCGTCGTGCGAGCATAACGGGCTTACGGGGACCTAAACGCAGTCACCTCCACCAAAGCCAACACTATCTAGCTCAAAACCTGAAAAACACTAGGCAAGGCGGTTACGATCCTACCTGGCAGGGGTTCGAAGCTGCTGTGGCGACCACGACCGAGTTTCCAATCGACAGCTGGACACAGGAACAAGCACGGAGCTCCACCAAAAACATGAGGTCGACAGCGTGGAGTGGATTACGATGGCTTCGGGTGCAAAATAACGATAAAAAATCCACACATACACCCCCGTATATATAAAACTCCGCACGTGTGACGGGTCAACTCAATCGGAGCGGACATGAAAGTTATGTCGGGCGATTAAAGCTCAGCCCTCTCCACAACGGTGGACCATCCTCACTACAAAGTCACCCGCAACGCAAAACATAGATCATACGATTGAGAACCGTGGTCGGGCGGCGGCAGATACATTGGTCGGATAACCAAGAGTTCGGCCACCCCCGCAACGGCGGGTGCTAGGAATGAGATGTCATCCGCAACGGGGAAGTACACACTCTACAGGGCTTCGATACATCCGGGTCGGCAGTCAACGAAATCTTCAGAATTCCCATTGATCCGCAATGGCGGCGAGAGCAGTGTTCATCCCCCTCCGATGCGGCATAAAAACAACGTCCGAAAAAATAGAAGGAACATCAGCCCCCCCGCCACGGTAAAACAAAACCACCATCCTCCGCAACAGTCGGCGCGAAACAAACAGTCGGGAGCTGAAACACACCCGCAATGGCGGGCTGAAAAAAAACAACCAAGTTCCGGAAGTCACCCGCAACGGCGGGGTGGAAAAGAAATTTAAGAGCTGAAGAACACCCGCAACAGCGGGACAGTCAAAAGAAATACCTCCCGATACAAGAAAACTTTGAAATATTTTGCAAAGAAAGAAAAAGGAGCTCAAGATGGAATTCCTTAGATCACTTACATGAAGAGAAACCATGAGTGATAGCAACCAAAACTTCTGGGAGACGCTTTAAAAATCCATAGGCCAAAGTCACTAGGCTGAAATCAAGTAAAGAACTGACTAATTCAAAGTAAAGGAGGGTCCCAAAATTTTTAGAATTTTGGGAAAATGTTGCAGCTGCAACACCATGATCAAGATCTATCCTTCCTTTGCCTTTACTTTCAGTGAGAGAGTCATCTCCCAATACAATAGATGGTCCTTTCGACATATCCAATGAGGAGAAGGCCTCCTTATTCGAAACCATGTGTCTTGAAGCTCCAGAATCTATGATAAAACTGGGTGAGCTTGATGTGCCAGCAACTAGAGCATGAACTCTCTCTCTGTCATCTGAACTTGATCCTCCTTCTCTCTTCTTTGAGCTTTCTGGAAGGGAGATACCATTCTTCTCCAGGATATTGGTCAGCATATCAATCTGCTTTTTCATACAAGAGCTTTCAGTGTGATTGCCCTTCGAACAGTATGAGCACTTGTTCATTTCACCTTTGTTTTTCTTCTTCTGGGTATTTTTCTTGGGACCTTGTTGATCCTCTGGAGACTGCTTCTTGTCTCTTCTTTGCTCAGATGGATTTTTAGCTTTCTTTATGCTTTTTGAATCCACCCTCGAATCTCCAGCAATCAAAGCTTGATCTTTGGATGGTTTGATGGTGCCCATCATCACCAGCTTGTCTTGTTCTTGTGTGAGAGATTCCATGAAATCTGCAAGGCTAGGCATCTTCCAGGTTCGAGCTGTGAGTTTTGTGGCATAGAAGGTCAAAACAAAGACTGAGTAGTCAGGTCCTAGCTTCGAGAGGATGGCCAATACGAGCTGATCATCTTTCTTTTCGATACCACAGTGCTTCAGCTGCAAAACTAGTGCTTTGAACTTGGAGAAATATAGCTGCAGGGATTCAAAGCTACTGGGACTCAGAGAAATCAGCTCATTTTCAATCTGATGTCCCCTCATCTCATCTGTCTTTCCAAAAAGATCAGAAATCTTCTCCCATACTTGATCCGGTGAAGTTAATCCATCGAGATGGAAAAGGAGGTCTCGGGAAATACTGAGACATAGGAGGCCATAGGCCTCATCTCTCCGATTGTGCCATTTGATCTTCTCTGCAGTAGCATTGGGCTCTGCTTCTGTAGCCATAGTCACCCTGTAGAGGCCTTTCTCTCTCAACAAGATCTCCATCTCTTCTTTCCATTCAAAATAGTTGAAGGGAGTCAAGATAGTTTTCTGTGAATCCATAGCTTTAGAAAATCTGTCCCGGCTGTAAGTAGAAGGCTCCCAGTCTTGATGTCGAACCTGCAAAACAATTTTTGAAGGAGAGTAACAACCTACAATGGCTTTGATACCATGTAGAAATTTAGGCCAGCAGTAGATTAATTTTACCCACAACAATTATCAATTGATCATGCAAAATTGCTAACAATGGAGACTGAATATGGAGCTGTAACACAAAATTATATTAACTGAGTGTACAATATCCAACCCTGTAATAACATAAGTTTCTAAATATATAGAATACATCAAGAGGTCGAATGCATAAGGAGGCCTCCAAAACTAGCATAAAGCAGGCTTACTCAAAATAGGCAAATCCCCCATAGGTGTAAAAAGCTGATCCCAAATCTGTCATGGAGCTCACGAATTGGTAAGGGCACATGGGAAAGCTAAAGATTAGTGGAATGGCAGATCATACATGCTTTTTCATGGAGAAAAGAGTGGAGGATGAAGAGGACAAAAAACTAGTTCACCTCACCTAGTCTTGCTTTCCTATGTGCCTTAAAACACTGAAAAAGCAGGCAGTAAAGCAGAAAAAGTAGATAGGTGCCTAGGAGGCCAGGAATAAAGCAAATTTGATTCCTAAGGCTTTCCCAAGTGCTACATGAGTCAAAGATGGAAAGTTTGACCTCTATGGATAGGCAATTAACAACTTGCACAAGGTGGGACACATGAACTAGGCAAATAAGACAAAAATAAATGAATTAATGTCTAAGTGGGTAAACTATGGGTTGATTATTCTAACACTGGAGAGTGGCGACTGAGCCGCACAGACAGTCCAAATAGCAGCGACAAGCAACCCGGGACGAAGGTCTCCCTTTTCGAGCCTGAATAGGTGACTGGGTTGCTCTTTTCGGGCCTAAATCAGCAACTGGGTCGCTTCTGGGCCTAAAACAGCAGCGATGGAGCTGAAAAAGGCAGGTCACACCTATCAAGGCCAAACAGGTGATTGGGTCGCTCTATTATGGGCTGAATATGTGACTAGGTCACTCCTTTCAGCCCAAAATAGGCGACTAGGCCTGAAAAATGGAAAAAAAAAACTAGAACTGGGACAGCCGACAATAACTGGTACTGTGGCCAAACGGGTTTCGGTTAGCCTCAGGAGGGCTCGACCAGGAACATAAATGAATGCAAGCTTGAAAAAAAACTAACCCTGCAAAAGAAAACTACTAAACAACTATTAAAAACTTATGCAAAAAAGCAGTAAACGCCTGGGATCCTGAAGGATCAACCCGGCGATGTCACCAAACTGTAGCAAAGGAAAATCCCTGGCTACGTACAAAAGCACCTCCCTTCTGTCTAGAGGTCGAAAGGGTTTATAGAGTCAATGGAGAAAAGGAAAGCTACAACAAACTGTTAGCAAATAAAACAAATACGAAGCATCTACAGTCTACAAAATAAACAAACAAAACATGAAACAATATACCTTCTTGTCTAGTTTGAAAGGGGGACACCATGTCCAAACTCAAAATATGGCTCTCCACAGGCTAGGGTTGGGTGGATTTTTGACTCAATACACCAAAGGGAATGAGCAAATGGAGGAATGGAGTTGTGGGTGGGTGAATAGCTTGAGTGTGAAAGGTCTCTCAAGGTACTCACACAAGCATTATAACAACAGGGAGGAGGAATCATGTATGATAGTGACCCCCACCCCTCTATTTATATATTTTTTCTCCCATTTAGGGCTTTTAGCCCCTGGTCAGGGTTTTGGTCCCTACTTAGGGTTTTAATCCCTTTTCCCTTATTTTGTAGCTCCTTTTGGGGGATTTAAGGCCTTTTAGGGTTTTTAGCCCCCTTTTGGGCCTTTTAGCCCCTTTGTGAGCCTTTAGGCTCCTTTGTGAGCTATTTTGGCTCTTTTGGGGTTTTTTAAGCCCTTTTTAAATTATTTTTGAGCTTGTGGGAGAAAAACATAGGCTAAATATGGGTGTGGGAGTCAAATGGGTTAGGAGATAGATGTCTTCAAATGGTGTAGGCTAAACAGATCATGTTGAGCAAATTTTTGTGTTAACAACAACGATTTTTGTGATATATCCGCCCAAAGTACTATCAACCTAGAAATCAATAACCCTAGATATAGGGTTTCTAGTTCTTTTCAGTCGTTGAATTAGCTGTGGTCTCCACTCTACTGGTTCTCCTCCTTTGAAATTTTTTCGCTGGGTTGCTAGCTTCAACAACCACTCATACAACAAAGCAAGAAACTCACAAGAAAATTTCGTGAATATCCATATATAGGTATTGCTCCAACCACTTTGTCATATTTAATCGCGATCCTTCACTTTATTCTTATGCAAACTCTAATGCTTTAAGTTCCACCCACTCTTGAATTTTTGGCTTCGTCGAGTGCCAAAACATATCCCTCACCAAAATGATTCACGGTCCTGGTGACAAAACCATTTTTTGGCATTTCTCCCTTCGACCCAATTTCATACCCTTGTTTGTCTGTCAATAAAGCCCAAGATATCAGCCCGACAGAACAGGGATCACATGGCAGAACATGCGATGCAGATGCAGTCTCACCCGAGATATCTATTATAGGTAACTACCGGAACCAGTTTTCTACATTTAGGTGGGGATTTATCCTCTCATGGCACCTTACCAACTCACTCGACTAAATCTGATGGTTATATTTCTTACTTTTATTGTGTGCATTCATTGTATTACTCTACTTATCCGTCGATAGAGATTACAACATTTAATAGAAGTCCTTATTACCGATTCTAACTAACAACAGTGCGACATATGCACATATGAACTCATTCATAAGCAAATACATATATACTTATTCATAACATACATCCATTCAACATAGTCATATTCATCATATACACATTGACACAACATTTAACGTGGAAACCCATCAAGGAAAAACCACAAAGGAACTCCTTCATCTAGCATGAGAAATATATGGCACCTTTCATCTGTGTGCTTAGCTTGTAGACTCTATTCTAGATCCTCTCTTACAATATATACAGACTTATCTCTCCTCTCATGCTCTTTAGTCTCAAGTCTCTGAAGTTTCTTCCCCTTCACTCTGCTGTCGATCCGCACACAGCCTGGATCGATTCTCTTCTTCTACAACTCTACAACTCTATTGACAATCGAACAAACAACAAAGACTAGAAGACTACCAAAATGACCAACAGAGACCAAGTGACCACTAAAAGTGTAACCCTCACACAGCTTGGGTTCTCCCTTTTATAGACTCTTATATGTCATAATTAACCGACTCTATTATGTTAGCTGACAGGCTATCATTCCTATTCTTGTACATTCAGTTACAACTGTCAGTAGGCATTATCGGCCCAAAATACAAAGATGCTTTATTCTGAAATCATGTGTGTCAGTAACCGACTTCTTACCCATGATCTCTTGTCATGTCCTTTTCAACTGATGCATGTCTTCTTCTATCGTGGTTCCTTCTGTCATGGTTGCTTCCATCGTAGCTTCTCTTCTATCACAGACTCTTCCCTCGTGGCTTCTTTTGTCATAGCTTCCTCTACAACTGCTTCTTCTGCCACAACTCTTTCTCCCATAAATGATTCTGTCATAGTTTTTCCTCCATCGCAGCTTCCTCTGTCATGTGACCAGAATCTTCATATTCCTGGGCAGAATTTTGGATGAATTTTTCCTATCCTTCCCTCAGGCCAACAAGAGTCAACTAAGAATTCCTTTCCCAACATTTCTAGAATGTTTGAAACTGAAATTCATAGTGAAATATGTGTGTATAGAAGCATAAGTGACCAAGCAAAGGCCCCAACAAATTATTTCCTTCTTAGCTAGAGTTATGAAGAATCCTGGTTTGATTGACCAAATGCTTCACAATAGACAACTTAGCAGCATGAAAAGGAGATGTTGGGCATGCAAAACATTCCTCATTTGGTTGAAAATTGATTAGTCGTTGCCGACGATGGAGGGTTCACTACTCAAAATGGGATGACCAAGGAGGGATTAACTGCATACGGGTTTGTCAATATCAATGATTCCACAATGCATATACTTCTTCATGAGTTAAAAACTAAGACTAGGGCTATACTTCCCTCTGACTATTTAATAATGACTTTCCTAAACTAACACCACAATTCTAATATTTATGCATGTGACTCTGATTTTTGTATTGATACCACTGGTTATAAAACTTGTGATAATATTGCATATGATTTTAAAACTGTTATTTCACTATCGTTGTTATTGGATAATATATTTTGATACCATTGTTATAAAACTTGTAATAATATTGTCTCTATTAGAAACCATGTTATTGACAATAAATACATTGTGCTTATATCATATCCCTTACCAAGAGGACTACTCAATCATGCCAATATTGTCATCAAGTTTTGATCTCAAACCAACAAAAAAATTTGAAATAAATCCTATTATGAGGACTACAATCTGCTACAAGAAGAACCTTATCCTTATGTCATAAATGCATTTGTGATGAAGTCCTTTTCAACATTGATGTTTAAAAGTATTGTAGGAATTTCAACATAGAGGAAAACATGTATGATTTGAACTCCCTTTGGTAGTGAGATTTTCTTGTAGAGACCATACTAATGGGAATCTACATAGTGGCTAGTGTACTCAATTAGGTACACAGTAGGCATGGGATTATTTCTTTTCAATCAAGTCAATTTGAGAATGAAGTAGACATGATAAAATTGAATGGATGTGTTCATGAGGAAAAAATCAGGTTAAGGATGTATGAGGTAAACACAATCTATGTGGTCTAGGGTGAGCTTTTAGAAAGAAGATAATAACAAGCATGCAATGAATTTACACTCAAATTCTACCTTCCATGTGAGAAATAAGAAATCTAATATCATATAAATACTAACCCAAAAAAATTAGACCTAGAGGAATAAGCTAGCTAAATTATAGAATGACTAACCCCTATAATAAGAATACTCAACTTCATCATGTCCTCTCTTGGGAATAAATAAAATGATTAGCTCAAATAAAAGAGCAACATAATCCAACTCACTAAAATAATTTTACATTTGCAACCAATATTTTAAGATTAATCCTATTTGAATGGCCATTGTGAAGTCAATGGTTGACGTTTATGCAAAGTCACCTTTGTGCCATCGTGGGCAAAGTATGGGACACATAATGGATTAAAAATGAGGGTGCCCTTTCCTCACTGCTTATCCTTGGCTTAAATATAAACCTTTAATTTTGTTCTCGAACTCTAGCATCAAAATAAACAAATATTCAATATATTAATGTATCCCACCAATATTACAATGAACTCTTTAAGATCATGAGCCAACTCTACATTAATTCCAAAACTTAGTGAGGCATATTGAATATTAAAATGCCAGTTGATTTAGAAGCTTTTTCTCAAAATGGCTATAATTGGATTTGGAGGCTTGGAAACTCATTCCAAACAAGACAATGCAAAGCAATAATTGTTTCTAAAATTTATAAATCTTAAATCCATCGAGAAAACACAAGCAAAGTAATTTTGAACACTTAAGACCCTTGAATAATGACATTTGTGCAATGTGTAAGGTTTTGAATTAGAGAAAGAAAAAAATCATATGGTTATGTTTCAATTATAATATACATACCACCCACTAGGGATCATTTTCCTTAAGTTCATTGAAAATGAGTAAATGCCAAAAACATGACCTTGTCATGTAGTTTTGTGAAGAAATTTGGATTGCTATCTAATATTAATATTATTAGTGCCATGGAGTAGAAGTATGGCCTAAACCATCTAAAAGGTGAGATATTGACCAATAAAACCCTAAAGGGACATTGCAAATAATTTTGGTATAACAAAAAAAACACTGAAAAGACATCAAAAATAATTTTGATATAACAAAAAAACATTGAAACGAAGATTTGTAGTTATATTAAACAAATTAATTGCATTGAGAGTAGGGATATGATTTACAAATTAATATAGGAATGTTGTAGTGTAATGTAATAAAATAATAATAATAAAAAATCAAACTATTAAACATCCATTTACTTTTAAATTTTACATAAAAATTAGTAAACCGAAGAAGAAATTGAATATTATGAAGAAGAAATTGAAAATCATGAAGAAAAAATATATCATCGAGAGATGTACTTTGATAGTAAAATCCTCCACAGAGACCAGTGGAGTGTTAAAGTTGAAGGAGAAAAAAATTATGTTTGAATTTATTACAACAGTACTTAGGCTAAATCAAGATTTGTTATTTACTTCTGCTTATACATTGATGATAACAATATATGTGACAATATACCTTGAGAGAGAGAAAATGTTAAAGTCATTGGTCTTGTCGGTCCTATGGGTAAAAGGGGTTGCTTCTCCACCTTTATGGTACACCTTGGTCTTGTGGGTATGTGGGTTTCCTTACCATCTTGCTGTGACCCCTTTGATTGACTTATGGTCCTTCATCTTCTACTTCGTCCTATCGCCCTTATTGTGTGTGGTACCTTGACCACCTTTGGTATGATAACTTAACCTTATTACTTTTATTGTTTTATTGTTATGTGACCATCTGACATTTGGTACCCTACTCTAAGTGTACTCAACTTTATTTTATGTTTTATTATAGTAACCACCCTAAAACCTAGGGTTTCCTAAGTGACCCTTCTAGAAGACTTACCAAGTTTATATATTATATTCATAACTTCACTCTTGGAGTATTTTTGCATGGAAGAAGTATAGATCTTATCTTTGTTGGATTCCTAGTCTTATTGTTGTTGTAAAGTAGATGTTTTTGGACCTTTGCTACTCTCTTATCCTTGTGGACTGAGTTGTGACTGTATTGTCCCTTCTTGGGCAAACTGTGACCGTTTTGCAATCTCCTTGGGCAAGCCATGACTATTGTTGGTTGTATTGTGAACTTATTAAGCAGGTCATGAATGATTTTGAACCCTCCTCAGTAAGCCGTTACTATTTTGGTGACTTGCAAGTTGAGTCGTGACTACCTGAAATATTCCTTGACCAAGTTGTGGTCTCCCTACCTCCTCTCTTGGTCTGCTATCCTCAGCGACACCTCTTCTAGGGCTACTAGACTTGTTTTGTGATATGTGAACTGTGATCTCCAGCCTGTGAGTGTTGGGGAAAAACATTAAACAAATTATAACATGTATCCAATGATTTAATTCTCAACCCAGAGAGAGTGTAAACATGTGAGGTACAGACAAAATATATGCAGGGGTAGAGTATTGCTAACTTAATCTAGGTGACTGAAATTAACATGTGACTAAAACTAAATTAAGCTTGTAAAAAAAAGAAATGACATGAAAAGAAATCTAATTGCAGAAAACATGAAATTGCAAAAAATAAAGTGATATAAAGCAATCGACACTAACTGGTGAGCTCACATAAAATTAATACTAGAAATTCATAAGCAAGACATAACTAAAAATCTACACTAACAATTCATAAGGAAGAAACTCAAACTAACATAAGAGAGTCAAAGGATGTGCATTAAGCATCATCTCCATTACATAACAACCAAGAATCTATTCTATGACTAACTCTGAACTATTCTCTACTTCCAAACCATTAGAGAGGCCTCTACCAAAATGAGGAGAGATCCCTCCTATTTATACATGAATTCAAGATAACTAATCATAATTATAGATCCACTATTCTCTCAACTTATCCCTCAAAATCCTCCAACAAATATTGGATGAGATATTCTCTCCACGTTTCCATGATCTTCTCCTTGAAATTACCCCACATCTTGAAGATGAAATTCGAATTTGAGGCTAGGTGGTGACTTTTGAGCTTGTTAAAGTCTTAAAATACACCTGTAAGCATCACCAAACTCATCCAACTTTAAAGTATAATGAAAATATGTTATTTTTCTCAATAATTAACCACAAATTCACTCAAAATACTCAAAAATAAATGATTTGGAAAATGGTAATATAAACCCATATTTATTATGAAAGTGGTGATTTTATGGAAGGATAAGATAGGAATAAGGTGACAAATGGTGTATAAAAGGTGAATAAAATGTGGTCTTTTGCGGCTCAACATACCCCCCAGCTTGACTATTTGCATGTCCTCATGCAACTATGCATTGGTTCTCTTTAAAACTTTTGGCTTTGTAGCTGGGCTTTACAAGATGATCGTATGTAACAGTAAATCATTCCATGATTGGAAATGCATGAGTGGCAACAATTTTTCTTATGGTTGGTTCTTGTGTTAACAACCATAAGTATAACAAATGTTGGTTCTTGTGTTAACAATATTTGCTTGTTTTTCTTGTATTTTTGCTGCAATACATAAGATTTATGCATTAGAAATGATGAACCATCAATGTATATTAGAAATCCTTTTCTTCATATATGAATTAAGGCAATATATATAGCATAGTTTTGGAAAGACATGTTGGTTAATGGTAAACACAATGATGAATATGTAAAATGGTAATGAATATTCCCCCCCAACTTAAGATGTATTAGGTTTATGAAAAGGAGAAAGGGAATGTAATGTGGGAATTTTCCAAATTCATCCATTTTCTAGCACTTGAGGAATTACATGGTTAAAGATTAGAAAACAACATACCTCCACTTACCCAAAACGTTGATGAGCTATGCAATAGGAATGTGGCTGATACTGCTGCTAGATAATAGAATGTAAAATGAAGGATCTGAACTATTGCTTGGTTGGATGAAGTAAAAGATGAAAGTTGAAAGTAGAACTGTGGTACTTTCATATGGCTGAAGTATGTTGCTGTAAAACTGCTGATGGAGTCATGCAAAGTATATAGTCTTCACCTGCTACAAAACCTGATGGTACAATTCTTACCATGCGAATAAATGTGTTGATGTCAAACATGGAAAGAAATCATTGGATTACCGACCATTGATGAATGTTGTTAACCAATGCGAGGCAATCTCACCATTGATGTCAATGAGTGCCAAGGTACCTAAGTACATCGTGCAAAGTGCAAATAAATGAGCAGATGTCAAGCCACTTGCAAGATCTAACGATCAAGGGGAATTGATGTATTCCCATCATTATCAGCGAGAGAACTTGCCATTAAGGCATGCAAGCCTCAAGGTACTACAAACGAAATCTAGTCTCTATCCCAGATAAGGTGCTAAGGTCGATGGGGCAAGGCTTGTTGAAAGGTGGGCCTTAAGAAATCCCACATTAGTCAACACGAGTTGTACATAATGAGTGGTAGGACTATAGATGAAAGATATGAGGGTCAAACATTTTTTATGGCAAGGATAACACAACAATGTAGTCATGGAAAGGAAACTGAATGGTTTTATTCAGAAGGAAAAAAATAAACTGAAAATGAGGAAATTGTGTGTGACTCAGAAAGGTAGATAAGCGGAAAGTTATAAGGCAATGAGAAAGTAGACTGTAACATGGATGGCGGAATGACATAGCATAATTGGTTTCTGAAAGGATTCTTTGTGGTAGCAAAATTTCATGACATACATAGTGGAAACTCAACTTCTTCAAGATTTAACTGGAACATTTTTTCTGCAATTCTGGAAATTATTTCTGCATGCCATTCGTTCATCTTTAAACCTGAAAAAGGTTAGCATTTTCCCTGCAACAAATTTGTGAGAGCATTGAAAATACATGAAATTATGTGCTTAATAAAAAATAAAAATGCTCTTATACCTGAAAGTAGCAACCCTTCTTGTCAAAACCTGTTTCTGAGTGACTTGCGAAAACAAGTTAGCGCAAAAATCATAAAATTTTGACAGGTTTCCAAGTTAATTTATAATTTATAATTTTATGATTTTATTTGTTACCTAATACTTTTTATTTATTAGTTTTTAATTTTATTTATTTTTATTTTGTAATGTTATCATAACCTTTTTTAATATTATTTTTAAAGCGTTTTTATATAATAATAAAAATTAACATTTGATTTATTTACCACAAGAACAAATTTCTATATGTTTATTTTTATTGTGATAGATTTCTATATATATAGATATAAACTAATTTAAATTTATTTTTGTGTTTTTGTTTTTTTTTTAATTTTTATATATTTTGCAATTAGAACAAAAAAAAATTGGAACAAAAATTAGAGTTTTTTAGAGCCTCCTTATACAAAGATTAGTGCGTCTTTATGTAATATTTGAGCAACAGAAAGAGAGGGGGTCGACCCTTTCAGTGGTCAACCCATCTAAAAGAAGACTATCTTAATGATTTGGAGTGTGCAAACAAGTCACAAGTTTTGCAGTTTGAATGACCATGATGTTGGAGGCCTGAATAATCCTTCATGTTTTAAACAAATATGAAAATTGGTTAATTAGATAAATGGGTACCTGAATTACAAAGAATGAAAGAAATGAAGCTGGATATTGCATAATCATTCGCAAGCATGGTTTATATGAAGATCATAACAAAATTGAAACAAACACCTACCTCCCCCAAACCAAAGATGTGCCAGGTCTCACTGTGCAAAAATAAATAAAAAATAAGAAGAAAGCTTAGATGTGACAGCAACTGCCTTCGATTTCAAAGAAGATGAAACATAATTTGATTTAGACTTTTTGTATCGGGCTTCAAGATTGTCAAAAAAATTCTAAAATACATCATGATAAAATGGTAAAGGCTTTAGGACAAGAAGAGGGACAAGCAAACATTCAATCATCCCTACCATGTTTCATTTACTCTCGTGCGACTTGGAAAGATAAATGCGGATGCAACTGAGAATCGAGGCTCATCATCTAAACCTACACCGAGTTTCTCAAAAGCTCTCTACTGTTCCTTTAATATATCAAGGCGGATACTTCCATTATTATCCTGAAAAATGACCTTAAGTGGATTGAATGGATAATCCTGAGAAAAATGAATTGCCACCCTCTTTCCAAATAAAGCATCAATTCTCTAATCTAATACTTAAAGCTTCAAAAAATCCCCTTAAATATATCTTATTAACTTTCATCATATAAATATTATTGTCTTAAATAAAATAGTGATCCTCAAGCTTCTAAAAATCAATTGAAATATAACTTTATGAATTTATCACTATACAATAATCTAAATATGTTCATCAAGTGATTTTTTCTAATAAAATTTATAATAATGAACTTTTACATATTTATCCTTGCACAAATAAACTATGCTTTATATTGTCCTACAAAATCAATGTCTCATCATAAAACAATCCTCCATTTGATCGAAGGTGTGAACCAATTTAACCCCACCATTTTTTATTTAGTAATATTATTAAAACGTAGCCATTTTAAAAAAGGGGTCATGACTTTTCAATAAAACTTAATGATTTGATATTTAGATCTTTTAGATTTAAATATTTATTAATTAATATACTGTTAAAATAAACGGTTGAGACGATCAACATATATTCAAAATGCAGGCAATAATGAGATTAGTTGTTAGAATAAACTTTTAAGTACATAAAGAGAGTGCATAAAATACAGTAGTATGTCTCTAAACTTTCGATAAAAAAAGAACATTGAAAACAAATTTACCTTACTTTAGGGATGGAGTTGGGTGCTAATATAAAATTTAAGTACACAAGGAGAAAGCGGATATTATAAGAAAATATCATAAGTAAAACATACTGTCATTTAAAAAGTATGGCTTGGCGATATTTCTTACAAATTAATAACAAAAACATTATTAAGTCCATAAACTTTACCTTGGTAAGAAAATGGAACTTTGGAAAACAAGAGCTTTTATTAATCAATTGAAGTAGATGCCTAAGGCAACGACGTGCTATATGGAGACTTTCATGTGATTGGAATACATGCATGATATAAAAATGAAACCCGGATTCTAAGACATCTAGTGGTAAAATCGGCATGTTTCTTGAGTTCATGGAGTTGTAGTTTTGAATAGCAGTTGGGGAGTTGTTAAATGGGTTCTATCGATATAAAACCAAATGAATAGAATTGATCTATCGTAACCAGCTCAAAAACTCATGACAATTGTATCCATGGAGTTTGTTTTTCTAATGGGTAAGCCATTCCATCATTTTGTAGAGCTTAGCACACCATGAATACATTGTCTTTGAGGTGATTTGCACTTTTACTACTATGTCTGACTAGTTAATTGGTAGCTAGCTACTATTTACTACTACTCCCCACGTTACAAAAAAACCCTCTCATCCCCTGAGCGATGTCCAACATTAATAGTCTTAGCTTTTGGATGTGTTGTTTCGGCAAACTATACATTGTCCGATCTCCTCAGAAAAGATTAATTTCTGGAACAATGGGACTAATATCTAAATATCCCCTTCTTAGAGCCATAGTATTGTTTGTAGCTTTTATATATGTATTTTCAGAGTCTCTTTTATCTATGGATTCACCCAGCCATATTACATACAATATCACGTACAGTAGCACATACAGCACCCACATATATCGAGCCCATTAGCTTGGTTTTTTTATGTCGTTTGCACTGTTGGTTATTAAATATAAATTAGAGTTCTATAATTAGCTTAGCACTAATCTACACTTATACACCGCATATATATCTATATATATATATATATATATATATATATATATACCTGGCCACTAACCGGACCTAGTTTTGCTTTGTGGTGCGCCAGTTATTTTCCAGAGATCGTTAGGAGTAAGCCTGTAAATAACAAAAGAATTCTTTATGTCACATCTAAGTTTTCACGTACTCTTTTTGCATTTGGTGGAACTTGCCCAAATGTAGTGTTATTTAAGCTGATGATGATGTGCTAAGAGTTGGCTTAATTAAAATATGATGTAGAACTGTTAAAATTAACGGGGTTTTGAAGTCACAACAATATTTTTTTACCTTGCACTGTTGGTTATAATTTAACAAGCTCTTTTACACCATGGTTTTTATTTCCCATGTGTAAAAAGAATTCACTATTAGGTAGACACAATGTTCATTTCAGATCCTATTACAATGCAAGTGAGGATAATATTCTTGTTTATGAATATTCTCTCAAGGGGATTTTGTATTCACTTCTACAGAGTCATTGGATTCACTATTTTCTTTTGTTAGTTTGAGCTTATTATTTAAATGATGATTTGTCTGTTAGTTCTGGAATTTAACTTATCCCTCTAATAGGATTGACCCATATAAACTATGACAGATTTGTAAGCTTGATGACTTCTATATGGATATCAAACCTATGATATATTAGATGTCTACGGAAACTATAACAGGTCATTTACCATAGGCTTCTCTAAAATCCAGTTATATATAAAACAAATCCACTATGGAACAGCGTGCAAAGAGGAGAGGTGCTTGGGAGGAACCCATGCCTTTTGGGGATCCAACTTGCTCTTTTTCCTCGCCTCTTGAACCCTTAGAATTCTAAGCACTCTTGGTTGTTTGATGGAGGATTCAAGGAGTTACTCACTCCTAACTCAAATATATTTCTCACCAAAACATTAATAGGTAAGCGACCAATCACTGCATATAGATAAACGAAATAGTTGGGAAAGCTAGGTAGACGATGAGTACTCGAGCGCAATCGTATTTGTTCTAAACCCCTAATCTACAAATCTAACCTTGCTTCTTCTTTGAAGTTAATAATATTAATTGAACCATCGGGATTTCGAGACAAATTAAGGACTATGGAGTATCTCCTGATAATGGGATAAACTAATGAGCATGAAACTTCAATAATGGCTCAATTTTTTACACACGATTTCAAAAGGAATTGCAATATCAATACATGTAAAAGAACGAATACAGTTATCTTATCCCTGTATGGAAGCAAAAAGTTGAATAATATACATCTCTTTCAAAGAAAACAGATCAAAATCTTGCGATGCCTGACAACTTAACATTTTTTAAAAGATGCAGGGATAATGATGTTCTTCCAAAATGCATCCTAATTAATCATCAACTAAACAAGCATAATAATGGAGAAATCTTTGGTAAGGCGCATTATTGAAGTGTGAAATAAAAATATGAGGAAATGACGGAATTTCTTATTTGTTGGGTGCATGCGGCTCCATCTAATGCTAGTGAACTACATATGGTCTCACCTGTGGATGAGAATTACATCCTTCCTCATAACCAAAGCGAATAAATCCTTTGATAATGCGATAAAGTTGGACAAGCACATTTCACAGTATTAACACATCGCTCATGTTCTGCAACGTGAAGAAAACATGGTCGTGACCTCCCTCGCATCTGCTTAGAAGCATACTGTCAGTTTTGTTATCAAAGCATACTGGGATCAATGCGTGTTGTTAATTATATCACTCAGAAATATAATTAATATTAGTTAATATTAATCGAATTATAATTAATATTACTCAAGTGATTACCAAAGTAATATTATAGTCATAATAGAACAGTGTGCAGAATATTTCTCGGCTCTATTGGAACAACGATAAGATTCAGGTATTGAAGTGGTTTACAACCCAATCCAAGTGCAAAGAGATCCGTGAATCACTGGATTGTCATTATGGTCGAATAGTTACAAAAGGAGTGCAAAGCACCAGCTAGAAAACGAGATACTTGGATTGTTGTTATAACCGTTCAAACTGATTTCATTAGAGATATTATGCCTAATTCTGCGAAGAATTACAGTGTTTCATGTGCAATGGTTTTTAAATATTGCTTGATCCTATTCTTAGTTAACGTGTCATCCTATTCTTTTTCTTTGATTAACATGCAATCAACATATGTGGAGCTTCTCGCGACGGTTTGGAACAAACTCATCAATCTGTTTGTAGAAAATTTTGGTCTTACTACCAACTGTATCATTTCCATTATGATTCCTCTGTAATAGCCTCTCTATATTGAGCTCGGTGTGGATCAAATTTTCTACGGACTGAATCTATATCTTAGTTGATTTGCGAAGATGGTTGCAACAACCTAGGGCATCCAAATAATGCTTCCCCATGTACAGACTTTCTCTATTGGTTTGGTTTGCAGGTGGAACTGGATAATCTATGGGTATACGCACTCTGAGGAAAGGCATCAACTACTCGAAATTCAATGGTAAATTACATCAAATTTCCTACATCGCTTTGACCTCATCATGTGAGATAAACTAAATTATATAATGCGGGGATTTTATAACTTTAGTTTTCTTGCAGAGGTATGCCTGAGAAGTGTATTAAGCAGCAGTTGTCTTCAAAGTCTCCTAAGTTCCTCTATCATTAGATCAGCAATAATGACAACATGTATGATGTT
Organism: Pseudotsuga menziesii; assembly: GCA_001517045.1. Classification (NCBI taxonomy): domain Eukaryota; kingdom Viridiplantae; phylum Streptophyta; class Pinopsida; order Pinales; family Pinaceae; genus Pseudotsuga; species Pseudotsuga menziesii. The sequence continues at coordinate 218,370 of LPNX010998472.1, read as the reverse complement.
TTATGGTTCAAAACCTTGTATCATGCACTGTAAATACTATATAGTAGGGATTTTACATTTTATTCTGGAAGATGGTGCGTATTTTGTGATTTTAGTAATGGTTGAATCTTAGTCTCAATTTCTACAATGTCAGAACTCCATTGTTTCTAACCTCTGTACTTCAATATATACGGCAGCTATATATTGAAACTTATGGGAAAATTGTTTGTGTTTAATGCCTTTTCTCATATCCAGGTTCATATTGCTTATATGTAACTCGCTTTTGATATTGTTCTACTTTTTCCAATTATCCTATGCTCAGGATATTTGTATTTGCAGGATTGTTTAGGATTGTTTAGTTTTATGAAAAATGTCACCAACTGCCATGAGATTACGACTTTCTAACAAGTCCTCAGATATCCCTTTAAGGAAAAGTGTACGCGCTGCATCTTCTCAGAGGTCACTATATTTTGATTTATGTAATGTATAATCGAACCTTTCGAGATAATCCTCCAGGCTCTCGTCTTCAAGTTGTTGTATTTTGAATATATCATGTCGAGAGTCCTTAGGTTTGCAATACTCTTGATATTTTCGCAAGAATGAAGTTTTCATATCGTCCCAAGTCCTGATAGTGAATTCTCCTAATCCCATGAACCATCTCAAGGAAAAATATTTTAGTGTAGCGGGAAAGAGTTTTAGTTTGTGAGCATCTTGTAGATAATTATAGCTCCTACAAAGGATATCGAACTTGAACAAGAATGTGTCTGTGTCCTCATTGCTTTTTCCATATAAAGTAGGTAAGGAGGAAGGAGGGATGTTTTTCATAGTTACATCCTGCATCGTGTCTAAAATAGGGAACCTGAAGGTAGCCTCAAATCAATTTTCCCCTTCTCCTTCGTCATTTCTAACTTCATCGTGATCTTCATTTTCTCCCTGTCTCTCCATATAAGTTGGATTCTTAACGTAAATATACCTAGGAGGCTCCTTTCAAGGTGACAATGGGGTGTCCCAATTTTATTTTTTGGGAGAGATCTTCCTTTGATCAACCATGTTTTTATTGAATCCTAGAGGGATAGTAGGTTCTACAATGGAATTTTCAATTTGTGAGATGACTGGATCTACGAAGGTTCCAAAGAGAGCTTTTACTTGGGCAGGATCAACAAAGTCAACGAAATTCGGATATCCTGCTAGTGAAAAATTTGTATTATTTGGATTCAAGACTAGTGGAGGGTTAGAGGTTTCTAGTGGCTGATCCTCTTGAACTTCCTCAGGAACAATGTCCTTAAGACCTCCTGCCATGGTTCCTTCTCCTTATATGGCTTCCTCGGTAAGATCTCCTAAAATATTCTCCTTAGGTTTTAGGGTAGAACTACTTCCTATAGGCGTATTTTGATACCTTTCTGCTGAGTTAGTGGTTGGGGTATTATGTCCCCTGTGAAAGTTAGTAGGAATTTCGATAAGTTTTCCTATCTTAACAAATCTACCTTAAGGATCTCTAAGCCTGCTCATGAAAAACTTTAAACTAAAGAAAACCTATGCTACTATTGTTGCTAGATTTGGGGGCACCTGTTATAATAGATGTGTAGGTTCTTACCTCTTGTCTTACCGCTCCCCCACCGGCAATGTATTGGTAAGCTTCATACGGAATTCTATCTACCTTACAGAACAACTCCCCGGCAACAGCACCAAAATGTTGGGTGTGTTATAATGTCTAGATTAATTCACCTAATATTTAATTATTGATCGGGGTTGGTAGGCTTAGAGTTGACACAAAATATATGCGAAGGTAGAGGGGTTCCTATGGTGTCGTGGAAATATTTTAACAACCAAAATATCGAAAGATCTATCAAAAAGAAAAACCGAGTCAAACTCCTAAGAATTTAATTATTAAGGTAATTAAACCGGAACAAAATATTAAACTAAATAATTGACAATTTATTTTATAAGTAAATAACTTTAAACTGGAAAAAAAAAAAATGGATAATATTAACAACTAAATTTAAATTGGAAACTAAGATGCAAGGAAGACCTAATTAATAAGCAAGTAGAAAACTTAATAAAGAAAATTAAATAAAAAGAAACAAATAGAAAACTTAATAGGAATATCTTTGAATTATGTCCTACAAGTATCTTTCAGTAATCACACAATGAAAAAAAGAATAACCTGGAAACATACTAAGGATAACACATATAATACTGAATTTTACATGCAAACGGATAAATCAATACAAAAGCATAAACACAAAACAATACATCAGTAAAGAGAAATCAGAAACAAATTCAAGAAACAAAACATAAAATAGCTTAACACATATTCATAGTGAAAAAAAAGTAAGGTAACTTTTAATAAATAACCTAACACAATCCAATTTAACTTTAATGTTAAATAAAACTATCATCTAACTATCTCAGTCAAAGCATACTTCAAACATTAAAGAAACAGAACTGAAAACAATCTCAAAACACTAAAAACGAAACTATGGACTGAATGACAGACTGAACTATAGGTCTGAAAGGGGTGGCCGAATGACAGTTTAAACAGGTTGTCCGAATGACAGTCTACACAGTTAAAATGACAAAAATTAACCTAAATGATCTAATCTTCAGCTGAATTCATGCAGATGTAAATCTAATGCATAAAGGAAATAAGTAAACCTACTTACTAAACAAATTTAACAATGAAATGAACTTAAACAAATTCATGAACATAAAGAAATCATTAAGAAATAACCTAGAATTTAAATTGCATAACTCATAACAAAAAGGAAATAAACAAAATTGAACCTATTTAACTTGATAAAAGCAATCTATTCTATTTCTTGTAAATAAACTGAACAGTAAACTGGAAATAAAATGAGTGAAAGTAAATTTGAAAGTAAACTATGCGTGCAGTTAACTATTTAATCCCAGAAATAAAATGCATTACAGGAAAATGAAATGATAAAACAAATTGTAAATTAAACTAACTACAACAGAAAAGATGAAAGAAATAAACAAGAAAAGAAACCTTTGGTTGATGAGGGGCCCTTTCAGCAATCAGGGGTGGTGCTTGGCTAACACTTACTCAAACGCAATCATAAACAACAAATCATACAGCTCTTTATTCAAACGATGGAACTGAAATAAAAAATTCTTCTCCAAAAACAATTGTCTAACAAGTAAAATGATCAACTCCTAACTCTACACAAGGTGTTTATATACCGCATTTACAGGGATGAGCAAGTTGACCCTTTAGTGGTGGATTTCTCTCTAAATTTAGTCAACCATAAAGGAGTTTAACAAATAAAAATCCAACGCATAGGATCTTCCTCCTTTAGCGGGCGTCGGCTCTCTTCGTTGGACGGTGTAACGCACATGCTCCTTCTTCGGTGTGGTTGGTTCTCTTCAGCGTGCGTGATGTGGCGTACAACTCCTTCCTTAGTGCGGCAGGTGTACTGGTGGCGAGTAGAGGCAACATACACGGTGAATATTTTGGAACACAAGTTAAATGCACCAACCCAACGTGCGGTCTGTTGGTGAGGTGTCGATGAAGGAGGCTACAAGCTGGCAGATCATCTAGAAGCGGGCTTCTCCATCATCCGAACACGTGGAAAGTAAATAGTTCAAAGGTTGTTTCAAAGTTTTAATGCCTGGAATCAGTTCTCAACAGTGTGCATTATGGTTAGCGATTTGGACGAAAAGTTGAACAGCGAGCTAGACCATGAGCTAGATATGTGGGCGCAAATCTAGGGCGAATGCGATGTCTATTTGCTGGTGCGCTTAAGGAATATAGTCTGCAGTAACAATATTTAAATGCCTAGAAACCTACCAACTAGTTTCGCGTAGCGAGCTGGATTACGAGCTAGACGTGTTGTGCACATGGCAAGCTGAATGTGTGCTTGTTGTTAATTTGTCCCAAAAATATTATATAACCTACAAACAAATATACAAATCAATTAATATATCAAATGCACTTCAATAATGTCAATTTTAATTAATAAAATCATAAAATGATAATAATAAATGGATTTTATATAAACCTTAAATTCATACATACCTGGGATGAATAGTGATCTGCATGACATAAAATATGCAAAAAGATAATAAAACATATGCTTAAATAACTAATTTAACTGCCAAAAATGATAACAAATCTAGGATCAACATTATAGAATGACTAACCTTTGTAATAAGAAAACTCAACTTCATCATGTCATCTCTTGGGAATAAATAAAATGATTAGCTAAAATAAAAGAGCAACATAATCCAACTCACTAAAATAATTTGACATTTGCAACCAATATTTTAAGATTAACCCTATTTGAATGGCCATTGCAAATTCAATGATTGAAGTTTATGCAAAGGCACCTTTGTGCCATCGTGGGAAAAGTATGGGACACATAATGGATTAAAAATGAGGGTGCACTTTCCTCACTGCTTATCCTTGGCTTAAAAATAAACCTTTAATTTTGTTCTCCAACTCTAGCATCAAAATAAACAAATATTCAATAGATTAATGTATCCCACCTATATTACAATGAACTCTTTAAGATCGCAAGCCAAATATACATTAATTCCAAAACTTAGTAAGGCATATTGAATATTAAAATGCTAGTTGATTTAGAAGACTTTTCTCAAAATGGCTATAATTGGATTTGTAGGCTTGGAAACTCATTCCAAACAAGAAAATGCAATGCAATAATTGTTTCATCAATTTATAAATCTTAAATCCATCGAGAAAACACAAGCAAAGTACTTTTGAACACTTAAGACCCTTAACTAATGACATTTGTGCAATGTGCAAGGTTTTGAATTAGAGAAAGAAAAAAAGCATATGGTTATTGTAATATCCCTAGTTCTGACCCCGGTTGCATTAAAAGATACATAATGTATATGTTGTAATTAATCGTGGTGTGGAGCTAAAGGCAAAAGCCCCACCATTGATTTGGTTGTGTTATGTTTCGGCAATTGGGATCGTTGCCGATGGTATATCATGCTATTCGGCACATGATAGTTTTGCATCATGTAAATATGCACATTAATTAAAATAAACCTATAGCCAGCTACGACGGTGCAAAGTTAAATGAATAAGGCATGAATTCCTAAGGTTAAAGGGGGGGGGGGGGAATTATAAACCATGAGCATATGGGAAAAAACCATGTGTCAGCCATTACAAGCCTTGATGTTAGTTGGGCAGTTAATGCTGGGTAGTGGTGGGTGGCAGGCTTGCCCCATGCACTCTCCACCAATTGGTTCAGTCACCCGCATGGACTAGGAGTGGTTTCCTCATGCGCCATTTGGGATGCCCGATCGGTTCTGTCCACTCTCTCCATCGTTGGCTGTTCATTCCTCACACAGAGGGGAGTTAAAAGGATCCAGGATTCTGTGTGGGGGGGTTGGTTCTCCTTTGTCTTACTGATTGTTGGTCTGTGGATACATTTTTCTGATTACGCAGAGAGTCTATATTTACTCCCCCATTGCCGACTGTGTAAATGTGCCATGGCTTCATTGTTGAGAAGGGACCATTATTTTCCCATGTTTGTTGGCTGTGTCTGGACTGTGTAATGTCCTATTACTTCATCGTGAACCGGGGGCTGTTGTTCTTCCCCTGTTTGGGGGTTGCTGTGAGTACCTACATTGTGTTGGCTATGGTCTCATTCATATTTTGTTGGTTGTGTCTTCCTTTGCGTTTTGGGCTGCTGTAAGCTGTTATTGAGTCGTTTTGGCCACAATAGGGCCAAGAATGACTCAAGGATTGTTTTCCCCTGTCCAAGCTGTGAAGTGCTGATTTTGCTGCATGCATGGAGTGGTTAGTCTTCAGATTGTGTGGAGTGGGATTGAAGGCTGGGTATGCTTGAGAAACCTAGGTTTGGGGAGCCACACAGACAGAGTTAGATGGCTGGCTTTCTTCTCCACAACCCTGGAAGAGCACTGGCAAGGGAAGTCAGGGCCTGAGGGACTGTGAAGCAGAGAAGGGACTGATTCCTGGTGGTGGGTGTCTTAGAGTTCAGGCTAGCTCTGGTGTAGGCATCCTTAGCTCTTCCATGAGCCCACCAGCTTAGCATTTAGCTTCTCCCAGCTCCTTGATAGCCTGATAAGCCCTACTGTGTGGGCTTGGCTGATTTGTGTACCTTGCCTATGTGTAAGCCTTCTTTGACCCTTATTCCTTTGGGAATCATGCCCAGCTCGGGGGTGGTAGCGTTGCTGAGAGATTGATGAGCACGATGGCCTATGGTTGGGTGAAACGTTGCAGCGACATAGCTGGTTGCGAAACAAATTCTCCTTAAGATAAGTATTCTTAACTATTTCGTCTCTACATTTATATTTACTAATTACTTAATATGATGAACATGTGGTATGCTTGAATGAATGTATGTTTTCTTCCGCTGTGTATATGAAGGATTATGCATCTTAGCATGTTTTATGTTTTAATATTTTTATTTCAGCATTATATGCATGTTCATGTTCATGGGGCTAGTTTGCCCGGTCTGTTTGATGGTTGGTAGCGTCCTCTTCACTGGTCAGAGGGTCGGCGACATTACAATATGGTATCAGAGCTCTGGTTGCAACATGGGCCTGAATGGGCCATGAAAGGTTAGCTAGCAGAGGCAGGTTTCCTTCTACCCAACAAAAAACAGAAGAAAATATGTGCATGACAAGAGAATTTTGGAAAAAAATTCCTCTAAGAATTGAGATCGTCGGATCATCGGAGGACTTAGTCCGAAGCCCCGCCGATTCATTAGATCACCTAAGCAGAAGGTCTTCTGACGGGGACCCTTGAATAGAAATCTCGAAAATCTTTCTAAGTGTCTTGACTGTTAGCCATTGAAAAAGTTTAGAGGATCACTTCCCCGACACAGTGGATAGCTTAGACGGATAGACCTTTGATGCAGACCCCGATGTCGATGAAAATAGGGGAAGAACAAGCTGCAGTATCGACCGTGTTGTCCATTAATGAGCCGCAGTATCAGCTGGGATATCCTGAAGGACACCGAAACATTGGCGAGAGTTAGCAGATGGAGTGGCCAATGCGTCGGTGGATGAAGAAAAGATGAAGGAAAGAAAATTTTGGCAAAATTTTTCTAAGTCTGATCATCGACGATCGGCAGAAGTTAGACGATGGACATCGGAAAGGTATAGCTATTCGTGCGCCCACCATTGCGGCTGGTTAGTGGACTATCCTTCCGATGGATAGAGTCCCAGATCGTCGATGTAGCAGTAGATAGATGTTTCGACAGCCGATGTGGTGGAAGACAAAGCGGAAAATTTCCGAAATTTTCTAAGGCACGAGATCATCGACGATCGAAAAAGATTAGTTGTTGGGATCACCGATGGCTAGAGGATGGGGTCGCCAATAGATAGAAGATGACAGTGCCAATACATCGGTGGAAAATAGGTGATAAAGGTGCCGACACGACGAAAGAATAAAGGAAGTTTTCGTCGAAAATTCTTAAGTATGGAAATCATCGACGGAATTTAGTCGATTTGATCGGCGAAATTTAGAAGTTGAAAGTGTCGATACGTCGGCAGAGATCCCTTGAAGACCACAGAAATGGCAGAGAAAATTAGAGAATGAAGGCGCCAACGCGGACGAGGAAGAAGAAAATTTTCAAAAATTTGTCTAAGTGTTGTACCCATCGGTGATCGATGGAAGTTAGTTGATTGCATCGCCGATGATTAGATGATTGGAGCATCGATCAATGGAAGATAGTTGATTTCATCGCCGATGCGCAGTGGTTAGTCCTCTCGACAGTCGATGGGGTATTAAGGTCGGTGAAAACAGTGGTGGGATTACCACCTGCAGTTGCGGCTTCCTAGTTAACTACCCACTCGATGCCACAAAGACTAGTCGCTCCGACCGCCGACAAAGCTGTGATTCACGAAAATCTTAAAAGGATCGATTGGCCGTCGTTGTGGAAGTATAGACAACTAGCCACCCGATGCATAGAGCATCCGACCGCCGATGCAGCGGTTAGTCAATTTTCTCACCGATGAAGTTCGGAATAGTAGACCACTATAGGCCAACACAGCGGAAGGAAATAGACAAACAACCCGCCGATACAACGGAGAAAATTAGATGTTCTAGCCGCCGAAACGCCGAAAGGTTAGTGAAGAAAGGACCTAATGAATAGTCCTTGACATCGCCAATGCGGATCAGAAGCCTAGACAACTACAGACCCGAAATGCCAGAAAACGATAGATGAGCAGGCCGCCGATGAGTGCGGAGAAAAACTAGAGCTTTTGGCCACCAAAACGTCAGAAACTTAGTTGGAAAGAGACCCTATAGGGAGAAATAAATTTTGGGTTTTTCAGTGGAATTTTTCTCAACAAATTTCAACTACTTTTAGTGGAATTTTCAGCAAGTTCCAGCTATTGTTCCAGTGGGTTTTGCAGTGAATTTTCTCATTGGGGTTCTCAGCAATTTCAGAACTGACAAGGAAGAAAACCCTAGGTGGTTGAAGTTCACATTTCAAACCAAAATTCAATGGTGTGTTTTGCCATCATTTTTGAAATGATGTGGTTTCCACACCCGAGGTCAAAATGAAGCATGTGGATAGGCGTTGGAAAGCTTATCCAGCAGGGAACAAGGGAGAGTCACCAGAATTTAAGTGTGGAGCAGCAAAGTGCTAGTGATTGCTTGAAAGAGAAAAGTCCTACTGTCAATATGGACAAATCTGGGAATTGCATACCTAGAGGTAGCAATACCACAAAGTCAAACCAGTTGTTGTGTGGAAAAGGAGTTCCATGTCTTGCTAATTATGATTACAAGTTTTATACATGAAATGTATGAGGATATGCCTAGCATGCATAAGATACATGCTGGTAAGAATAGTGAGAATTATACATTTATAATGAGCCACTAATGATAATTATTGCATTGGTGTTTCCAATAGTGGAGAAGCCAATGACAACATGGACATGGCTGAATATGTTGTTGATGTTGACAGATGTGACTAGAAACCCTACGGAGAAAGGGATAAGGCAACAAGTCTAGAATCAAAATTTGGTGAGCAAATTCTGCAATCTCCTGCAAAGGACCAACCAAACTAGTAATGTCAAGAGTGTAAGTAGGCCCCATGAAGGTAAGGGTTTAATTATGACAATTGCATGGAGTGGTAAAAGCAAGAGGTCTCATACCATATGGGTATTTCAATTTTATACTGCATTCATAGAGAAATGTGTCATGCATGTATTATGTTGTTATGAGCTTAGTAGCCCAAGGAAAGTAAGCACTGATGATCTTGATTATAGTCATGCATCCTATATGGATTAGTCATGGTTAGGCCATGCATGGTATGTTTGAATGCATAGTATTCCTAAATCAATGCAAGGTAGCATTGAGTGGGTATGCATTAAAAGGTTTTATAAATCTTGTAGTTATGCATTGAATGGATGCATGTGAAAAGCATGAGTAAATGTTGTAGATATGCATACATAAGTATGGGTGCAAATGTTGCGATGCAATGCATGAATGCATAGAGATAGTGCATGAGTTATTATGAATAACTAATGGCTGAAATGATGAATTGATGACAATTCTGGAACCATTTCAAGAGTTGCTATGAATGCAGGATAGTAAGTGCATGAAGAAGGTAGTCATGATCGATTGGCTGCTGGGAATTCCCTATGGAAGGGCAAGGTGGTACAAATGATATGCTTGTGAAGTAAGGAGTATCTAAACATTTCATTTAAATTACATAAATGATGTGACTGTACCCTCTAATTTAAAGTATGATAATGATTGCGTGAAGTAAATGGGTTTTGGTAATATTGATATGCTAACAGCTGGAAGTATTTGAATTTTATAATTCTGAAAATGCTTCAGTGATTGTTGCAACAATGGAAAAAGTTATATGCATCAAGACTAAGCAAGTGTTTGGCTGATTGAAGTTCAGGTTTCAGGTAGATTGCTTGGAGCATGGCAATGTGAGTAAGACCATGACGAAGGCTGGAATCTACCATGTGAAAGATCCAAACCTTATGAGAAGAGTCTCATGGTTCTGAAAATAATTTGTATGCTGAATGAATTGTCAATTTAAAATTGTAAATTTCAGATTTAAGAAATTGCTGACAACTACTAATCACAATTGGCTTGCATAGAATTGTGTCAGGAGGATGCATTGTAAGTGGGTGTTCATGATATGCTAGTAAGCATAAGATCATAATGGGCATAGTGGTGTTTCTACAAGATACCCACAAATGAGGATCACCTCATTGCCAAGCAAATCAATTTATGTAGTAGACAGAGTTTCAAATTCCTAGTAAATTTAATTACTAATGTCATTGCTTGGTTATGGAACAATCAATTTGGAATGTATTATCAGATAATGATTGACTGTTTGGCTACTTGATGGATGTGCTAGGGGTACACACTACAGGAAGACCATGTGTGATGGCCTGCAGGAGCCAAACTTCATGGGGAGGTTTTCCCCTATCTTGGAAATGGGTTTCGGGTGAAACTTCATTGGACATTTTGGAAATGTCTCATCTGTACTACATGTTTGGTAAGCAACATGAGTGAGATGGTAAGGATTATGTCAGTAAGACATGTGTGAATATGAAATGTGAAAAAGGAGTTGGGATGGAAAACCGAGGGACTATCAACTTAAATAAGGGAGCCCCCATTCCTCCTTAACAAAGGAATATTGCCTCAGCAAATGGATAAGTGTTCTCTGACCCTATCTAAGAATATGCATGTCAAATTGTTAAATTCAATATGCAGAGCATGTTTCGATTTTATTTCCAGTATAGAAGATTGCTTGAGTATGAATAGGGCCTACATGGTTCACATCGGAAAGGGGTGCACACTTTCCTGATGGCAGATCATGAAAGGGTTTTCAATATTGATTACACCCTAGGTGGTGGATGCACTCCTAGTGTCTCAATACTTGGTAGTGAATGATATGAAATGTGATTCCAGTTTTAGAACAATAATGTTGATGAGTTGCTTATATTGTGTGTGTTGTCAAGCTAAACAGATGCAGTCTGGTGTTGCACACTAAATGGACTATGGCTTGGGCTCATCCTACCTCCTACTGAAGAGCACAAAGAAGGAGACATTCTCGAGGGGTTGGAGAGTAGAGAAGGGGGTGGTTTCTTGTGTTGTATGAGGTAGTGGAATTAGAACTCACTGCTAGAAATGAAACCTGGAAATGGTAATGATAAAATTTCCTTCCCAGCCGGCATAAAGATGTATTGGAAGGAGATGTTGGGCTAGTATATGCCTGGGGATCAACGTTCAAAATTGAACCCTTCCCAGCCCTTCCAATGGGTTCTATCCCTTCCCAGAAGTGTAAATTTAAAATTGCCCTTCAAAAAAAATTTAAAATTTGAATTTTACCCTTCCAATTAAGAAGGGCATAATTTATATCAACATTTCAAAAGAAGGGAAACATTTGAAACTACCCATCCATATAAATTTCTCAATATTTTAAAATTTCTATGCTATAAAGTTCAACTCATCATTCAAAATATTGGAAATATGATAAATTATAATCACTCACTCACTCATGCAATGCACTCACTGCTTAGTTGTGCAAGATGACCAGTAATCATTGATGACTACGAGAAACTAGCCATCGAGATGTGACTCTAACTCTCGAGTCACTTGGGGCTGCAATCTAAAGTGTGACAATGTGTCAACAACTAAGACTATAACAAAAAAGAACTACTAGTCTACTAATAGGCCTAAAATGAGCTCAAAACTTTGTGCCTACTACCTATGTCAACCTCGCTACCAATGTCCACTCTTTTTTCGTCGAAATGAGATTAAAAAGGTTGGTTTGATGAGTCCTCCTCTATAAGACTTCATTTCTGGCATGGATATCATGGACTCATGACAGCTATAAACAATAATCAATGTCATGCAAATACAAAGAATGACATGTAGCTAGGATCACAAACTACGCAGAGGTCGATTTATGCATTGCTATAGAGAAGTGTCATTGGGCACATGATATGGAGAAACAATGGTTATTAATAAAATTAAAAAAATAATTGTTGGCTCAAGAATAGTCTTCAATTTGATAGGTGGCATGATCGTGATGTAATCTCCCTTCGTCCTTCCAAATATAATGGTTTCTCACAACATTTGTCCTCAGCACCACCAAAATACATATAAAAATTACTTGTCTTTACATCCTCTTCCCTTTAAATCCTCATCTCATAGTCATAACTAAGGATTATTGTGCATGCACATCCTCACCTTATAATACAAATTGGGTCAAGGCATAGAGGCAACCATAAAATATTAAATGTGTCAAGACGTAAAGAGTAAGAGACAAGTATAAGTAAGTCTTATATTAAATTTACCATATAAGTCTTTAATTAACACTATTAGCTAACATCTGACACATTGGATTGTTGTGATCTTCTTATCACTCCTTACCAATGTGATTGCAAGGCATTCTTTGAAGGTGAAGTCCATAATTTTAGGTCTTATTCCTCATTATCATGCATTTTGGCAAGACAATAAAGAGGGTGGTGGCCTACATCGGCATGGAAAATGCTTTCGGCATAGAGGTATACGCATTACATGTTTTCATTAAATAACTTAAATTACTACTTGTGACTGTCGATTCACTGAATCATGGACTGGTACAAAACACAACGAATTTTAGAGCCTCGAGCCCTTAATTACTCACACTTATAACTTTCTCAAATCTAGCCATTAATAAACTTCTTTTGGTGTTTTGGTTCAATTTAAAAGGTGGATTGTTGAGACTCGGACATGTAGTGAGTTGCAAGGATTCAATTGAATTAGGCTTGATTCCATTTCCTCTCCATCCCATGCATGTATGCTTTCACGACAAGTGTTGAACAAAAAAATTTAATGCCCTGACCCCGGTTATGGTAGCTTTGCTAACTTGCTTGGTATGTAGGAATTTTTTTTAATGTTTTCTGAGTTGTGTATTATTTTTTGTTAGGTGCCCATTTCTTATCATTCTTAGATCTCTCATATGGCAGCTTAATATGTTCAAAATAAGTTTTGTTGAAAATATATCATTTTTTCATGTAAATATTAAGAAGTACTTAATTATTAAAAATTGAAAAAACTATATTTATTTTTTGCATTTTTTTAATAAAAAATTTAAGTAATGTATACTTGTCAATTGTCAATTGAAGTACAATTACTTATATTACCCTTCATCTTAGAAAGCTCCAAGAATAAATGCCCTTCCAATTGAAATTAAGACCCACCCTTCAAATTTGATCACTGCTGGGGATCCATAGTAGATCCTGGACCTAGAAATGGTCATTTATTGTTGATATAAGTGCATGTGTTATTGTTGATGGCCTGATAAACCCAACTGCGTTGGCTTGGCTAATTGGTTGTTGATATAAGTGCATGTGTTATTGTTGATGGCCTGATAAACCCATCTGCATTGACTTGGTTGATTGGTTGTTGATATAAGTGTATTGTTGATATAAGTGCAGGTGATTTGTTGACGGTCTGATAAACCCAACTGAAGGTTGGCTTGACTGTGTAATTATTTGATGTTGTGGAAATTGTGGAAACATTACAACGTTGGCTTGACTACTTGTAGTCTGATAAACCTAACTGTTAGTTGGCTTGGCTGAGTAGCCTGATAAACCCAGCAGTGTATTGGCTTGATTGGCTGCAGCCTGATAAACCCAATTGTATATTGGCTTGGCTGGACGGTCTGATAAACCCAACTGTAGGTTGGCTTGATTGTGCCTGATATATATATATAAGGACGTTGTGAAGTAGCCTGTGTGTTGGCCTAACATCCAAGTCCATAGGCGATCCCAAGGCTTGCAAAGCGAAGCAGGATCCTGTGGACCAGCGAGGAAACGCACAATACAAATAAGTATTGAATTATTTTGCAATTTCTTGCTTATGAATATGCATGTGTATATGATTTGGTTATGATGTTTTAAGCTCTTGTTTAAGAGATAAAAACTGATGAGAATAAAGTAAACATGTGAATTTATTCAATGTTTGAATATAGGTATCGCTGGAAGTGAGGACTATGAAAGCATCCTAGGGGTGCATGTGGACATGTGACTGTCTTGAAGAGTTCAGAATGAGCAGTAATGAAAAAGGTGCTAGTGAGACTATGAAGTTCCTAGCAGCCGAGACAAACCATGTGGGGAGGATCCACGGTTGAGAGGTCTGAAATAGACTGGAGACACTAAGTGTCATGACAAAGAGGGATTGGTCCAACATTCATGGTGAAGTGAAAGAGGCTAAGAGCATGAAAATCCACAGCAGTGGTGTGGGTTCCAGGATGGAACAAGACAAATAGGGGAAAAAATCTTGTTGCTCTCTCTTTCCTTTTGATTATATATATATATACTTATGCATTGTGAAAACGAAATATTGTTGAATGCATGTATGGTTGAAAATAGAATGTGTCTATTTGCTTAAAATAATTATGAATGCTGGAATAGTTAATTCCCTTCCCAAGAATGGACATGAATGAGCTCATGTGCCTGTTGGGAAAGCATGAAAAATATGAAAGTCTCCTTGATGAGACTTGGACTCTCATGCCAATTGGGCAATTAATTAACTGATTTTTATATTATGCTTGGTCTGACAAAATTTCAATGATACATTTCACAGTTGAGAAAAGTGAAATCTAGTGATGCACATTGATCATGGCGCCCGACCAAAAGCTGTTGGATTTGGCTAGAAGTCTCCTTCAAACAATTGCCAAGACCCAAGAAAATATTAGAGAGATACTCAAGATACAGAAAAGTTCCTAGACTTGGGGATGAGGTGAAAGTTGAGAACCATCAAGAGAAGCTCATGGAAGCCGAGGGGCTTGGTCCTAAAAGTTCAAGTAAATAATTGAACGTGGGACAGATCTGCAAAATTTTGAAATTTTGATGTGCAAATGGTATATGCATTCCTATGTATTGGAACACCGAGGATGGTGTTATTCCAAGGGGGAGGGGATTGTAATATCCACGGTTGCATTAAAAGATACATGATGTATATGTTGTAATTAATCGTGGTGTGGAGCTAAAGGAAAAAGCGCCACCATCGATTTGGTTGTGTTATGTTTCAGCAATTGGGATCGTTGCCGATGGTATATCGTGCTATCCGGCACATGATATTTTTGCATCATGTAAATATGCACATTAATTAAAATAAACCTACAGCCAGCTACGACGGTGCAACGTTAAATGAATAGGGCATGATTTCCTAAGGTTAAGGGGGGGGAATGTTAAACCATGAGCCTATGGGGAAAAACCATGTGTCAGCCATTAAAATCCCTAATGTTAGTTGGGAAGTTAATGCTGGGTAGTGGTGGGTGGTAGGCTTTCCCCACGCACTCTCCACCAGCTGGTTCAGTCACCCGCACTAACTAGGAGTGGTTTCCTCATGTGCCGTTTGGGATGCCCGATCGGTTCTGTCCACTCTCTCCATCATTGGTTTTCATTCCTCACGCAGAGGGGAGTTAAAAGGATCCACGATTCTGTGTGTGGGGGTTGGTTCTCCTTTGTCTCACCGATTGTTGGTCTGTGGATATGTTTTTCTGATTACACAGAGAGTCTGCATTTACTCCCCCATTGCCGACTATGTAAATGTGTCGTGGATTCATTGTTGAGAAGGAACCATTGTTTTCCCACATTTGTTGGCTGTGTCTGGACTGTGTAATGTCCTGTTACTTCATCGTGAACCGGGGGCTGTTGTTCTTCCCCTATTCGGGGGTTGTTGTGAGTACCTATGTTGTGTTGGCTGTGGTCTCATTCACATTTTGTTGGTTGTGTCTTCCTTTACGTTTTGGGCTGCTGTAAGTTGTTATGGAGTCGTTTTGGCCACAATAGGGCCAAGAATGACTCAGGGATTGTCTTCCCTTGTCCAAGCTGTGAAGTGTTGATTTTGCTGCATGCATGCAGTGGTTGGTCTTCGGACTGTGTGGAGTGGGATTGAAGGCTGGGTATGCTTGAGAAACCTAGGTTTAGGGAGCCACACAGACAGAGTTAGATGGCTGGCTTTCTTCTCCACAACCCGAGAAGAGCACTGGCAAGGGAAGTCAGGTTATGAGGGACTGTGAAGCAGAGAAGGGACTGATTCCTGGTGGTGGGTGTCTGAGAGGTCAGGCTAGCTCTGGTGTAGGCATCCTTAGCTCTTCCATGAGCTCACCAGCTTGGCATTTAGCTTCTCCCAGCTCCTTGATAGCCTGATAAGCCCTACTGTGTGGGCTTGGCTGATTTGTGTACCTTGGATATGTGTAAACCTGCTTTGACCCTTATTCCTTTGGGAATCATGCCCAGCTCGGGGGTGGTAGCATTGCTGAGAGATTGATGAGCACGCTGGCCTATGGTTGGGTGGAACGTTGTAGCGACGTAGTTGGTTGTGGGACGAATTCTCCTTAAGATAAGTATTCTTGGCTATTTCATCTCTGCATTTATATTTACTAATTACTAAATATGATGAACATGTGGTATGCTTGAATGAATGTATGTTTTCTTCCGCTATGTATATGAAGGATTATACATCTTAGCATGTTTTATGTTTTAAGCTTTTTATTTCAGCATTATATGTATGTTCATGTTCATGGGGCTAGTTTTACCGATCTGTTTGATGGTTGGTAGCGTCCTCTTCGCCGATCAGAGGGTCAGGGATGTTACAGTTATGTTTCAATTACAATATACATACCACCCACTAGGGATCATTTTCCTTAAGTTTATTGAAAATGAGTAAATGCCAAAAACATTACCTTGTCATGTAGTTTTGTGAAGAAATTTGGATTGCTATCTAATATTAATATTATTAGTGCCATGGAGTACAAGTATGGCCTAAACCATCTAAAAGGTGAGATATTTACCAATAAAACACCAAACGGACATTGCAAATAATTTTGATATAACAAAAAAAACACTAAAAAGACATCAAAAATAATTTTGATATAACAAAAAAAACATTGAAACGAAGATTTGTAGTTATATTAAACAAATTAATTGCATTGAGAGTAGGGATATGCTTTACAAATTAATATAGGAATGTTGTAGTGTAAGGGAATAAAAAAATAATAATAAAAAATCAAACTATTAAACATCCATTTACTTTTAAATTTTACATAAAAATTAGTAAACCGAAGAAGAAATCGAAAATCATGAAGAAAAAATATATCATCCAGAGATGTACTTTGATAGTAAAATCCTCCAGTTGAAGGAGAAGAAAATTATGTTTGAATTTATTACAACAGTACTTAGGCTAAATCTAGCTTTGTTATTTACTTCTGCTTATACACTGATGATAACAATATATGTGACAATATACCTTGAGAGAGAGAAAATGTTAAAGTCATTGGTCTTGTCAGTCCTATGGGTAAAAGGGGTTGTTTCTCCACCTTTACAGTACACCTTGGTCTTGTGGGTATGTGGGTTTCCTTACCATCTTGTTGTGACCCCTTTGATTGACTTATGGTCCTTCATCTTCTACTTGGTCCTATCACCCTTATTATGTGTGGTACCTTGACCACCTTTGGTATGATGACTTAACTTTATTACTTTTATTGTTTTATTGGTATGTGACCATATGACATTTGGTTCCCTACTCTAAGTGTACTCAACTTTATTTTATGTTTTATTATAGTAACCACCCTAAAACCTAGGGTTTCCTAAGTGACCCTTCTAGAAGACTTACCAAGTTTATATATTATGTTCATAACTTCACTCTTGGAGTATTTTTGCATGGAAGAAGTATAGATCTGATCTTTGCTGGATGCCTAGGCTTATTGTCATTGTAAAGTAGACATTTTTTCACCTTTGCTACTCTCTTATCCTTGTGGACTGAGTTGTGACTGTATTGTCCCTTCTTGGGCAGACCGTGATTGTTTTGCAACCTCCTTGGGCAGGCCATGACTGCTAGTGGTTGTCTTGTGAACTTATTAAGCAGGTCGTGACTGATTTTGAACCCTCCTCAATAAGTCATTACTATTTTGGTGACTTGCAAGCTAGGTCGTGACTGCCTGAAATCTTCCTTGACCAGTTGTGGTCTCCCTGCCTCCTCTCTTGGTCTGCTATCCTCGGCTGATCCGTCGGACCTCAACTTACGTGCATTAAAAAGTTTAATGAATGCGTTTAATCAGTTTACTTAATCCCTGAAGCAGCGTTAACAACGATTAAATGCTTAGAACAGAAATGAACAACAGACTGAGACAGGAATAGGAAAAAACACAACGAGGACAGCAAAACTGATAAACAGATATAAAAAGAACACAGAATCAGACAGTCACAGACAGAAGTTGATAACGGAGTTCACCCCCTCCATTGGGCTACGTCTTCGGGTCCCTCTCCAATGGGTATTGATCCAATTAATCTCTTTAAGATGGTACAAAAATAGTTCTAGAATCAACTTCAGCAACTGTAAACAGAATGTTGTACAAAGTCTTTAAGACATCTCTTCTAAGAATTACAATTAGCATTCAAGGACAAAGAAAGATAAATTATAACAGAGAATGTCGACTTCAAAAGAAACAACATCTGGACACTTCGCAACAAGAGCTCTCTAAGCTTCAGAGAAACAGTGCTCTGCGCTCCGAACAATCTGCCTTTCTCCACTGTGTCCGTCCCCTTTGGCCAGCATCCTCTCTTTAAGCATTTTGTGAGAGGATCCCGTAATGGACCACAGTTGTTATCTTCTTTATTATTGTTACAACCATATGCTAAACTGAATCATGCCATCCCGCCAAGTCACGGCCCAAGCGTTATGTTACCAAGACGTTCCAGATACCCGAAACATTGCAACCAACTCCACGCACATGTGCCGACTCACAACACGTCGTTATGACTTGCAACCGGGCTATGCCACGTAACCTAACCGTTGGGTGTCACCACCAACTTCACAGCATCAAAATGTCGTGGCATATAAGGACTTTGCCATATACCCGATCCGCTTTCGCAGCATATGAGGACTTCCCCGAACCATGCGATGTTCAGCTTGACGGTTCGCAAGCTGCGCGGCCCATACTTAACTGCGCATCCATGCGATAAGCTACGTACTAGGCGATGAGCTGCGCAGCGTGCGATATCTGTGTGGCTCAGGCGCAAACTACGCTCCAAGCTATAGCTGCACGGCTGTGCACATAATGTTCAACATATGAGTTAAAACCATAGATTAAAGAACCTTGTACCATATTGGATCAGTGTAACTTGAAAGATGAATAATCCACCGGATCATTCCTCCCCAATGGAGAGCTTTTTGGACCACCAAAAGCTTGAATTATTCGGCAAGTAAGTGAGGGTACAACTCCCTCACCTTTCCAATCTCCATCCATATTGCTTTGATAGGATGCATGCCTTTCAGCCCCACTCGAAGGTACTTAGCATTCCCCCTTCGTGAAGTCCTTACATTTATGTCAAGAATAACATCATCCTGCAACTCTTTCATATATTCAGGTGCCAAATCATCAACTGAAGGAATCTGTATGTTTATTTCCTCATCCATGATCATAGGAGGTTCATACAGTTTAAGATTCTCAACATTGATAACTGAATAAATGTGCATGTATAGAGGTAAATTCAAGCGAAAAGCATTAGTACCGATCTTTTCCAAGATCTCAAAAGGACCATACCTGATAGGCTTAAGCTTTTTACCTTAACCCTTCATTCTTTCTTTGGTAATATGTAACCAAACTCTGTCACCTACCTGAAATTGATGATCAACACGATGCTTGTCATGCCTGGCTTTGTACTTTGCCTGAATCTTCTCCAACTGTTCCTGAACTGCCTGCTGCACCGTTTGGATTCTCTGGATGAATCTTAACGCCCTATTTGCATCCTGATGTCCATCCACTGTATCTTTGCCAAAAGAGAATTCCATCAGTGTTTTTGGCAGATAACCAAAACAAGTTTCAAAAGGAGATTTCTTCGTGGAAGAATGAACTGCATGATTGTAAGCATGTTGTATATACTACAACTCCCCATCCCAAATTTTAGGATGTTTGCTACAATATCCTCTGAGCAGCTGAATTACTATTATGTTTACTACCTCTATTTTCCCATCAGTCTGTGGATGAAAAGATGTACTTTTCTTAAGTTTGGTATCCATGAGCTCCCATAAAGTTGACCAGAATTTTCCCAAGAACCGGGAATCTCGATCAGGTATAATAGACATGGGCAGCCCAAAATGTACCCAAACAGTCTGAAAGAACAGGTGAATTGTTTGTTCAGCAGTGATCTACTTATTACATGGCATTAAGATAACATTTTGCTGAACCTATCCACAACAACATATAGGTAATCATGCCCTTTTCTAGACATAGGTAGTCCTCCTACAAAGTCCATAGAAATGCTTTCCCAAGGACAAGAAGAAACTGGAAGAGGAGTGTACAAACCCAATTTCCTATTGCTAGGCTTACTTGTTGCACACATAACACAACCCCTTACATATTTAGCTACAGTTTCTTGCATCTGAGGCCAATAATAGTGATTCTGCAATACAGACAATGTTTTACTTACTCCAAAATGTCCCGCAATCAATGAACTATGTGCCTCTCGGATCACATGCACTCTTTCTTTCTCTGGAATACAGAGTTTACCAAGATGATACAAGAGTTGATTATGCACATAATAGTTCTCTTCCTGTTTACCATGTTTAAGTGATGCATATACTTTCTGAAAATCTTTATCTTTTGCATACTATTCAATATAAATTTCATGTGTTAATGAACTGTTTTGAAGAATGATTGAAGCATTTGTAGGTGGCCTTGACAACATGTCTGCTACTTTATTAAGAATTCCCTTTTTGTACTTAATTACGAGATGAAACTGTTGTAAGAACCCCATCCATCTTAAATGCCTACTTTGTTGTATTTTAGTTTGAGATTGTAAATATTGAAGTGGCTGATGATCAGTATGTATGGCTGTCTCTTTTCCCATGATATAATGTTTCCACTTCTTCACACTCTGTACTAAAGCATACAATTCTTTGTCATAGGTCGGATAGTTACTTACTGCAGTAGAGAATGTTTCTGAATGGTAACAGACTGGCGTCCTTCCTTGCATCAAAACTGCTCCCATGGCAAACCCACTAGCATTGGTTTCGATCTCAAATGGCTGCTGCAAATCTGGCAATGTCAGAACTGGTGTTGTGCTAATATTTTCCTTCAAAGTGTCGAAGGCTCTCTGATGCTTTCCTCCCCACTGGAAAATTTCTTTAATGCTTGTCAATGCATGCAAAGGCACAACAATGGAGGAAAACCCAGAAATGAATTTCCTCCAATACTGAACCGCACCCAGAAAACTTCTGATTTCCGTAACGGTGTTAGGCCGTGGCCAGTTTATAATGACAGCAACCTTGGCTGGGTCCAATCGCAGGTGTCCTCCACCAATAATATGGCCTAGATATACTAAAGAAGTTTTAGCAAATTCACATTTAGACATTTTTACATAAAGTTTTTCCTTTCTCAGTACATCTAAAATTTTCTTCACATGTACAACATGCTCTTCCCAAGTTTTGCTAAACACAAGGATATCATTTAGATATACAATTACAAAATCATCAATGAATGAACGAAATACATCATTCATGACCCGCATGAAAGTAGCCGGTGCGTTACAAAGCCCAAAGGGCATCACAAGCCATTCATACAAACCCTGTTTCGTTTTAAAAGTTGTTTTCCAAGCATCATGCTCAACAACACGGATTTGATGATACCCACTACGCAAATCCAATTTTGTAAAGTAAGTTACATGTTTCAGCTGATCAAGCAAATCATCAATGTGGGGAAGAGGATACTTGTTTTTAATGGTGATTTTGTTAAGGGCCCTGTAGTCGATACACATCCTCCATGACCCATCCTTCTTTGGAACCAAGACTATAGGAGAGCCACAAGGAGAAGTGCTGGGCCGGATGACCCCCTTCTCAATCAGCTCTTGAACCTGCTTCTTGATTTCCTCATTCTGCATTACAGACATCCGGTACATCGCTATGTTCAGGAGCGGCACATCCTGCTGCAAATGTATCTCATGCTGAATCTCCCTCTTCGGTGGTAAACCCTTCGGATCTTGAAACAAATCATCATACTCAGAAATGATGTCAATCAGTTCAGATTTATGCTTAGGGTCACATTCTTCAAAAGATTTAGAGACTTCATCATTTTTCATCTTAACCATCATCAACACAAAATTCTTACTAGCATTTACCAACCTCTTCATTTGTCCTGCAAAGGCTATTGCTAGATTGGTTTTTATCTTATGTGCTCGTACAATATATTCCATACCTTCTTTAAAAAGATGATACTTATTCTGCTCTCTATAAAATATTGCTTTCCGGTCATACAAATATGGACTCCCAAGTACAATTACACAAATGTCAAGTCATACTACATCCAATTCTACCTCATCCCTAAACTTTTCAGTAATTGCAAATTTTAATACACATTTCCTTGTAACTTGCAATCGTGTATCATTAGTAACCCAACCAAGAGGATAAGATTTTTCATGAGGACTAGTAACTAGATTAAGTTTCTTAACCACTTCTTCCGATATCAAATTCACTTGAGAACCACTATCAAACAATGTATCAATTTTTGTATGATTTGTAATGACACGAACATGAAACAGTTCACTTCTTCTTTTATCATTTTGCTTAGAATTAGATGGCAGACTTGTACTTGCACTAGAACTTGATTGTGCATCAATGGGAAGTGAGATACTTTTATCCTTACCTTGGATTCCGACAGCTATAACCTTTGTTTCATCACCTGAGTCGGATCCTAAGTCCTGAATAACTGCTGCAGTAGCTTTTGTTTTGTCGTTATCTTTGTTTCCTTCGTACTTCTTTGGCCTTAACTTCGGATGAAGTTTCCAACACTTGGAGACATCATGTCCCTTCTGACAATGCGAACATGTAGGCTTTTCACCCTCTTTCTTAACAGTATCCAT
>LPNX010998472.1:114758-195257 GCA_001517045.1 Pseudotsuga menziesii | reverse complement strand
TCAGCATCTAAATCTCCATTATAAATTGGCAATTCAAATTTTACATCCAATTTGAAATAAGGCATATTAGCATTATTCGAATGAGAAGTATGAGAAGAAGATAAAGTTTGATTAGTTTCAAGAGGATCACCATCACCTCCTACTCCTTTACCCTTTTATTCCTTCTTCACTTCGGCATCTTTGGATGAAGATCCTTCTTCTTTCTTCTTCCTTTCTGCTCGCTCATCGAGTAGAATTTCCATCATGGCTTTCATACTCATAAAAGCCTCCAGAAACTCAGTTTCTGACATAACAGGTTTTTCCCGTTCAGTATGTCCTTCTTCTTCCCCTCTGGGAGAAGACATGGTTCTTGAGAATGTCCTCCTGGAGCCAATCTCAGGATCTCCTTCAACTAATTCTCCTTCACCAAGCTTTAACCTAGACCTGGTAAGCATTCAAAAACTTGCACAACAGTCAACCAGCTCTGATACCATAATATGATCCGTCGGACCTCAACTTACGTGCATTAAAAAGTTTAATGAATGCGTTTAATCAGTTTGCTTAATCCTTGAAGCAGTGTTAACAACGATTAAATGCTTAGAACAGAAATTAACAACAGACTGAGACAGGAATAGGAAAAACCACAATGAGGACAGCAAAACTGATAAACAGATATAAAAAGAACACAGAATCAGACAGTCACAGACAGAAGTTGATAATGGAGTTCACCCCCTCCACTAGGTTACGTCTCTCGGTCCCTCTCCAATGGGCACCGATCCAATTAATATCTTTAAGATGGTACAAAAATGGTTCTGGAATCAACTTCAGCAATTGTAAACAGAATTTTGTACAAAGTCTTTAAGACCTCTCTTCTGAGAATTACAATTAGCATTCAAGGACAAAGAAAGCTAAATTATAACAAAGAATGTCGACTTCAAAAGAAACAGCATCTGGACACTTCGCAACAAGAGCTCTCTAAGCTTCAGAGAAACGATGCTCTTCGCTCCGAACAATCTGCCTTTCTCCACTGTGTCAGTCCCCCTTGGCCAGCATCCTCTCTTTAAGCATTTTGCGAGAGGATCCCGTAACGGACCACAGTTGTTATCTTCTTTATTATTGTTACAACCATATGCTAAACTGAATCATGCCATCCCGCCAAGTCACGGCCCAAGCGTTATGTTACCACGACATTCCAGATACTCGAAACGTTGCAACCAACTCCACGCACATGTGCCGACTCACAACACGTCGTTATGACTTGCAACCGGGCTATGCCACGTAACCTAACCGTTGGGTGTCACCACCAACTTCACAACATCAAAATGTCGCGGCATATAAGGACTTTTCCATATACCCGATCCGTTGGCGCAGCATATGAGGACTTCCCCGAACCATGCGATGTTCAACTTGACGGTTCGCAAGCTACGCAGCCCATACTTAACTGCGCATCCATGCGATAAGCTGCACACTAGGCTATGAGCTGTGCAGATTGCGATATCTGGGCGGCTCAGGCGCAAACTGCGCTCCAAGCTATAGCTACGCGGCTGTGCACATAATGTTCAACATATGAGTTAAAACCATAGATTAAAGAACCTTGTACCATATTGGATCAGTGTAACTTGAAAGATGAATAATCCACCGGATCATCGGTGACACCTCTTCTAGGGCTACTAGACTTGTGTTGTGATATGTGAACTATGATCTCCAACCCATGAGCTACAACCATGAAATGTGAACCTAAACCATCAACACTCTAATTGTCTCTCTCTCTCAAGGTGTGTCTTTTGACAACTTGTCCTTACAGTGACAAGAGTTGACTAAAAATATCTGAGTATAAGGCAGATCCAAACCAAATCTATCTAGCATTACTATTGTTCTTTAATTATTGTCCACTAGTTAAACTTGATTATAATTTTTTTATTGTTTATGTTATGTACATTGAAATTGATAACTCATCTCAAGGACCAACTTTAACGCAGTGACCTTTGGAGTGTTAAAGTTGAAAGATAAGAACATTATGTTTGAATTTATTAAAGTGGTACTTTTTTGGATCTGGCTTTGTTATTTACTTATGCTTATACAGTGATGATAAAAATATATGTGATAATATATCTTGAGAGAGAGAAAATGTTAAAGTCATTGGTCTTGTTGGTCCTATGGGTAAAAGGGGTTGTTTCTCCACCTTTATGGTACACCTTGGTCTTGTGGGTATGGGGGTTTCCTTACCATATTATTTTGACCCCTTTGGTTGACTTATGGTCCTTCATCTTATACTTGGTCCTATCACCCTTATTGTGTGTGGTACCTTGACCAAATTTGGTATGATGACTTAACCTTATTGTTTTTATTGTTTTATTATTATCTGATCATATGCCATTTGGTACCCTACTCTAAATGTACTCAAATTTATTTTATGTTTTATTATGGTAACCACCCTAAAACCTAGGGTTGCCTAAGTGACCCTTATAAAAGACTTTCCAAGTTTATATATTATGTTCACAACTTCACTCTTGGACTATATTGGCATGAAATAACTATAGATATAATCTTTGTTGGATTCCTAGGGTTATTGTTGTTGTAAAGTGGATGTTTTTTTAACTTTGTTGCTCTCTTCTTCTTCTGGACAGAGTTGTGGCCATACTTTCCATTATTGGGCAGACCGTGATTGTTAGTGATTGTTTTGCGACCTCCTTAGGCAAACCATGACTATTGGTGACTGTCTTGTAAACTTCCTGAGTAGGCTGTGACTGATTTTGAACCCTCTTGAGTAAGTCGTGATTGTTTTGGTGACTTTCACGCTGGGTGGTGACTGCTTGGAGTCTTCCTTGACTAAATCGTGGTCTCCCTACCTCCTCGATTGGTATGTTATCCGTAGAGGCACCTCTTCTAGGGTTGCTAGACTTGTGTTGTGAAATGTGAACCGTGATCTCCAACCCATGAACTACAACTGTGAAATGTGAACCTAAACCAATAGCACTCTAACTCTCTCTCTCTCTCTCTCTCTCTCTCTCTCTCTCTCTCTCTCAAGGTATGTCTTCTGACAACATATCCTTACAGTGACAAGAGCTGACTCAAAATGTATGAGTATCAGGAAGATCCAAGCCAGATCTATCTAGCATTACTATTGTTCTTTAATTATTGTTCATTAGTTAATCTTCATTGTTATTTTGTTACGGTTTATGTTCTGTACATTGGAATTGATAACTCATCTCAAGAACCAACTTTAATACAATAGCCATTGGAGTGTTAAAGTTAAAAGAGATGAAAATTATGTTTGAATTTATTAAAGCGGTACTTTTATGGATCTAGCTTTTTTATTTATGTATGCTTATATAGTGATGATAAAAATATATGTGACGATATACCTTGAGAGAGATAAAACGTTAAAGTCATTGGTCTTGTTGGTCCTATGGGTAAAAGGGGTTGTTTCTCCACCTTTACGATACACCTTGGTCTTGTGGGTATGGGGGTTTCCTTACCATCTTGTTCTAGTCCCTTTGTTTGAATTATGGTCCTTCATCTTATACTTTGTCATATTTCCCTTATTGTGTATAGTACCTTGACCACCTTTGGTATGATGACCTAACCTTATTACTTTTTTTTTATTGTTATGTAACCATATGACCTTTGGTACCCTACTCTAAGTGTACTCAACTTTATTTTATGTTTTATTATGGTGTCCATGCTACTAGGGTTTCATTGGTGATCTATGCTGCTAGGGTTTCAATGCTTTATCATTGTGATTTTTCCATATCTTTGTGAAGGTTGTTTTGTTTGGGATGTGGAGTATTTCCTAGTTAGTCGTGACAGTTGTTATGTCTTCTCAGTTGGGTCGTGACCTCATACCAGTTGGTCGTGAACTTATTGTGTGCCAGATTTGAGTTTGGGGGCTACTTTTCAAGGTTGTGTATGCTCTATACCTTCTCCAAGTTGGGTCATGACCTTGATGTGTGCCCTAAGGGCTAAGTTATTAACAGTGGTGACCACCAGATGAGTCACGACCTAGTTTACAATTAGCCCGTGGAATATAGTGACC
Source organism: Pseudotsuga menziesii (assembly GCA_001517045.1). Taxonomy (NCBI): domain Eukaryota; kingdom Viridiplantae; phylum Streptophyta; class Pinopsida; order Pinales; family Pinaceae; genus Pseudotsuga; species Pseudotsuga menziesii. The sequence continues at coordinate 191,242 of LPNX010998472.1, read as the reverse complement.
ACTAGCCAAGTTGTGACCTTGTTTGCAGCTGGCTTGTAGGCCGTGACCTTTATTGGTTTCCTAGATCTAGGTCGTGATCTTGTTGCTTCCTGTTGGACTGGGTTGTGACTCTTTTACTTTAGCTTTAGGCTGGGCATGACTACCTTGTAAGTTTTCTATTAACTGTCAAGCTAAACTATGACTGTGGGATGAATTGTGGATGCCTTAATTATTGGTCATGACTATAGGATAAACTATGTTTATTCTATCTATTGGGCCATTACTATGTCAAGGACTACGATGTCCTTCTCTTATTGTGATAGTGATTTGTGAGGACTTTCTTGTTGCTGGGAAGTGGACTGAGTGAGATGTAATGGACTGTATTATCCCTCACCTGTTGAACTTTAATTCTCTCTTCTTCCTGGACTGATTTGTTCAAGCGTTCTAAGGTCTGTACTTTCCTAATCCCTTTCTCTCTTGAGGTACGCTCTCTACTCCCTTGGTCACTTGTCCTTAAAAGAATAGATCTAATCCTAAATATGTTTGAGTATAAGGAAGGCCTAAACTAGTATTTTTTGATACAAAGCTTTGTTTATTTACTGTTGTTATTTTATTATTGCTATCTCTTCTTATTTCATCATAAGGACCAACTTTAGCTCAAGCACCATTGAGTAGTGCTAAAGTTGAAAAAGATGAAATTTATGTTTAATTTGTCTTACTTTTTTGCATCTAGCACTATGTTGGAAATTTACTCAGTTTTTACAGTTGTACTATTACACATATTGGAAATTTATCTATTGTTGTACCTTTACTTCATTTACGAAATTGACTGAATTGGTTAAACTTCATTGTAATTTTTTCATTGTTTATGTTTTGTACATTGGAATCAATAACTCATGTCAAGGACCAACTTTAACGCAGTGATCAGTGGAGTGTTAAAGTTGAAAGAGATGAAAATTATGTTTGATTTTATTACAACAGTACTTTTATGGATCTAGCTTTGTTATTTACTTCTACATATATAGTGATGATAAAAATATATGTGACAATATACCTTGAGAGAGAGAAAAGATTAAAGTCATTAGTCTTGTTGGTCCTATGGGTAAAAGGGGTTGTTTCTCCACCTTCATAGTACACGTTGGTCTTGTGGGTACGGTGGTTTCCTTACCATCTTGTCGTGACCCCTTTGGTTGACTTATAGTCTGTCATCTTCTACTTGGTCCTAGTGCCCTTATTATGTGTGGTACCTTGACCACCTTTGGTATGATAACTTAACCTTATTACTTTTATTGTTTTATTATTATGTGACCATATGACCTTTGGTACCCTACTCTAACTGTACTCAACTCTATTTTATGTTTTAGTGTGGTAACCACCCTAAAACCAAGGGTTGCCTAAGTGACCCTTCTCAGAATACTTGCCAAGTTTAACTTCACTCTTGGAGTATCTTGGCATTAAAGAAGTATAGATAGGATCCTTGTTGGACGCTTAGGGTTATCGCTACTGTAAAGTGGACTTTTTTTTTACCTTTGTTGCTCTCTTCTCCTTGTGGAATAAGTTGTGACTATAGTGTCCCTTTTTGGGCAGACCGTGGATGTTAGTGATTGTTTTGTGACCTCCTTGGGCAAGCCATGACTGCTGGTGACTGTCTTGTGAACTTCTTAAGCAGGCCGTGATTGATTTTGAAACCTCCTGAGTAAGTCATGACCATTTTGGTGACTTGCAAATTGGGTTGTGACTGCCTGGAGTCTTCCTTGACTGGGTTTTGGTCTCCCTACCTCCTCTATTGGTCTTCTATCCTTAGCGGCACCTCTTCTAAGGATTCTATACCTATGTTCTGAAATGTGAAACGTGATCTCCAACCTGTGAGCTTCAACCATGAAATGTGAACCTAAACCATTAATTCTCTAACTCTCTCTCTCTCTCTCTCTCTCTCAAGGCATGACTTCTAACATCTTGTCCTTACATTGACAAGAGCTGACTCAAAATTTCTGAGTATAAGGCATATCCAAACCAGATCTATCTATAATTACTATTGTTCTTTAATTACTATTCATTAATTAAACTTCATTGTAATTTTGTTAATGTTTATGTTTTGTACATTGGAATTGATAACTCATCTCAAGGACCAACTTTAACGTAGTGACCAATGGAGTGTTAAAGTTGAAAGAGAAGAAAATTATGTTTGAATTTATTACAACAGTATTTTTCTATATCTAGCTTTATTTTTTACTTCTACTTGTATAGTGATGATAAAAATGTATGTGACAATATACCTTGAGAGAGAAAAGATTAAATTCATTGGTCTTGTTGGTCCTATGGGTAAAAGGGGTTGTTTCTCCACCTTTATGGTACACCTTGGTCTTGTGGTATGGGGGTTTCATTACCATCTTGTTGTGACCCCTTTGGTTGACTTATGGTCCTTCATCTTCTACTTGGTCCTAGCGCCCTTATTGTGTGTGGTACATTGACCAACTTTGGTATTATGACTTAACGTTATTACTTTTATTGTTTTATTGTTTTGTGACCATATGACCTTTGGTACCCTACTCTAAGTGTACTCAACTTTATTTTATGTTTTATTATGGTAAGCAACCCAAAATCATGAAATGCTAGACAATGTGAATGTAAAGGATTAGAATGACCAGAAGAGGTTTAAACTATGCCTATCAAGATCCCAATAGTTAGAAGGATAATTGACATAGTGAATTTATCCTAGTTGAAAGTGTGGATGGATAAATCAAAGACCCTATCACTCTATCAACCAATTAACACCAATCACATGGAAGGGGAAACATACAAAATAAGTCTTACGGCCCAAAATGGCATACAAGGAAGAAAAAGGGTCTGAGGGTTTCATGCAAGAATCACTAGGATTGGTGTGGAATGTAAATGTGATGCTATTTATGGCATCTACCCTATGTAACATAGACCATAGAAAGAGTATTAAGTTAATGTCATCTAGGTGAATTGGATCCATAAAAAGTTTAAGCTACTAAGGGGATTGGAGCACACAAAAATAGGTTAAATCATGACATGCTTGTACCCCGCAAATGTAAGGATAACCCATCAACACTCTAACTCTCTCTCACTCTCAAGATATGTCTTTTGATAGTCTGTCCTTACAGTGACAAGAGCTGACTCAAAATGTCCAATTATAAGGGAGATCCAAACTAGATCTAACTAGCATTGCTATTGTTCTTTAATTATTGTTCAATAGTTAAACTTCGTTGCAATTTTGTTAATGTTTATGTTATGTGCATTGGAATTGATAACTCATGTCAAGTACCAACTTTAATGTAGTGACTAGTGGAGTGTTAAAGTTGAAAGAGATGAAAATTATGGTTGAATTTATTACATGAGTACTTTTGTGGATCTAGCTTTGTTTCTTACTTCTACTTATGTATTAAAGTATTAAATTTTAATTTTTCTTTATATCAAATGAGAGGCCATGGATACCATCAAGGGGCCATATCTAGTAGTTGGATTCTTCATTAGTGGTTGTAGAGTCATAAATTATTCTTTAGGTACTAAGTTCCACATTTGTCACCTAAGCATCCCCCATTAGGTTAGCTAAGACCCATAACTAGTGGTGAAAGATGCCTAGCGACACCCACATTCCAACTTGGAGGTCAACGATACCTTCAAGAACTCATGTATGGTGGTATGGGGTGTTGTTAATTTAATTAGATGCCTAAAATATACTTAAGTTTATTTTTCATACGTCCCTATCCATACAATTTGCATGATCACAATGTTTCCCCGTGCATAGGATAAGGAAACATTGAAAGGTTCTAATTTTTTGGACATGGAAATTCCTTTTTCTAAATTTTTCAATGTCCAAGCATAATCAAAATATCTAAAAAATCATGGAAAACAATAACCATAAGCCTTACTATCGATTCAAGACACACTTCATGAGAAATACATGGGTGAGATGTAATATTGAATGATGTTTCCCATGGTGCAGGCATAACCAAACATGTATTTTTCATATTTGTCTTCCTCGAGAGAGGAAGTTTAGGAAGACTAAAGGAAAATGAGAAATCTAGAAGGTCTACAACAGGTATATCAACTAGATGTCAAAATATCAGAAGAAAATTCCAAAAGCGCATGCAATATTTTCTCATTGAAGGGGGGGCATGTTAATATGATGATGAGACCATATGTGACATCGAGGTGCCCTTAAGGTACAAACAGATAGTGAAACAATGGGTACCCAAGGATATTCCCCAACTAAACATAGATTTTTGTGTGAACGAGAGGATATATCAAATTGCACCATCGTCATTACATGGTTTGGAGTTGTTTTGCATGGATGGAATAAAAGGTCGGTTACGACAGATGCACATAATTGATGGAGTATGTTGGACCTTGTTACAACTACAGATATTAGATGTGACTGGTCTAATATACAAGAAGTATGCACAGATACCAATTGTCTACAAATTATATACAACTGAAAGATAGGGATCAAAATAAAGGAATGACGATGTACATTGACAGAAGGCCAAAAGCTACAAGGAATATTGTGGGGTTTATAAACAGTACACAACTATGGTCTACACTTAAGAAACCAATTGCATATTTGAGGGGCGTGAAGGAAACCATGTTTTTGTATGTGTCATTAAATCAATAGTTGAAAGGGAAGAGTTGCTTATTAATTACAATTTGAATTGAATAGATACAAACACAGTCACTATGGGAGTGGTACATCTAACAGTTTACCCAACCTTTAATTAATGAATCTAATATATTTGTATGTTTTGGTAGTTTTTTATTCTAATTTTGTTAAAATTTTCTATATTTAAGATGTGGGGTAGAGATAGGGGCATCTCCCCAGCAGTTCATTAGAGGAGTACACCATCCTCGAGGCAACAAGTATACATCATTGTAATTGTACAAATATAATATGAACAAAATGTTTATTTGTTATGTTTTTCATGAGTATAATCATTTTGTTTAGATAATATTATCTATATTTTCATTGCAGGGTGTTGATCGGGGCAGCTCCCTACCAGTAGATCAGACAGTACCTGCCTCGAGCCAACAGGTATACCTCAGTGTTATTTTACTACTATAATATGCACAATATGTTTTTTTTATAATTATTTATTTTCATGAGTATATTGGTTTCATTTATATAATGAATTATGTATTTTTCATCACAGGCTAGTGATCAGGGCTTCTCCCTGATAGTTCATCAAAGGAGTAGACCATCTTCGAGGCAACAGGTAATCCTCATTGTAATTTTACTACTATAATATGCGCAATATGTTTTATTATTATTTATTTCCATGAGTATATTGTGTTCATTTTGACAATGAATTATGTATTTTTCATAGCAGGAAAGTGATCGGGACATCTCGTTGACAGTTAAACGGAGGAGTACACCATCCTCGAGGTAGCAGGTAATCCTCATTGTAATTGCACAAATATAATTATATGACCACTATGTTTTTTTATTAGGGTTTTTTTGTGAGTACATTGGTTTCATTTCGATAATGTTTTATACAATTAATTGTTGAAGGGAAGTGATCGAGGCAAGTCCCCAAGCATTAATCAAATGAGTACATGCTCCTCAAGTCAGCAGGTATACCTATTTCTAATTGCACAAATATAATATGACCATTATGTTTTTTTTGTTACGTATTTTTCTTGTGTATATTGGTTTCATTATGATAATGTTTTCTACATTTTTGTTGCAAGGTGATGATTGGGGCAAGGCCCTAGCTATGGATCAGATGACACCATCCTCAAGGCAGCAGGTATACCTAATTGTAATTTTTGAAACCGAACACAAGCAATATGTTTTTTTATTATGTTGTTTTCCTCAGTATATTACTTTCATTTTAGTAGTGTTTTATATATTTTTGTTGCAGGCTATTGATTCAGTGTTTGATCTAGCATTAGATAAATCAATATATATTGATGTGGATGAGATCATGTCTGATGCTGACACTGGGTCTTCACTACACCCAATTAAAATGACAGAGAAGACCTTAAAAAAAATTAAAGAGGAAATCCTTCGTTTGTTATTCATTTAACCGCAGACAAACGAGATTAGAGAAAATGTTGATGTTTTGGTGAAGAGATCTAAGGCCTTGAAAGTAAGTTGTAGTATCTTGAATTAGAAGATAAATTCATTTATGATTTTATAATTTGTACTTGTATATGATCGTGAACTAACAATTGGTTTGTATTTACAGGACGTTTTGCGCCCCCACACTAGTGGTGAGGGCGGTGTTGGTACTAGTGATGCTTGTGGAGAGTCATCACATGAGAATATGACTCCACCTGCATCTCATGTTCCATTGTTTTCGACTGAACAGTCAAAGACACATTCTGTGACACCCCTAATCCCAAATGTGAGTGCACCCGCTAATGTCCAGTGCACACCAGATCGTACAGAACAAGGGGTCGATGCAAAGATTAGTAATGATAATGATCAAGCAACATTTCCCGCATCTTCCCATGTCACTAGCATGGGTAAACTATAGACAATATTTTTTGGTGGACATAAATCTTATTCCCATAAAGAACGAGAAGATCCCAGGTATTTATACATTGTTTAACTTATTGTTTTTAATTTGATTGTAATATAACTAGAAAACACTATTTTTCAACTAATCATGACATGATTGTCTTGCAGGGAAATGATGTTATTTATAAACATCTAAATGGTCTATCATTGGAGCTATTTGGGCCCACCATCTGCACAATGTGGGATAAACAAACTAAAAATTTAAAATATGAGCACATTAATCGCTTGGCTGGCATGTTTGGAAGTGAGACCTTCCATCGAGCGAAGGTTCTAAAGAAGGTTGGCCAACATATGAAGATTATGAGGGGCCAATTTAGGGTTCATCTAGAAAGAAACCCTAGGTATGAGCCCCCTCCAATTATTCCAAGAAGAGTGTGTTAACACTATGTTTGAAATTTTGAGTTATGGGCTTGGAAGGATTCGAAAAGGATCCTATTCACTAAAGAATTATACAAATGCCTCTTAGGTTATCAGTCGACAAGTTCCATCGGATAAGACTGTCAGATGGAGAGGGGATCTCGATCTATGGTGGTAGATCCTTCCAATGGTCAAGACATGCAGCAGGGAAAAATGAGATAAAGGGGCTTCGTGGATCAACGATCTAGATTCACAATGGAGAATATCAATGACAGAGCGTGGTTCCACAGGCTGAAGATGTGAGGAAATATTTAATTTGGTATTCGTGAAGCCTGTTAAAAGGGATAAGTGATGAAAACTGAGATCAAGGCAAAGCCCGATCGACGGCTTGGAGCTATTCCACTAGGGAAACATGCGCCGAAGAAGGAGCTTTTTTTAATCGTGAAATATTAAAGGACGAAGATATTTGATGACAGAGATAAGAGTATGACCAGATCCACGGCCATAGATGATTTCACGGTCCAAACTAGCACGGATAAAGTCACGATTCCAAATTGTGAAAAAGTGGTATTGGCTGCAAAGATCAATGGTCACGACGTAGGGTCGGTATTTATCGAAGGACATGGGGAATTTCGCGGCTTGAAAGTGCTCGCTCGATTGGAAGAGGGAAGATTGGTGAAATATTAAACGTATCCATGATCGGGCAGTCCGGATGAAAGCAAGTTGTAGATCGAGGGTCTGTATTAGTTCCGCTGAGGAAAATTGTGCAGATGCTAACCTTGGGTCTCAATATTGAAATCCCGCACATAAAGGGCTCGGATCGGGAGAAGAAGTTGATCTACGGAGCATATAACAGGAGAAGCTCGATGGTTAAAGGTCGTAAGGTATTGTAAAAGAGAGCTACGTGGAGCCAGAGGATTCATTGTTCCGATATCAGCGAACTGCCTGACTGCATGAGAAACGCCAGCATGGGAAAAATATCTCGGTGAGCCTGGTGCAGAGAAGGTATCCTCACGTATGAGATGACCAATAATCATGCCCCTCGACACCATTTGTGATATGCCCGGGGTTAAGATTGTGTCCAATGTCACCAACCTTCCTAACTCCAAAGATCCAACATGTGGCTTGCATAGAAAAACAGTGGGGAATCATGAAGTTCATATTTTTGAAGTGGTGAATCCTCTCTTCACACGAAGCTGGGTAAGAGCAGCAAGGGAGATCATTATGTTTCCTACGTCACAGGGGTGAAGGGGTATGAGAACGTCCATTTCATATGCTTCGGAATGTAAGGTACACCATACAGGGTGACGCATGAAAATCTTTCCTACAGCAAGTAACGAAATGTCGTAGTGGATCAAGTGACGTGACTAGATCTCCATCAGGTAAAGGATCAATCTGCTCATGCCCTCACACATCTCAACACCAAGACACTCGATGACGAAATGTGTGGGAATGTTGACCGGTCATTGCAGAGTCCAATCTCTCAATCCTATATATAATACCACCTTTCAAAGCCTTTTTAATACAAGGAATCAGCTAGCATACGTTTTTAGAACCTGAAGTTTCGTTTTTGTTGTGAGTCCATAGAAGTTTGAGAAGTTGGAAATGGCGATTTGGTTCAAAAATCTTGTCCGTCTGGTTGTATTGATGGTTGGTGAGCTCGTTTCTAAACTTATCCGTTGCCTTGGTTTTCCATACAAGGGATAGCACCAGCCATCATGGCATAGATGTGAAGAATTTTGAGAGATACACCCATATTCAAATGGCTACACCCCCAGTTGCACATTGCCTGGACACTCACGTCCCGTGAGTGTTTTAACAGGAACCCCTAATACCATCGCTTCCTCCAAAGCTTCTGCACAAGAGAACAATCCCAAGCTACGCTCTGAGGGAGCATTTATTCAGTTTGGAACATCAGGGGTCCAATGCTTTCACTGCCCTATTTGTGAAGTCCACTTACCAGGGGTGGTGGGGGTGGTGGAGGCACACTCTACCGTATTTCCTGTGGGAGATCCCACCTCACGGAAGGTGAGGAGTACGAGAATGACAATCCACTGCAAAGGATTACAACCCTTCTTCCAGACACCCTATCTAATAGTGTTACCCAAAGAGGGAGGGGTTGCAAAGAAGGTTGAGCAAAGAGGGGACACAAACTTCCCTACCAGTTTGTGTCCATGTCGAAAGGTGCCTTTTAGCATGGAGGAGACATGAATCTAGGAGGGATAGAAAAGTACATGTGTTTTGCTAACTCAACAAGCTAGCCAGATATTTCAAACCTCAACCAATGGTGACTCACCTGAAAAGTGACCAGAAGGCATCATTCTCAGAAATCAGCAGAAGCATCACGTTGTCACCCAAACCGAGCACGCGCACTAACTCCATAATGTCCGTTAAATTTATATGTAAATCATGGCAATAATACCACGCTCTAAACTGTTAGTATCTGATTGTGACTGAAAACAATTTATAGGCCTTGTTTTGAGGATTAGCCTCAGGTCTGAGGTAGTATAAATGTACTCCCGGTAGAGGGAGAAAGGAGGGTTGGGAAACTTTAAATAGCCGAGGCTCTTCATTGTAATCTATTTCTAACTTTTTGTGATATGAATAAAATTGCAGAGGAATGATAATTTTTCATGGCAGAGATTCCAGCGTGGTCTTTTCTTTCAATAAGTAACTTCCTTACGTGAATGTTTATCCTGTTTTTCATTCCAGTTTGTTATTTGCTTTCATGTTTGAACAGTAGTGTATAAGGGCTATAATCCATCATGTATGCTCTCGGCCCATTATTTCAAACATTTTTAAACAATTTCTTCTAAATTCACGCAGAATTCATCTTGTTAGATGCTCTGCGTGATGGGTTGTTTCCCCTTATCCGCCAGTCACCTGCTAAATATCTCCTGATTGAAAGATGGACGGTTACCTTGCCTCTGTCTATAAATTTCCATGATTCTCTATCTCTTGCAACACGTTCCATACTCAGATTGTCGACTCCATTGCCCAATGGCTCCCCTCTCTAATCGTCCCATCGAACTGTATAACAACACACCCATTCCAATCAGGAATCTAACCTCCTGACCGTTCTTGATTGAATATTCTGCGTGAGCGAACTTGGTAAATAGTGGGAGATCCCTCTCTAACTGTTTTGGGTCAGAAATATAGTCTAAAGTGGTTTTGTTGTTGCCCCTGGGGCCTGCCTCCCACAGTTGGGTACATTTCGGGTGCTAACAAACTGGCGTCGTTGCCGGGGAAAAGATTGAAGATCATCCCTAGGTATGAATGACATAATTTCAGAATTGGTTGTTGATGGTGAACAACAATCAGACATCAAGAAGGTTGTGCATCTTTCACCTGGTGACTCCTTCCTCAAAGAATCTAGACATCGGTGACTCCACTGGTGACATGATCCAGAAATCAAGTTTTCAAAGGGAACCGACAAACTCTATTGGGGAAATGAGCTCGACGTGAAGCCTGAAAATGCATGGTGAAAAGATAAGATACTCAAGTTTAAGTTTCGTCCAAAATGCCTGGTCCTGTCTAGTAAGTTTGTTCCTGTATTTTCCTAAACTTATCAAAACAGTCTTCCATGGTTCATTTCACTCGAAACAGAACTATGAATTTATTCCTGTATATCCTTCTTTACGAACTGAAACCATTGCATTGTCTTATACATTTGATTTTGACCAAGATCTTTCATCTAAAACTCATGACATTAAAGGTCACCACTGTGAACCTCATGAAACCATGGTTGGTAACATATCTATTTGACCTAACCTAGTCTCGCCCAGTATTCCAAACCAATACAAGCCACTCCACTTGCCTCCTATTCTCCATGATTTTCCTGTGAAGCATTACAAGTACCTCCCCAAATTCGATGGAGAATCCAAAGACCTCAATGCTGGGAAACATTTACAAGCCTTTGAACATTTCCTTGGTATTTTTCAAGTAGAACATGATGATGTTTGCATGAGGGATTTTGTCCAGTCTTTGCAAGGAGATGTTAAAGAATGGTTTAAACACCTGCAACTTAAATCCATCAGTACCTAGGAAGAGTTTTCTTGCACCTTTTTGAAATTTTGGGGTAGGAGAAGGACACTAGACCAAATACTTTCAGATTTTTATTCCCTGAAGAGGCAGGAGGGTGAAGCCATGTCTAGTTTTAACATAATATTTGCAAGCTTTTATTATAACATGCCAAAGGAAGTCCAACCTCTTGAAAATTCTGCTAAAATCTATTATGCAACTACCTTTCCTCCTGAACTGTCATTACTTCTTTTGGAAATAAAATCAACCACTCTATAGCATATGTTTGCTAATTGTTTAGAAGTTGAAGAAAACCTTAAGATGTCCAAGAAATTGTCAGGTCAAGACAGTGGTGGTGAAATAAAAGATACATTAAAATTGGTTGGGCAACATAAACGAAAGGGGATAGTCCTTGTTCAGTTAAAGCTTTCCCTTACTAAACAGGAAAATGATCATCCTAGTGATATAGAATCATATAGTTCTACCATTTTGTTTAGCACCGAGTTTGTTAATGATGATTTTAAAAGGTATTTCGGTATACCCGTGTACGATGAGTATGAGGAGGAATAACTGGAGGCTATACCAAAAGAGCAATATATAGAACCAAGGTCTTCTAATGGATAAAATCAAGCTGCAATCCAAAGTAAAAGGGATGAGATAAGAAAAGATAATAAGTGTGCTGAAGGTGACAGTCTGCCTTTGTGTTATTCTTCATTTGAACTAATAAGACACGGACTTAAGGCCTCTAAGAAGAAACATAAGTTGGAGGATATGGTACATTTCATAAACTCGTTTGGAACAGAAGATGATAAGAATGAACAGTCATGCAGTCCCTCTCAGCTTATAGAGACATCACGAGTTTGTGATGAGGCATTGGGTCACGAAGAAGAAGGTAAAGGTTCTCAAATAAATGCCTTTTTTAACTTTTCACCTTCAGGAATATCATCCCATAAAGAAGGATTGTGCTTGCTTGATTCTGTTGAAGAAAAGGATGATCTTTATGCTGAGGCATATAAGGAAGGTGAGGTTCTAGCTTCGGAAGCTTTAAAGGAAAGGGTGGACATTTCATTTGAAAACAGTCATGGGAATCCCTTTCAAAGATCTTTCAAATATCAATCTGACAACTTGTCAGAGGAGTGGGGTTTTGGATAGCTTTCCCATGGTAAACAGAGGATAGAATATTCTGGAAGTTGTCGTGCTTTCTATGACCCCGTAGCATAATACATGGAGGGGTTGGGTAATGGTAATGACTGGTTATATATCTACTGTAAAGATCAATTTATTTTTTATAACCTTCTTCCATTATGCATCTCATCTCTGTTCTTAATCAAGCATGAAAAGGAAACAAAATTATTGGATAAGTTACTTGATTAGCTTCATTAGAAGTCAGAGTTCACCTGATTAGGCATGTATGCTCAGTTAGGTAGAGTAGGTAGGTACAAATAAACTTGAGATCTATCGAGAATTTCCTTCAGTGATGTTTAGTTTGTTTTCGGTTTCAGTTACAAGTACAGGTTTGCCGTCGTAGTTGTTCTCAATTTCAGAGTATGGTTAGGAGCATAGTTTGCAAATTGACATAAATTTGTTACAGTAGTATCTCAGAGCATGTTGAGGGTTTCAAATAAGGACTAGGGGCAGCCCAATGGATTTGGCACTTGGTCTACAGGGTTCTTTGCTACCTCACTGGGAGGATAGCATCCCTCGTGGAGCCAGTTGTTAGCATTATGTTTGAAATTTCGAGTTATGGGCTTGAAGGATTCGAAAAGGATCCTGTTCAGTAAAGAATTATACAAATGCCTCTCAGGTTATCAAATCGACAAGTTCCATTGGTTAAGACCGTCAGATGGAGAGGGGATCTCGATCTACGGCGGTAGATCCTTCCAATGGTCAAGACATGCAGCAGCGAAAATGAGATAAAGGGGCGTCATAGATCAACGATCCAGATTCACAAAAGAGAAGATCAATGATGGAGCATGGTTCCACAGGCCAGAGATGCAAGGAAATATTTAAATTTGGTATTCGCCAGGCCAGTTAAAAGGGATAAGCGATGAAAAGCCAAGATCAAGGTGAAGCCCAGTCGACGGCCTAGGGCGATTCCACTAGGGAAACATGCACAGAAGAAGGAGATTTTCTGAATCACGAAATGGATTATAAAGGATGGAGATATTTAACAACATAGATAAGAGTATGAGAAGATCCACAGCCATAGATGATTTCACAGTCTGAACTAGCACGGATAAAGTCGCGATTTCGAATCGTGAAAAGCGGTATTGGCTGCAAAGATCAACGGTCACGACGTAGGGTTGGGACTTATCGACGGATGTGGGGAATTCCATGGCTTGAAAGTGCTCACTCGATTGGATGAGGGAATATTGGTGAAATATTAAACGTACCCACAATCGGGCGGTCCGGATGAAAGCATGTTGTAGATCGAGGGTTTGTATTAGTTCCGCTAAGGAAAATTGTGCAGATGTTAACCTTGGGTCCCAATATTGAAATCTCCCACACAGAGGGCTTGGATCGGGAGAATAAGTTGATCTACGGTGCATATAATAGGAGAAGCTCGATGGTTAAAGGTCGTAAGGGATTGTAAAAGAGAGCTACGTGGAGCCAGAGGATTCGTTGTTCTGAGTCTTGAGATTGGTGGACTGTCTGACTGCATGAGAAATGCCAACATGGGTAGAATCTCTCGATGAGCCTGGTGTAGAGAAGGTATCCTCATGTACGAGATGACCAATAATCATGCCCCTCGATGCCATTTGTGATATGCCTGGGGTGAAAATTGTGTCCAATATCACCTGCCTTCCTGGCTATAGAGATCCGGCACGTGGCTTGCGTAGAAAAACAGCAGGGAATCATGAAGTTCAGATTTTTGAATTGGAGAATCCTCTCTTCACACAAAGCAGGGTAAGTGCAACAAGGTATATCATTATGTTTCCTACATCACAAGGGAGAAGGGGTATGAGAACGTCCATTCTGTATGCTTCGGAATGTAAGGTAGACCATACATGGTGACACCCGAAAATATTTCCCACAACAAGTAATGAAATGTCGTAGTGGATCAAGTGATGTGACTAGATCTCCAGCTGGTAAAGGATCACTTGGGTCATGCCCTCACACATGTCAACACCAAGACACTTGATGATGGAATGTGCAGGAATGTTGACCGGTCATTGCAGAGTCTAGTCTCTCAGTCCTATATATAACACCACCTTTCAAAGCCTTTGTAATATAGGGAATGAGCTAGCATACTTTTTTAGAATCTTAAGTTTCGTTTTTGTTGCGAGTCCATAGAAGTTTGAGAAGTTGGCAATGGCAATTTGGTTCGAAAATCTTGTCCATCTGGGTGTATTGATGGTTGGTGAGCTCGTTTCTACACTTATCCATTGCCTTGGTTTTCCATACCATGGATAGCACCATCCATCGGGGCGTAGACGTGAAGAATTTTGAGAGATACACCCATCTTCAGATGGCCACACCCCCAGTTGCATATTTCCTAGACACTCATGTCCTGTGAGTGTTTTTCCAGGAACCCCTGATACCATCGCTGCCTCCAAAGATTTCACACAAGAGGAAAGTCCCAGGATGCGCTCTGTGGGAGCAGTTGTTCGGGTTGGAACATCAGGGGTCCAATTCCTGCAGCCCCTTATTTGTGAATTCCACTTACCAAGGGTGGTGGGGGTGGTGGAGGCACACTCCACCGTATTTCTTGTGGGAGAGCCCACCTCACGGAAGGTGAGGAGTACAAGAATGACAAGCCATTGTAAAGGCTTGCCTTTTCCAAAAGCAATACAACCATTTTTCCAGACCCCCCTGTATAACAGTGTTACCTGGAGAGGGAGGGGCTGCAGAGAAGGTTCAGCAAGGAGGGGACACAAACTGCCCTATTAGTTTGCATCCATGCTGAAAGGTGCCTTTGAGCACGGAGGAGACACAAATTTAGGAGGGATATAAAAGTACGTTTGTTTTGCTGACTCGACAAGCCAACCAGAGATCTTGAACCTCAGCCAATGGTGACTCACCTGAAAAGCGGCCAGAAGGCATCATTCTCAGAAATTAGTAGACTCAGCAACAGAAGCGTCATGTTGTCACCCAGACCAAGCACGCGCACTAACTCCATAATGTCCGTTAAATTTATATGTAAATCATGGCAATAATACCACACTCTAAACTGTTAGTATTTGATTGTGACTGAAAATAGTTTCCATGCATTGTTTCGAGGATTAGCCTAAGGTCTAAGGTAGTACAAATGTACTCCTGGTAGAGGGAGAAAGGAGGGTTGGGAAACTTTCAAGAGCCGAGGCTCTCCATTGTAATCTGTTTCTAACTTTCCATGATATGAATAAAATTTCAGAGGAATGATAATTTTTCATGGCAGATATTTCAACGTCGTCTTTTCTTTCAATAAGTAACCTCCTTACGTGATTTTTTATCATGTTTTTCATTCCAGTTTGTTATTTGCTTTCATGTTTGAACAATAGTGTATAAGGGCCAGAATTCATCATGTATGCTCTCGGCCCTTTGTTTCAAACATTTTTAAACAATTTCTTCTAAAGTCACACAGAATTCATCCTGTTAGATGCTTTGCATGATGGGTTATTTCCACTCATCTGCCAGTCACCTGCTAAAGATCTCCTGATTGAAGGATGGACAGTTACCTTTCCTTTGTCTATAAATTTCCACGATTCTCTATCTCCTGCAACACGTTCCATACCCGGATTGTTGACTCCATTGCCCAATGGCTCCCCTCTCTGATCGTCCCACCAAACTATATAACAACATGCCCATTCCACTTAGGAATCTGACCTCCTGACCCTTCTCGATTGAATATTCTGCGTGAGCGAACTTGGTAAATAGTGAGATATCCCTCTCTGACTATGTTGGGTCAGAAATACAGTCTAAAGTGGTATTGATGTTTCCCCCGAGGCCTGCCTCCCACAGTCGGGTACATTCCAGGTTCTAACAGAGTGAAAATCCCTAGTGGAAGATGGAAAGGAGAGGGATTTGAGACAAGAAGGAAAGTTATTGTCAGGAATAGGAAGGTATGCAATACTTTCAACAATGTAATTATAAACCTAATTATTATTCATTTTTAGATCAAATTTGAAACATCTAACGTATTTCAACATTTTCATAGGCTACCAGACACATCAAATTCCACAAAGGTAAGACAAGAAAAAATTCGACAGCACAAGCTTGGGCCTGGTAGTTATTCGAATTTGGAGACACGAATTATAAGTATCAAAAAACCAATATTACATCCTAATATTAGATTTCAATTTTTTTTTTTTTTTATTGAAATGTAAAAGGTAAATTCATGATATTATGCAAATATGCAGGCCGATCGAATCAATGAAGTGCCCACATAGGAAGACTTGAAGCTTGGCTTCCAGTGCTACTTTGGAGTTGTTGTTGAACACTGAAAAAGATTGTCTGGAAAAACACAGTCTTTCGGTGAACCATCTTGTGTGAAGGTATATAAACCAATGAATTCTATTTAATATTGATTACTTATGCAATCTATTCGTTATAAATGTTTGCAATAAAATATTGACTCAGTTTTGAGCAGGAAATCAATGATCCACCTAATAACCCAAGAATGGAGAACAACCTATGAATGGTCATGCTTCGAATCCTGGTAATGAATGAATTCAAATGATAAAATTTAAAATATGTTAGATTTTTATCATTTAAGCAATATGATCTTAGGATCTTATCTGAGAGAATAACATGCACAGAGATAAACACAAGAAACAAGAGACACAAAGAATTTTCCTCGGGGAAACCATAAAGGAGAAAACCCCGCAACTTCCTCAGAGATAGAATGAGCACCAATGGCAGCAGTAAAAACCCAAAGACATAAAATATGATCTCCACAGTTGTTCTCTCTCTCTCACTTGAGAGAGATTCTCCTCTCTCACTCATGCGCACCAATGAGTCAGTTTGTGTGTGATAAATAGAGAGGCTCACTCTTTATTTATATTCTTTCATTCACTTAAAGTCCACTCCAACAAGTCAGACCCACTTAACAATTACTTACCAGGGCCGACATCTCTATGAGATTCTAATAACCCTAGTGCCCCACAACTGTGGGGACTTTGCCCTCCGATCACCAAGGAGGGTCAACCTTGACTCAATTGTGGGGACTATTGCCTCGACTTACAATGGAGGGTTAAACTCAATGACTTTACATGATTTGTTTACATTATTGAATCTCCCGATCGGAACATCGGGGCATGACATGACTCAATTACATTACAGATACTTCCCAGAATAAACATCGGGGTACAATGCATATGATATACAAGTGAATACATTCCGAAGTTACAAATACATCAACAAAATATTGCATTGCAAATGGTGAATATTAATTGTAATTTTTTATTTTTCAACTATAGAGAATGTAGAGGCTCCTACTATACAAGATGAGCCTAGAAAGGAACATGAAGTACATGATGTGGCCACATCAAGTAAAAAACACCTCTGTAATTTTTTTTAATAAAAAACTTGTCATTATAATAACATAAGATATCAATTTAACTTTTTTACATTATTGTAGCAAATCCCGACCCCTTGCAGCAACATCCATGTCGCGATTACTCTACTAGGTAGACAATACGACAAGTTGTAGATGTGACGAGAACTAAACGAAAAGTTGATGAAGATGAGTTGCTTGTTGATTTTGTTAAAAGAAAAAACCTAGAAAGAAGTGACTAAATAAACACTATATATACTTATTTTTTATAATAAATTAAATCCACATTTCTACATATAAATTTAATATTTTTTTCAAGTACATGCATTGGGTATGGGGAATTGAGAGTGATGTGAGGGGGGGGAGGGGCCATAATATCTTACACCTTCATGTGGTTAGCCATGTTTAGTAGAGAATATTGATTTATTCTCAAAACAAGGAGGAGCTCAATGAGGTATTTATACCTTCCATCAATGATTTTATTGAGAATTCCCTCATGTATATTAGCTAATTGGCATCCATACATAAGAATAATTTCCAAAACTACCTTGAATAATTCCAAGCAACCTCTTCAAGATAACCATATCCAACAAAAAAATACAAATTCTAGCTTCTACTTTTTTGTATAACCAAGTCCATTCTTCATAATGATAGCCATTTGGTTTTAATAAGAAACCAAGCTATTTTATGCCTTGGTCCAAATCACAAAGGTTCTTGATTAACTTCTTACTCACTCTAATACCCTACTCCGTTGGTTGATTGATTTTAGTGGCTACAACCCTTTTTATTCTTTACTGGTTGATTATGTAGCTTCTCACAAACTCTTTACCTTCTTTCCTATTGCTTCATCTCCCCCTTTGATTGCTCATATCCATGTATGATTCTTTGCTTGCCTCATCCTTGTCATTTGCCACTATTCTTCTTAATTGATGTTCTTTGAATGTTTAAGCCAGGTGAAGGATGTGTAGGACACATGAATGGTGTCTCTTAAGCGATGTTTAGGAAATATGGTTGACATCTCTTAAGCATCATTTAGGCCACATGAATATAGTCTCTTAAGAGACATTGAAACCACATGTAGGCCACATTTCTATGTAAAAGAGACATTTGTTGAGCATTCATTTTCATACCTACAAAAATATTAAATAACACATGGGGAAATCTCCCACTAAAACAAATTAGTACATTTTACCATTTGTATGCACCAATGTTTTTTCATCATTCTTACACACTCATGCATGCCATGATACATAAGTATCGGTTTTCATGATATTTATCACACATGGGTTTGCCTTATATGTATGAACACATTGATTCTCCTTACATTTCATGATGGGAATAGATTTTTTTTTTAATTACAAGAACTTTAGTCTTATTGCAAGAACTTTACACGTGTCTTTAGCATTGGAATAAATTGACAACAAGTTTCAATAATTAGATGTATGTTTCTATCATTAACAAGAAGTTTTTTTTAGTGTTATGTTTCTATCATTGATGGTTATTTTAAATATGTCCATCTTGTTGGTGATGGATTTCAACATCAGGTCATGGTTACAATCCCTACAAATAAGGCTAAGAAGTGCAATTGTGAGGATTATGAGAAGGTTGTGGCTGATAATTTTGATGCTTAGGTAAAGACATCCATAGATGTTATAACTCTTGAAATATTGGATTACCTTAACCTACAAGAAAAATTTCCTTGTCTTGATGCCAAGTCTATGGAAGTGTGAGCCATGTTGCCATGTGAAAAATTGGTTTCCTGCTAGTCATTTTTATTTAGATTTCTTTATTAATACTAACCTTTGGAGTTTTGAACCATATATGGGAAATTCTAATTTTAATGTAAGAGTTGATATTTACTATTTGATAGGGTACCATTCCTTTAGAATTGTAAATCACTATAGTGTTGTTTGTATGTGCCTCACAAATTGCTATATATGTCTATTGTTAAAGTTGTTTGGTGTTGCATTCAAGGTTCCAACTGTGGAAGATCCATTTGAAGAACTTGTTCTCTCATTGCCTACTTTTGTTAAAGATCACTTGCTTTAGATTTTTCTCCAAGGTCTTGTACTCGATATAATGTAAGCGGTATTTTTTGTATGCATAATTTTCTTTTTCCTTTTTGCAAATTGTCTATAGTAGAATAATTTTCCTTTAAGCTATATTTTAGTGGCTATATCAATAAAGGATGATCCCAAGCTTCCTTCGAGGTCACTGCCAATATTCTTCCCTCCTTCTTTCGAGGTCACTTCCAATAGTATGACTGCAATTAAAATGGATTTGTAGGTGCCATTTTGATGTAATAATTGATGCATGCATCTAGTGTTTTGACATTATTTGTTAAATTTGTGGAACATATTTCTTTCATTTGATTGTTTCTTGCTAGTGCATTTAGTTGAAATGTGTTCATTTGCTTTATTATCTTCTTATCTGTGATATGATTTATTTCAAGATTGAATGCCATTGGATATTTCCATGGATATGATTTAATTTTTATTCATTAAACTTATAAATCAAAATGGCATTTGATATACTACTGCATCTACTTTTAATAATCAATCTTATATGTGGGTTTTGAGTCAATTCTTGAGTTGTAGGTCTATGCCTACGTCATGATTTGTGCATTTGCATTGCCATCGGGTTATAATCCATGTCACAATCACCAATACATTTCACTTGCATGCAACATTGAGAGGCATCTATAGGTTCTTTTATCTTTTCTACTAGAAATCGTAAAATAATATAAATATGATAATATTTTGACTTCCCTTTTTCCACGCACTAGGCAAAGATGGTTCAGAATCTAGTCTGGTGGTTCACTTCAATATTGTCAGAATATCCAATGTTGAGTGAAGTGATTCAAAAATATGTAGGAAGATGTGGAATGGACAAGTCGGGGTTAGTGAATAGGAAATAAAATGATGGTACTGGGTTTAGAGGTGAAAACAATGAAAAGATAAAGTAGATGGTTTGTTTGACATTGACCTGCCATATGCTGAAATGGGAAAAGTGTGTACATGTTTCCCTCCCTGTCCTAGTGGTTATCCCCATATTGGGCATGCAAAATCTTACCTTTTAAACCAATACTTCGTTCAAAGGTACAAAGGGTGCTTGATAATATGCTTTGATAACACAAATCCTACTAAAGAAAGCAATGAATTTGTGGAGAACATTCTGAATGATCAAGATACACTAGGTATCAAAGGAGAAGGACCCACATATAGTTCAGATTATTTTTCTGAAGCAAATGGAGATGGACGAGAAAATGATATTGGAGGGAAAATGATATGTAGATGACACACCCCGGAAATAGATGCATAAAGAAACAATGGATGGAATTGAGTCAGTGAATAGGAATACCACTATGGAGAAAAATATTGCTTTGTGGAAAGAAAAGGTTGTTAGGACTGAGAGGGGAAAGAAATGATATAATAGAGGGAAGATGGATATTTCACAAATAAATCACAGGGATCTTGTTTATTTTAGATGCAATCCTATATCACATCATCGTGTTGGGTCCTAGTACAAATTTTTTCCAACATACGAATTCATATGCCCATATAATGATAACATTGAGGGTGTGACTCGTGATCTCCACTCAAGTGAATACCATGACCGCAATGAATAGTATTATTGGGTTTTATAGGATATAGGTAAGATGGATATGCAAGCTGCAAATAAATCACTAAGAATCGTATTTATTATAGATGCAATCCTATATCTCATCATTGTGTTGGGTCTAGGTACAAAATTTATCCAACATTTCACTTCACATATACCCATATGTTGATAGCATTGAGGGTGTGACTCATGCTCTCTGCCCAAGTGAATACCATGACCGCAATGAATAATATTTTTCGGTTTTATAGGATACAGGTCTGTGTAAATTTCATGTATGGGATTTTAGTCATTTGAATTTTGTTTACACACATTTAAGCAAACAAAAACTACAATGGTTTGTAGATAATTGTAAAGTAGAGGGTTGGGATGATCCTTGGTTTTGAATAGTGCAAGGAATAATACAAAGAGGTTTGACAGTGGAAGTCTTGAAGTAATTTATTTTGTCTCAAGTAAGGATATATATTGGAGTTCTTTTGCTATAAGATTGTTCCATTTTGTTGCTTGTTATAATGTATAGTTTGACTTACTCTATCTCATGTCATGTATTTGGTTAAATATTTATAAATTTTGTTTTGTGAGGTTTCTTTAGTGAGAATAAAAAAATGTTAATCTTGTGGAATGGGACAAGCTTTGGACAATGAATAACAAAATTATTGATCTTGTATGCCCAAGACAAATTTTCGTTCTTCGGCCTGAAGAACCTTTGTTAGAGTTGCACCCCCACATAAAGAGTATGAAGGAGTTGGGAAAAAAACTATTACTTACACTAAAGAAATATGGCTAGATGGTGTTGATGCATCTACTGTCTCAGAAGATGAAGAGGCAACATTGATTTATTGGGGCAATGCCATCATAAAACATGTTGAAAAGGACAATAATGGCACCATTATACATCTTAGTAGAGAGTTGCATCTGGAAGGCTTAGTCAAAACAACAAAGTTAAAGCTTACCCGGCTTCCAAATATACCTGAGCCGATTAATTTGTCTCTTGTTGAGATTGAACACTTATATACTAAAAAGAAGGTACTTTTCGCCATTTGTTTAACTTAATAGTTTTTTGGGTTTTATTCTGGAGAATTAAATTCCCCTCACCCTTTTGCATCCTTATGAAGTGTTTAAAGTGAGTAGGATAATTTTGTCAGCACCCCCTGGATTTCCCCCCTCTACGATCTATGTTGTAATTACTTAGCCTCAAGAAAAAAAATACCACTCCAAGTATTTTTAGTTGCATTGATGAAAACCTAACATAGAAATCCTTAAATTGTAGTTTTTGTAAACTCATTATCTGAGGGTCATTATCTACACCATTTGGTCATAGAATGATCCTTATATTGTCTCTAAATTTAGTGTTTTTTCTCTATCAAATCGAGCCACAGTATGGTCGTCCAACTACTAGTTCATTGAAAATATACATTATCTTATATATGCCACGTTTCTATGTAAAAGAGACATATGCTGAGCATTCATTTGCACACCTACAAAAATATTAAATAACACATGGGAAATATCTCACCAAAAAAGATTAGTACATTTTACCATTTGTATGAACCGATGTTTTTTCATCATTGATACACACCCATGCATGTTTGATACATAAGTATCAGTTTTCATGAGATTTTATCACACATGGTTTTTCCTTATATGTATGTACACTTTTATTCTCCTCGGATTTCAAGATGGGCGTAATTTTTTTTTAAATCACTCACAAGCGTTGCATTTCCAATGACAAAAATTAATATATCCGATGAGGTTTCCATACAACTGATGACAAAGACGTCGGATATTTGTCTAGATTTCTGTAGGATATCCGTCATATACCCAACAATACTTCGATGGGGATGTTATACCTTCGACGACAAGCATTGTCGTATCTTCTGTTGCATTTTCGATGAATAAATGTCGGTTAATCTGTAATGTCCCAAATTTTGCATTGGGTCACAATTGCCAAATCACATTTTCCATATTCATGAAAGTTGTCAAAGGGATGCTAAAAGTCAAATAATTGCCAAGGAAGAAAATCACTAGTTTCCTAGGTTGGGGGTGGAAGCTTTGAGATTTGGAAAAAGGGGGGATAATAAATGATGTTTAGACATTATAAGAGGATAAATATTTAATAATGTAGCTTATTAAAAAAATACAAGAGAAAATTCAAAAAATGGCTATGGAGAATAGAGACACATGGAGACTATGGGGCCCACTCAAGCTAGAATTCCTATGTTAAATGGCATCCTCCTCTTGTAATTTCGAATCTATGGGAAGCCTAATGTTTTGGGATGGATTATTAGGTTAATATAATTTATAGGTATAATTTGGGATGAATTATAACTTACATGGGAGAGGAAGAGACAAATGGGAGTTTCATGGACACTTGGCTAGATTCTCCTTACATTTATGACATCTATGACACCAATGATGGAGATTCTATGACAGTTATGACACAAGTTAGATATAAAGGCTGACATACTGACATACTAACATTTCAGGACTGAATAGATCATCTTAGAGGTCGAACTTGGGAGTTGGAGAAGGCCAAGAGGCTCCTACTCAAATTTGGGAGAAGAGGGAAGGTGAAGAGAGAGGCCACATGGCATAGCATGAGCAGCCACACCAATTCGACTTGGATTTGGTTTATGGATGGATTTGGAACCTTAGAAGACTAATAATGTTTATAAAATACAGGTATCAGCCATGAGAAGAAGCTTCTGATCATTTGTGAATTGTGAGAGCTAGTGGATGACAAGTTTTCTTGCTTAAGCCAATTTCGAGGGTGAAATATTCCCATCCTAGTTGGTGTTTGGAAAGGCCACTCAGGTATTTCATGGAGATTTAATGGAGTCTTATTTGCAGGTCCAAGCTACATGAACTTCATGTACATCTCAATATCAACTTGTTCTTCCATTCATCTCAAGTTTTCTCACCATATTTCAGCTCTATGGAGTGAGGCGCACTTGGTGAGCTATTCATATCTTTGAGGGAGCTTCTCTTGCTCCAGTACTTTGTATTCTAATGTAAATTCTCTGTTTTTTAAGTTCAGAAATATCTCAGGTATAAAATCCAAGATATCTCATGTATTATTGTCCAATATTGAAGAAACAATGGCATTTCCCCAATACCTTGTTGGAAACTCTCGCAATCTTGATGGAATCGAATATATGTGTGCACCATTGATGATTTATGAATGAATGAACTGTAATTAAAATATATTATGGGTTTCATGTTCTGTAATTGAGAATTTGTGGCCATTGGGTCGAATTTCATAGCATTTGGGGAAAACTACATCTCATTTCCCCAAGGGTCCAAATCTAGTTTTTTATATCTGATTGAAGGAAGTGATAACAGCCATGGGATTTTGATTGGTTATGCATATGAGTCTCTGATAATGTATTCTACACATCCCATGATTCAATTTGAGAATTTGAGTGAGTTTATGTACATTTGGGAAGCCATTCTGACAATTACCCGGGAGGGATTTGAGCCCCAAAATTGCTAGTAAATTCATCTATCTTATTCAGAATTTGATATAGACTTGCAGAACTGATTGCAGGACCATAATACATCCCTGAACATAATAATTAAGTTATTATATCATTCATACACCTTCTATGAATATTTGGGAGCAATTGGGCTGATTTGGAGACCAAGACACTAAAACTAGTCAAGAGCCAAAATTGTGGAAAAGTGGAAAATTGGGCATTTTAATAAAATTTCCTAAAAGGGGACATTACATAATTGATTACGGTTCCGTCACATTTTCGATGAATAAATGTCGGTTATTAGACACAATGGGTGGAAAATTATGTCGTTTATTCAACACCATTGGTGGAAAACTATGTCGGTTATTTGACACCATTGGTGGAAAATTATGTCGGTTAATCGACAAACTATGTGTCGAAAATTTGACTGCATATCATTGGATTTTGTTGTTGATCGATGGTATTTAATTATTGTTTATGTGACTATTGGTTGTTGTATTTACGACGAATTGCTGTAACCATCAAATATCCGACGTAATTCTATCGATGTTTAAAAATAAACCACTTTGTCGAATGTTAGATGGAGTCTTGTCGAAATTCAAACAAATATGTCGTCGGATTTTGGGTTCAAATTTACATGTGTGAGAGTAATCCTCTCAAGATGTATTTCCCTTAGAAAACCCTTGCAAGATTAAGTATCAACCTTCAAACACCAAGAAAATACTGCATTGAATCTCCAAGATGCCAAGAAGAGAGGTGCACACCACTAAGCCAAGATAGACAAGTAGAAAAAGAGAATTGATTTTATTTGATCCCATGAGATTGAGTTACAAACGAGGAGGATAGATTTATTTATATGTGACTTAGGCAAATTTAACCTACTTTTTAATCCAAACATATTTATATGTGACTTAGGCAAACTTAACCTACTTTTTAATCCAAACAACCTAAAATGACTTAAAATTATTTTTTAAGGTTTGTCACCAAAAAGTCAGGGACTAAACCATATAATATTTAAAATAAAGACAATAATGATGACTTTCTACAACTTGATGAAACATTGAGCATGTGAGGACGAAATTCCACAACTAACCCTAATGATGTGCTTTTTCCCTCAAATTCCTCCTCCTTTAGGTGGTGCGACCTCTTTAAATGGATGACAACATCATCAATTTGGCATGCTCGAGCTAAGAGGAGGTTTTACACATGAGAAAAATAGGTCAACTGGGCATAAATGAGGTGTGCTAAGATGGGTATGACAACCTTTACATTCACAATCACCTCTACAACGTATAAAATCAAGTGTGGCTAGGATCCCCTAATCCATGTGTCCTAATGGAACCATCCTAAGAAGGCACACCTATTAAAACAAAAAATTGTCCACATAGCTCTCTATGGTCCAAACCATAATTATACATCATAGCCCCACCATTATTTCCTCCATTTTGACCTTCAAAACTAAATTCCACTAAAATTGGTCCAAAACATTATCATCCCTCCCCCCATGAATACAGGAAAGATGGGAATTTATTGCAACATAACCCCACTCTCTCCAAAAAGGACAAAAAAACCCTAAAATGAGAATGGGTAAAAAACCATGGACAAATATGATGCACAATAAAATACCATGGATCATTACCATGGGTAAGAAAACCTTGGATCATCTTATAAATACATTGTGAAGGTCTCCCCACAACAACTTTTTGTCCATCATAACTTTTGAAATTTCATTTTTTTCCATAATTCCTCACTTCTCACACCTTTTGCCACACTATCCCACGTTGCACATCGAGTTCTCTCTATGTAACCCTTGATCCCTATCCCGGTGACAATGCCTTGTTGGAGATAAACGGAGACCAGGATCGTGGGAGCCTATGGACCATTTTCTCAAATGGATGCAGTGGTCCAAGTTAAAGGTATTTCTGTTATTTTGTTGCATTAGTTAGATAAAATATAAAAAAAATTGTTATTGCTTGTTATAAGTCAAGGTCGATAAATCCCTTGCACCCTGAAATCTACCCTTAGATCTGGATGATCTAGGGTAGGTGCTTTTGTATGTAGTAGGGGAGAAATCCCCACTACAGTTTTGACGACTCCATTGGCTCGATCCCCTTGGATATCTATTTTTGTTGGTTTGTTATACTTGGGTACCTTTAGTTGCCACATATCTGACCCCCTTGCAGAAGATATGAACCAGTCTTGTCATAGTGCCTGCCCCCCCCCCCCACCCTTGCTCGACCCAAGCCGACAATTTTTCCTTAAAAAAACCCTCAGTTACGACATAAACTCCCAAAATAATGGGGGTTTCACCACATCAAGAAGCAGCCAGCTATGCCACTAAGCCAATACTCTTTGGCATGAAATCCAAGAGGACATGTCATAACTAGACCACTGGGTATTGAGCCCCACCATACCAACATGTTTACATATACAAGCCCCAAACTTGGCCTTTACAATGAAAAAAGACACCTACTCTCTGGCATATCTAGTATGGAACACTATAGAGAATGGTATCAAGGCCCATATCATGGGAAGGTCCCACTTTGGTGATTTTAGATCCATAACCTTTTGGAGCCCATTTGAGGCCTTAAGTGGATAGTAGCACTTAGACTCTTGAATTTGTTCTATACATCAAGACCTATCCAATGGTGTGAAAGTTGCATTAATAGGAGTTCATATGTAGAAGTTATGTCTCCCACAAGTTGACCTATCATATTGAACAACATGATATTGAATGGTTGTTATGTCAACTTACATTACTCATACATGTGGAGCTAGTCACATGGGACTTTCAAGATGATTCTATAGGGTCCAAAACCCTAACAATAATTAGGGACCAAGGCATGCAAAACCCCTAACCCTAACCCTATATGATTATCAACCTATGTTAAATACTAGGTTGCTAGGAAAATAAGGGGCTCCATTCTTATTGTACTGTATATTTCTCCATAGTTGAGAAAAACATCTAGGAGTAGGATATTGTAGCAAAATATAGGAAGTAGAGGATCTATAGTAGCCATTTTTTTCATAGAGTCCATGGAAACTCCATAGTGAGTGCCCCTTTCTTTGTATTTGCATTTTATATTTAAGAAGAAAAGAGCAGAGGATAGGCCTCACCTTTAGGTTGGATTTTTCCCATATTGGGTTTTCGTAGGGTATATCTTGTGTCTATTCTGTGTATGGTCTATTATTTGCTTGCTTCTTTCATTTCAATTTATTTTAACATTAAGCAAGTAACATTAAATTTGCAATCTAAAGTAAAACACTCTATAATGAGAGATTATGGATTGTTAGAAGATATATTGCAATGATTATTACAATGGAATATTCACAATAGTTTACATATCATTCTAACTCGAAATTTGGTTTTCTCTTCATTCTCTTGGTTGTCGTAAATTGAGATTGCGCCTTCCTTATGAGTTCCCTTGCCAAATTCCTCATCCTTTTTTTTTCATCTTCTGATGTATCTTGCCTTAATGTTAAGCATTGTACACCCTCCTTGTCATCTATAACATCCAAAATGTTGGCTTTAGTGTATGCATTCTCTTATTGTTCCTATAATTTATCTATCTCTATTGAATCTTCCTCTTAGGTTCTATAAGGTTGTCTTTGTTCCTATGAAATTTCACCCTTAAACTTTGGCAGTTCAAGCATAGTTGTTCCAACTTTTCTATATATTCACAAACTTAAACAATCATGAAATCAATGATTAGGGCTTTATTTTCCTACATGCTTCTAACTTAGTGGCATCCAATCATGTAGTTTTCTCCTTTTTAATTTTGCTCCATTATTGGCACCTTTGCCACTATTATGAACTCCAACAACCCTTTTCTATTCTTTGCAATTAGGGTTGTTGTTACCTTGGAAACTACATTGCTTTCCTATTGAGCGAACTCAATAGCCTCGTGTAGGTGGGGTAGCATCTCCTTGAAATTTTTCTCTTCCCTTACCTTCAAAGTTGCTTCATAAACATCAACTTCCTACTTTTTGGCATTGCCAACTTGTTTATTTAACCTATCTTGCATGGTGGTTCTCCCCTTTACTTGCTTTTCCAATTTTGTAGTGGTCTCTTATGCTTTCTTCTTCCAACAACCCTCATTTTCGACAATTTGTTCCATCTTCAATTGTAGTGCATCTCTTTCCTTTGTACACTCCTTTGTCTACTCTTTAAGATGCAAGTTTTGATACTATAAATTTCTCATATAGTCTTCCTTTTCCTTGAACCTATCATGATATCTATCATGGATTCTGTCATTATCTTAGCCAATGTCTCCTTTGTGAGCTTTTTATGTCATGAGGGCCACCTAGGGTATGCTAAATGGGTTTGTTTTATCAGCTCCCTACTTTGAAGAGTCTGTCATGGAATATTTTTGTCCAGTTTGGAACCCAAACTAAAACCTTAATTTGGTTGTATGCATTGTGGCTACTTGGTTGTACACTGTACTTGGTGAGGGGTATAATAGTGATCAATTCATTGCAGATGATGTGGAAATGGGTCCTAAGGGAGGTACTTCCTTTGCTCCAAGTTAAGGCTGGAGACACAAATATTGTTTATCATTCTAAGTTCTTAGCGAACATGCAAATGGACACCTATTACTTCTTTTTTATCCTTATCCCCCATGATGGCCACTCATTTGAATTATTTTCCAAGGGACTTCACCATTTCCCTTATCATTTCTATTTTCATCTCCACTTCTCCGACGATCATATGCCCTATTGATCTAAGAGTCTTAGCTTTTGTTTTAAGTGGTGGCAGTGGTGGCATCTCCACTATAATTTATTCAATTCGTACTCCCCCATAGGATGGTTCCGACTAGGAATATTCCTATGACATATCAACATACTATGTGTTGTTTGTGAGAAACACTTCTTCTTCTTCAGTCTCTTATGAACTCAACCAAACCTTTTCAAGGGTGTAGTCATGGGAATCATTGATGTAGTACCTATGCTATATTGTCGCATCATGATTAACATCCACTGTTGCAGAGGTGGATGATGGTCAATCAAGATTTTTGGTGGTGAGAGTGCACCCTGTTTATTACAAACCCACATCCTTAGGTGATGTAAATCTATCAACAAGTGGAAGTTATAAGCCTTAAAAATGATATTTTTTAGTTTTAGACACTTTTGGCAATTTTGGAAAAATGCACACCAAAGTAAAATTATGCATGTTAGGTGAGTTTCAAGGCATACAAATGATGTGTATGGATGCCTTGTACCTTCTAATCTACTCATGCTCACGTCAAAGGATTAAATATGAAACAAACAAAATTAAGTACAAAAACCAAGGTTTGTGGAGGATAGTTGTCAAGACGAGGGATTATATTACATCAATTAACTGAAAGGTTTGAAAGAAATATTTATTAAGATATAGATTGATACAAATTTATGCATGTGTAGCCAATCATTTTTTCTTTGTCTTCCCCATAAAAAATCAATGATGTTTCATATTATTGTTAAGATAAAATAATTTTAGAACTATATTGGTTATAATAAGAACCTAGCTCACATCAAAACTTTAATAAGACTTTCTTGTATAATATGAAAAGTTGATTCCCATAATTTTATCCACATACATAATCCATCTTAATTTATAAAACTTGGATTTTAAAAAAAATAACAATTTTCTACACCATCTAACTTGATTTATAAAACTTAGTTTTCCAAAAGAACAAATTTTCTAATCATGTGGAGAATTAAAATATACCCAACAATACCCTTTTCCCAAAAGAGAAAGCTTAAAATAATGCCTAAGTTTCCACTATTTATTTTTATTAATGTAGTTCAATGATGTTTTTCTTTTCAGAACGCTATAAGCCTACAATCTTGCAAGTCAAACCTTCCATTTCCTATTTAGCCATGGCTACTAAATCCATCTTGAAGATCATGCTCTCTTGAGCCTTTTCTAAAGAACCATCATTTAAAGGCTCGATGGTAGAATTCTATCTACCAACTTGCTTTAACAAGGCAATAAGATCCTCCACCAAGTTACATCATTGACCCATTTAGTTGGTCTCTATTTGCCAGAGCATTTACATGTTTGGGTTTGGAGGAAAACACTAAAAAAGGTGCATATAGGTATTATTATTCATTTCTTAGAGCTTTTGTCGAGTGAAAACATGTCTTGTCATTAGTCACATGCCCATCATTAAAACCTTATTTTTATTCACAACATAAATAAACCAATTTCTTAATATGTTTCATGGAGAGTGTCAATAGTTTTCCCAAATTGTTTAAAGGCTTTAAATAAGCTTGGAGAAAAACATTATATATATATATATTTCAATTAAATTTAAAATTATTATGATTATTATTTTTGGTGAGGCTTGCATCTATTGAGTTTCAAAACTATGACTTTAAGTAATGAGTGTCTAAGCACTACACCCATTCATCCTCTATTCTACCTTTAGTAATATATATATATATATATATTATTAAGTTAGAAACAATTTTAAATATTTATATCCCATATATTTATATTTAAATAAATATTAACAAATATTTATTCTAAATATATTGCCTCGAGAGCCCAATATGAGGGAGAAGTGTAATTCCATGTTCAAAGTGCAGTTGACATGTGACACTTTAATAAAATAATAAAATTTAGGTAAATATATTTTTTACAATGTGGGCTTTAACCTAAAACTTAAAAGTGAAGCTTGATACATGGCATTTTAATAAAATAATAAAATATTAAGTAAATAAAGGTTTACAATGTGAGCCGTCAACTAATTTCAAAACCAAAAAGATATATATTCCGATTAATTGAAACTTAAAAAAAAACCAAACTTGGATACTTCTTGCCATATGGGAGTGTAGCCCTCATCAAACCATGATTTACTTACACATAAGAGGCTTTGGATCTACCAAGCACCTAGAGGGATCAAATCCTTTGAAGGGCAAACTTAAGTACAAAATTAGAAAATGTTTGCACCTCAAGAGATATGATCCCTATCAGGGTTTGGTAGATCTAGAGTTAAGATGAATAAACATTGAGAAAGATCAAATTCTTTAAAGTATAAAATTTGAGAACATGCTTGCACCACGAGAGATGATTCCTATCTGCCCCTTGATAGATATGGAGTTAAGATGGATATGTATTAGTATTAAAAATATTAAGATTTAATCTAAGTTATATGAAAAGTATGCATGAATATATAATAAATGAATTCTATTCTAAGGATTGGTAGATTTATACTCATACTTCAAATTTTTATTAGATTATGACCATATTTATGATAAGAAAGAGGGTTCATTTTACTATATAAATAACTTTATAACAATACAACAGTATGTTTATTTAAGAGCTCAACAATCATTTATTTAAGAATTAATCATAAATAAAAAAAATAATAATCATTTTCTCAACCATCCAAACTATATAAAATTTACATTTACATTAAATAATATTTTAGATGGAGTACTACCTAAATTATTACCCGCAACCACCTATACCCAAATTGACATTTACATGGTTTTTTTTGTGAAAAACAATAATTTGTTTTCAGACAGTTAATGGCATGAACATGAACAAAATAAAATTGGAGATAATTTTAGGTCCCGAGCCACGCGGAAGTGGAAGAGTAACGCCGTGATCGTTTGTCCCTGATAACATTAATAAAAACACACAAGAGAACGCTGCTGCACTGTAGTTTTTGTTATCCTTTTGGAGAAGTTTCTTCTGAAGAAGCGACGAAATCAAGTATAACATAGATGTCGGCAACAATAACAGATGTGTTATTTCCTAACGTCTACATTGGCAATGCCAAACATGTGGACAGGCTCAACAACAAAACTGATCATCCTGTAAAGGAGATGGAGTGGCTTACGGAGGGCGATGGCGAAGGAGTATTAGGAGACAAGGGTCGGAATTCGGCAGATGATATTCCATTTGAGGCCCTCATTGATATATTTTCAAGGTTGGATTTGGAGGAGAGATGGAAGAGTGTTTCTTTCGTATGCAAGGGCTGGTTTAAGGCTTTCAAGGACCCGTCTTTCTGGCAAGTTGTTGATTTCGAGAATTATTTTGCAAGGAAAAGAGAGACTGCTTCCTGGTGGAATACAGAATTTGAGGAAAAAATGGATAAAATGGTGAAGATTGCGGTGGATTACAGTTGTGGGGATCTTAGAGAATTGCACGTCAGACATTGCTCTGATGAAGCTCTCATTTATTTGGCCCAAAGGTATGAAGCCTATTCACATCCTTTTCTAGTTCTTTCCTAATGAACTGAAGAAAAGGCGGGTCTTCTTTGTCTTTTCTTTTAGCAGCTGATAATGCAGTTACACCTATGCAGTCCGCGAATTAACGCTATAGGATCTGTATGCTGTTTTATATGAAATGTAATATATGGAATGTTTTAAATTCCTGGAGGGTCAGCATCCCCTTCGAGGTATTAGGATAGTTCACAGCAACCCCCTGTTGAGTTGTTAGGATAGTTCCCAGCCACAGCCACTGTCCAAGCACAGATTCATCTGACTTTGTTGTGCAGGGAGAGGTATCAAATTCCTTGAGGTGCCAATGTCAACTTGTTAGGATAGTTCTCGGTCACTGCTCCCAGTTGTTGTGCAGGGAGAGGTATCAAATTCCTTGAGGTGCCAATGTCAACTTGTTAGGATAGTTCTCGGTCACTGCTCCCAGCTCAGATTCATCTTAACCTTGGCTTTGTTATGCATGGAGAGGTATCAAATTCCCTGAAGCGCCATTCTCAATGTTTTTTTTCCCATTCAGTCTGATTAAATAGTCTTTATAAGTAGTTGTGGGCACTTTGTGTGATTAACTAATCTTTAAATAGTTGTGGGTGAAAACCATTGAGATTGGCATGCCATGAATTTGATACCCCTTGGCTCATAAAAGATTGATTTGGGGTTAAGATGGATCTATGCCAGTGACAAACAGTCACAGCTGATTTGGAACTAAAATTTTATATTGGTTATATACAAATGTCATATGTCATTGGTTTATGCAAACTATATGAAGAAAAAAAAAATATTTTCAATGTTGNTATATATATATATATATATATATATATATATATATATATAAAAGCATCATTCTGATAAAGAGATAAAATTTATAGAAAAGTAGAAGCTTATTTACGGGCAACTTAACTATTAATTACTAAAAACATCACATGGTCAACCTAAGAGTGGGGTGGTATGTGCAGGGGTGGCATGGGATTGGGTTGGCCAGGGTGCCTGGGGTGATTGGGTTGGCCAGGGTGCCTGGGGTAGTGTGTTGTGCACCAAATTTCCAAAAGAGCATAAAATAAGAAAGAGAGTAATGATTAATCCAATACCTTAAGAATGAAGAAAATAAATGAATAAGAAGCTTCTGATAAAAAAATATAAAATTTAGAGACAAGTAGAAGTATATTTTCTGGAAACGTAGCTATTAATTGCTAACAATCTCACATGGGCAACATAAACAAAGATAGAGTGGGGTGGCAGGTGCAGGGTTTGGGTGGGATGGAGTGCAGGGGCTGGTGTGTTATGCACCAAATTCCCAAAAGAGCATAAAATAAGAAAGAGAGAGTAATCCAATGCCTTAAGAATGAAGAAAATATATGAATAAGTAGCTTCTTCGAGGGGGCAACCTCGTTTTACTATGTATCAAATACAGAAGACAAGATAAGATGATCATAAAACTACGTCTTGTTGGTATATATATAGTAGACAAATGGTACAATTACAATTCTAGGCGACCATACAATTATAATTAAGGTCCTAACCGACCAATGAAGACAATACAAATATAATAATAGAAATGTAATGTCACAATATATAGGGCTTAACATGCCCTCCTTTTAAACAAGTGTCATCCTCAACACTTGATTAACTTTGAATGTTCTACATGAAGAACTCATCTTCCCAGATCGCGTCTTTTATTGGCAAGTTCTTCCACTTGATGAGGTATTCAGTAATTGCTCGATTTCACAATTCGCAGTAGCTTGATCATTGTGTCAAGGATTGTTTCAGGTTCTAATATCAATTGCCCTTTGTTATCACATATATAGTAGCCAGGCTACCATATTCTATTTTTCAGACACAGTACATTTTTCAGCCAGATCTCTTACATATGAGACGCTGAGATGAGCATTTTTGATGGATCATGTTTATATTAGTGGACTATTGTACTCTCCCATGTCAGGACTGAGTCTTAGGACACTCAGATTTGAGGACCGATGTAGCCATTTATTTCATTACAGAGCAGTCATTGATGCCCAGATTTATATCAGTTCTTTCTCATTGGACAGATGGTGTCTCAGATGGATTATATTGCATGATTATGACTCAGCTTTTTATATTGCGTTATGGTTATTATTGCTCTTATACTGATTTTTGTGACATGTAGTAACTTGTGGTATCATGATCTGGCGGTCATAATTATATGGATTTGAATGTATTTTGTACTATGTATTGATGTCCCTACTTAGACTTGGAAGTTCTTGATCTATACTCATTGGTTTTAACCCTCCTTAGGGAGAATAGAGGTAGTCATTCCCACCATTGTTTTGGCTTGCTAGTGTTGGCTCCATCATTCATTGTCTCCACCCATCCATTACCTTCAAGTTTAGTTTTTTTTATAACCAAAACGATTAATTTTTTTTTAATTTAAAAAGGAAAGATTGGGCTTTCACCCAATTACAATTTGTTCCAAAGAATACAATTCCTTACACCAGAATGGGATTTTGTCATGGAATGGAATGCAATAGGCAAGGCCCATCATTCACACATAACATTCCCGAAGGGAGGAGGCAGCCCTGATTTGCTTTGAGATCTGCCAGCTTATTCAAATCACGAAGAATGTGATAAGAAGTAACTCAGTCACAGTCCATCAAGATGAAATGCAACCTTTGCATGGTCAAATTCAGAAAAAGATTATTGAACACTGAATCCGAGTTTAAAATTTTGATGATGATTTCAGAGTCTCCAAAGATTTGCAGATTATTATGCCCTATTCCCCAACTAAAACTTGTTTCTAATTTTCCGCCTGGATGAAATATCAAACCCCCTGCCCCAGCTTTCCCTGGATTTCCTTTTGACGCACCATCAAAGAATATCGAAGTCCTATTTTTGGATTTCCACCAATCTGAAAACTCCTTTTTCTGAGAGCCTGATCTGCCAAAAAGTTTTGATGACAAGTTTACTTAAGCAAGTCTGAATTTTATCCACTGATTTCGTACCAAGCCAATTTTGTTCAGCTTCTAGATTATTTCCAGCTATTTGAAGATTTCCTATTGCTTCTAATAGAAATGCCTTAGCTTTAGATGCTACAATTTCAAGTTTCGGGATTTTGCCATTAAAAATCATATCATTTCGAGCCAGCCATAATTTCCACCAGATAAATTTTGTTATAGCTTGCCAGATTTTTCTCCAAGCATGATTGGAAGAAAGGGCACCACGATATCATGATTGCCAGTTTTTAAAAAGAATGACTGGCTCAGCATTTAGAGGAAAAAAAGAGAATGACAGCCCACGCAGAACTAAAGCCCAAACCTTTTGAGCAAAGACGCACTCAACTAAAATGTGTGCTGAAGACTCAGTAGCCTGAAGACAGAGACAGCATCTAAATGGTCCATAAAAACCTTTTTTTGACAAATTTTCACCCGTTAACAGTTTTTGATGAATTACAATCCAAGTGAAGAAATTAATCTTTGGAATGTTGGGTAGACTCCACACCAACTTCCAGATAGCTGCATTGTGGGAGCCAGAGGAATCCACTGCACTGGCATGCGCTGAAATCTGTAGATGAGAGTAATCGGAAGCAACAGTATAAACTCCAGATGATCCCCATCCCCACGAGTCTGTGCAAAATTGATGGATAGGAGTCTTTCCTTTCAGCCTGGTTAGTAACAGATTTTGATGGTCAGAGAGATTAGGAAGATCATGCTCTGTCATGAGAGGAAGAGACCAGTTGATCCAATTTCCTTTGGCATCCCATGAAGCTATATCGGCTAATCTATGGATTCCTTTATTTGTTAATTAATTTTGGATCTTAGCAATAGCCTCATCAGCAAGAAGTGGATCGTGTCCATTTATTCTATCTTCCCACAGAAGTCTTTCGGCCATTTCCTGGAATGCGATACAGATGTTGAACAAAGAAATCAAATACTTTCCTACATGAATTCCAGATAATTGATCCTTTAGTGGTGTTTGCCATTTGAATATTTTTTAATGATCTGCCGTGAAGGTACTTTTTCCATAGCAACTGACTAACCGGGTGTTGTTTGTTAGAAAACAACTGCCATAAAATTTTTCCTCCCATTGCTATGTTGGACAATTTTGGATCTTTGAATTGTAATCCTCCATCAAGAAGAGGTCTTTTTACTGTTTCCCAATTAACCAGATGCATATGGTGTTGATTTCCTTTCCCACCTCCCCATAAGAAGTCTCTGAGTAATTTAGAAATCTGATTCATAATAGCTTTTGGTGCCAGAAGTAGAGAGGATTGATATATAGGAAGCGATGAGAGTACTGACTTAATCAGAGTGACCTTTCCTACCTTGGTTAGCCAATGACCTCCCCAAGAAATGATCTTTGCTTTAATCTTACTGATGATTTCCATCCAGAGAGAGGGATTGTTTTTCCCCAAAGTTAAAGGTAGACCCGAGTATTTAACCTTGTCCCAATAAGCATATCCTTCAAAGCCCAAGATTTGAGATATTTTATCTACTTTTGATTGATCAACATTCAATCCGTATAGTGCACTCTTTCGGTTATTAATGAGAGCCCCTGATATAATACAAAAATGTTGCATAATTTCAGAGAAAGCTCTTGCCATTTTTAGAGATGCCCCTCCCAAGAGCAAGGTGTCATCTGCAAAGAGGGCATGGTTGATAGCTTCAACTCCTACTGCTGCAGAAATGCCTGGAATGATACCATCTACTTTTCCTGCTGATAACTTCCTGCTTAGGGAGTCAACCATAAGAATGTACAAAAAGGGCGACAAAGGACATCCTTGTCGGAGACCCTTGGAGGCTTGAAAGAAGTTTGTTGGTTTGCCATTTACCGATGGCGCTATCCAAGGATTGAGAATGCAAGCTTTTATTAAATTTAAAAATGCAAAGCTGAATCCAAAAGACTGAAGAACGAAAAAAAGAAAAGAGTGCTTTACCCTGTCAAAGGCATTTTCCATATCAAGTTTAATGAGCATGCCCTTCTCCTTCCGAAGAAAACTGGAATGCATAGCTTCTTGAACTTGAATGACATTATCCAGAATATGTCTCCCTTTTACAAACCCTCCTTGAAGAGGAGAAATCAGTTTCTCAAGCAAAGGTTTAAGTCGATTTGCTAGCAATTTAGAAAAGATTTTATAGGACGCATTGCAAAGGGAGATAGGTCTAAATCTATCAAAGGAAGAAGGATTGGCTTCTTTAGGAATTAAAGCAAGAAAAGTGGAATTTGTGCAACCCCCCACTTTGGCTTTAATCTGGAAAGCTTTTAACATTTGGAGGAGATCTTTCCTAATAACTGGCCAACAAATTCTATAAAACTGAAAGGAGAACCCATCAGGTCTAGGAGCTTTATCCGGCTCCATGGACCAAATAACGTCAATAATTTCTTGCTCCTTAAAAGGCTGCATTAGCTCATCGTTTTCTGCTTCACTCACCAAGCTGGGGATGTTGACCAAAAAATCAGAGGTAAGATCAGGATCAGAGAATCCATCTTCCTTGAAGAGGTTCTGAAAATGAGTTTCAGCCAACTGTTTGATTTGACAATTTCCTTTTACCACTTCACCAGATTGGGAGTAAATTTCTGAGATATGATTTTGAGAAATTCTAACTCTACATTGCTTGTGAAAAAAGGAGGTATTCCTATCGCTAGCTTTCAGCCAAGTACTTCGAGATTTTAATCTCCAATATTCTTCTTCTCGCCTGAAGGCCTGGAAAGAAATGGACTGTGCATTTTGCTCTTTTGCTAGTAAAGCTGGAGTTATTTCTGTTTCTTCCATTTCTAATTGAATTTTTTCCAGGTTTTGTAGGGCTTCTTTCCTTTCGCTGGTTGGATTTTTTGAGTAAGTTTTACCCATTTCTTAAGCGCAACTTTGGTATTAATAAGCTTCCTCTCCCAGACATAATTTGGAGATCCAGCAACTGGAATTGCCCAAGCCAAGATGACAGTGCTCATGAATCCATCTATATCTTTCCATAGTGGATTGAATTTAAAAGGAATGGGGCCAAGGTCCTCTTCATTTTCAATCTGTAATAAAATCGTTTATGGTCTGAGGTGATCTTCGGCAAGATACTAGAGGATATGACTGTTTTATCTGCCAGTAAGGAGCTCTAAACCAGAAAACGGTCTACTCTAGCAGAAATCTTGGCTGCTTCTAATCTGTTATTTGACCATGTAAACTTTCCTCTTTTGGGTTTGAAATCAATCAGCTCCCACTTAAGTATGAAGTTATCCACCCAGTTCAACATGGCATCTCTCCCATAGACATTGCCAACTTTTTCTTTAGCATTTAGAATTAAATTTAAATCTCCGGCAATTATTAAATTTGAAAAGGAGTTTGCATCGAGAAAGGCTGCCAGCGAGTTCCAGCATTCTCTTTTTTCCTGTAAATTGATAGGCACATATAGATTAAAAAGGCAATACACTTTCTTACTTGGAATATGACAAAGTTGAGTGAAAATCCAATGCTGCGATTTGAGGGAATTTTCCAAAATAAAGTCACTTCCGTTCCATAACGTGGCTATTCCACCAGCAGTGCCTCTGGAACTTACTGCCTTACCAACATTCAATTTCCAACTCTTGCTACTAATGGAGAGTAAGCTTTCCTCATCGATTTTTGTCTCTTGGAGCATAAGGACATTTGGAGAGGCCATTCTGATGAGATCATTCACTGCTTCAGATTTTGTAGAATTGCCAAGCCCTCTACAATTCCAAGAGACACAATTCATCATTTGACGGAAGGGGTTGGGCTTCCTTTTGCAGGTTTGGCTCGAGTGTTCCTACCAATGGACATCTCTAAAGTTGATTGACTTCTCTGCATCTTAAGTCGTTCGACTTCTTCCTCCCGGACCGTCTTGAGAGATTTCCGCCCTTTTTTGGATGACTTACCAAGAGGATCTTCATCTGAAGAGCCAGAATTGTCCATAGGTTTCTTTTTTTTTGCCATTTCTGCATAAGTAGGAGAATGACCTTCCATAGGTGTGTTGAGTTCTGATTCAAGGCCTTTATCTTCTTCACTTGTTTGGATTTGAGTTTGAGGACTTCTCCCTCTTCAAGAGTTTGGTCTTCGGGGATGCTCAATACTTCAAAATGTTTTTAGTTATTGATTCTTTCATAACTTCTCCATGTTTTTTCTGTTTAGAGGTATTGCTGCTTGTCCCCAATTCTCCTTTTTGTTTCTTTTCTTTATTTCCTTGCTTTGCTGATTTAGTTTTTTGAACTTGAATCCATTCATCTCCCTTTTCTTTAACAGCTTCTTCTTCACCTTTTTTCTTGCAAGATCTGGCAAAGTGTCCGTAACCATGACAAAACCTGCACTTAAAGGGCAATTGTTCATAGTCTAGCTCTTGTACATAGGTCCAATCTGCTATTGTCAAGTTAATAGCTTCGGGTAATCCTACCTCCAAATCCACTTCAACACAGATTCTGGCACAGGTATATTGATCTCGACGATCAGCCCTATCAATATATTTCCCCAGGGTGTTTCCAATAGCTTCAAGGGCTCTTGGATTCCAGCAATGAAGAGGAAGGTGCGGCAACCTAACCCAGACAGGGACCGCTGAGGGAACATCCTGGTTCGGATCAAAGTCCGGAGACCATTTGTTCAAGTAGAGTCCCTGGGGACCCATGAAGTATGGTCCGTTTCGAAAAATCAAATCTCTATCAGCAGAATTTTCAAAGAGAAAAAGATAATATCCCTTACCTATCAAATTGCTGCAGATACCTTCTGAAATGAGAGGTTTCCAATTCC
The DNA here is from genome assembly GCA_001517045.1 of Pseudotsuga menziesii. Classification (NCBI taxonomy): domain Eukaryota; kingdom Viridiplantae; phylum Streptophyta; class Pinopsida; order Pinales; family Pinaceae; genus Pseudotsuga; species Pseudotsuga menziesii. The sequence continues at coordinate 150,851 of LPNX010998472.1, read as the reverse complement.
GATGAACCCATCCTGCAATTGTCTTAGGGGAAGGCCATAGCCCAGTGAATTGGCCAATGATACCTCGGTCAGCAATGTTTATAGTTGTTTGACAAGTTTCCACTGGTAGGGCTACTGAGGGAATATTTTCAAGCTTCTTTACAAAAGTTTGCTGAGTTTGAGAGAGTTTCCTTTTGCTTCCTGAAGCTGTCAATCTTCTGAAGGCGTTTAGATCAGGAATAGGGGAAGAGCCCCCTTCATCCTCCATGCTCCCAAAATAGAACCACCAAAAAAGAATCAAATAAAACCCACCAGCGTTGAGCTAATCAGGCTCAACAAATGGTTATTGGATTGCTCCAAGGATGACTCCACCAGGATCACAATCAGAGAAGCTCAAGAAGTTGATTGAACAAAGAATCCTTTGCAAATCAGACTCAGCAGTTGATCACTGGATTTCTCCAAGGATGAAGCTCCACCAGGATCGCAATCAAACTCTTCTTGGGCTGAGAGTCCTCGTCAACCAACCTCCGCTCGACTAGTAGACACCAAAATCACCGGCGGCAGCAAAGAGAGTTCTGCGCACCCACCAGAACGGCCAAGTTGGAGCGAAAAGGAGATGAAGCCTTCGTGATCAAGAATTGAACAAGATTCAACGAGTAGAGAGAGATGGATCTATTCGGCAGAAGATCGGATAGGCAACCCCTCGGCCCAATCACCAAGATCAATCCGAAACAGCGGCATCAAAAAGCTCAAGGGAAGCGATCCCTCGTCAGCGGCGAGCAGAAGATCTAACTCCAAAATCCTTCCGATACTTCGGCTCGGCGAGAAGTAAATTCTTCCGAAATGGCGGAGCGAAGGGAACAAGAATTCCAAAAAACAAAGTAGAAGTGCAAAGAATGTTAGCAAAAAAGGATCGACGATCGGATAGACAACTCGGCCCAATCACAGAACATCCGAAACAACGGCTTCAAAAAGCTCAAGGGAAGCGATCCCTCGGCATCGGCGTGCGGAGGACCTAACTCCAAAGGCCTTCCGATACTGCGGCTCGGCGAGAAGAAAATCCTTCCAAAACTGCAGAACGAAGGGAACATGATTTCCAAAAAATGAAATAGAAGTGCAAAGAATGTTAGCAAAATTCGGTGAACAAACTCTGAACTTCTTCCGAGACGGCGGAGCGAATCCGTTGAAGATGGACAAATTCAGCTCATCCGAGAAGCCAACCAACGGCCAAGAAGCGACCTGCAACTTGGAAACTACACCGGAAAAATGATCTTGGAGCAAATAAATCAAGGACTTTCTTGATAGCCAAACGGGATAGCTTAGCAATCTAGAGAGCAACCAACGCGCAGGTTCAAATCCAAGATCATGGAGCTGAGAAACGTTCTTCCTTCTTGGAGCTATCCAATAGAAGAGAACCCCTTCTCATAACTTCAGATCCTCGGCACTCTATCCAAACACCAGTCTCTTGATCTTGGCCACTCCTGAAAAAATCACAAAGAACAAAACGCAGAGTAGAAACCTCCATGCAACACCATACCAGAGGAGAAGGAACGAAGCTGGTACCTGATCATCAGCCCACTCAAGCACAATGAAATTTTGTCTCACATTGGACAAAACCTATTTCCACGAAAATTGGAAGATGGATTATCCCTTCCAGTTTAGTTTTCAACTCGACTGACTTCTTGACTTATGGCATGGAGGACCTTTTTCCCCGCTAGAACTTTTGTTGGACAAACCTCCCTGTTTATATTGTGTCTCGGCTTTGAGTTGGTGACAAAACTTGCCTTTGGTGAGTTGGATTGTATGCCTAAATCATTCTGGTCGGTTGTCCCGATGTTTGGCACTGTGCAGAACTCCCCTAGTCACTTGAGATGTTGTTGGCTAAAACTGAAAGTTCATGTACTACCTATATTGAAAATATTGAATATGCGCCCATGGAAAATGAAAATTATAAAACTGTGTTTCTTAACATATGTAAAGAGGGCAAGAGCAATGAAATGCTAAAATACTCCTTGAAGAGTATAAGAAAAGGTCCAAAAAAACAATGGTTAAAAATATGCTGTATCCAAATATTGCTGACCTTATAAAAATAAATATGTCCCAGATGAAAGCTGCGATTAGCTGTGCTTTTAAGCATTGGTGAAGTCCCAAAGGGTCATATAGGCCAGAAAGGCCATGGAATAAAATGATGGTCCTAATGAACTTGGATCAATCTTGATGTAGTCATGATGTCTAAGTTGAATAAGCACTCTCTAAACAACTCACCCATTTGTGAGGCACTGCCATTCCTTGTGTTGTTGTTTGTCCGACATTAGTTATAGTGACTATTCCTTTTCCATATCCGAAGTGTCATGATGTTGAGTAGGAAGTCATCCTTTGCCTTAAGCCTTGTAAATTTCATCCTTCACCCTTCACTAGCAAAATGACTACAGCTATGGAGTGAGTATAGTCCTGAAAGTCTAAGTTTGAGTAATAATAAATAAAGCCTTATATATGTATTGGTTGATGTACCGCCAGTGAAATGAATGCTACTTGTTGTGATTGTTACTTGAATGAGTTGTAGAGCATGTCTTAGCCTTTTACACTTGCAGGAGATGGATGTAGTCTGAGTTATTATGGGTGTCTGATCAGTTACAGATGGTTATATTGTTTATTGGATATGATTGATGATCAGATAGAGACCTGTGAGCGGTATGAGTATACACCTTAGATGGATTTGGACTCTCTGAGTCTAATGAGATAGTTTATTTCTAGTTCCGGGCACTTGCAGATATGATCAGGCTCATTCTGCCTTTCTGATGCAGTTTTTCTTCACAGGTTGATATGTTTGAGCAGGGAGATGTTTTAGTTGGATCTCCTAGGGCGTTGTATGGGCATAGGGGGTGCAGCTACTTGTTTGTACCATAGGACCCCCATCCCAGAGAGCATGGTGGGCTCAGTTTGACAACGCAGTCACCCTAGGAGGCTGTTTTGATAGGATCACGTTTCCCGAGGCAGATTAAAAATGATTAAATGGCTATTGAAGAAATTGATTTGGGCTACTGAGGTAAAGAAATGGCATGGGATGAGTCACAATGATGAGAGTGATGTCTTCCACACCTTCTCTAGCAGTTGCAGCACATGATGGGGCCCACACCTATTTTTGGGCATTTTTATATTATTTTCTTGAGCTTTTGGGAGGCTCACGTTTTCCTCAAGGAGGCACAAAGTCAAAGAATTAAATTATCATATTGTTTTATTGTGCCATGGGGACACCCAGAGGGAGTTAGTCAAACACTCCTTGGACCCACCATGTGCTTCGTTTATTTCTTGTTGAGTGGGTTACCCTTTTTATGGATGGTTTAGTCCACTTTGGTAAATTATGGTTATATTGATCCATGTGTTGTATATTGAGTTCATCTCAACCATTGATTAGAACATTTCATCTTTTAATCTTAGCCACTCGTTTTGAAAGTGGTTAGGATTCAGTTATGATTGAGGTTCTCTCATTTCTATTTAAAGAAGAGAGCTTCTCATTTGTAAAGGGTCTTTGGCTCTTGGATCTGAATAATAGAAAGATTTTTCCGTGGATATTTTCTGGATTTGCTTTGCATCTGATGTTCTCAAATGGTGATTGGATAGTCTTCTGCTTCCTAGCATTGTGGAAATTCATGTGAGATCTATATTTTTTCTGCTATCATTGTCTTGTCTACAGGAGGGCATTTTGGCTGGAGCGTTTTTGTAGGGGGACCTCAACTCGCTCGGTTTTCTTCTTTTTGGATCAGGGGGTTTTCATTAGTTTCATTGTGATCTATGATTACTTCGTTTTACTTTCTTGTAGCATTTGGTTTCTTTATCTCGTATTGGCAAATCTGATATTGTTGACGTTTGCTCATGCAGGATAGGGGGCGCATTGGTGGTTGTGGCTTACATCCTTCACATAAATCATTGGGATCTTCCAGAATTGATCGGGATAGCAAAGATCATCACTGTTAAAGACTTCTACAAGCATTTCCAGGTATGATCTAACAGGTAAGTCTCTTCTCTTCAGATCTTATTCCATTGTACCTTACTTCAATTTTTCTGAAAAACTCCTAAAATACTAAAAACCCTAAGAAGCACTAAATCCGGGAATCGTTCGATCTTTGGCCAAACCATTTCTGGGTTTCATAGATCGGGCCTCCCCTTCACCAAATCTACTGCAATGTTGGTCAAACTCCTGCTGGTTTGACCTATATCTGATTTTTAGCCAAAAAACTGCATAAACCCCCACTGAAAATTTGACCTGCTAGGGTTTTGACTTTTTCTGAATTCTGACTTCACAAACGGATAGATCGGGTCCCACATAGTCCAAATCATCCCCAACGCTGTCCAGATTCATGGCAGTTTGACCTAGATCTGAGTTTTTGACTGAAACAACCCTCGCGCCCTCACTGAAAACTGGACTTTTTTCTGAAATCTGACAGGATAGGCTGATAGATCAGGGCTTGAGAACACCACCAAAGCTGAGCTAGTTCCTTCCGGGTTGCCCTAGATTTGAAAAACTGGTTTTCAACCCCCTAGCCCCCCTCATCAGATTTTGACTTTTCCAGATCTGATCTTTTCTAAAATTTTCTGATTTGGGTTTGTAGATCGGGCCATCCTGATCTCATTTCCCCTTCAACGTTGAGCTGATAGTCTCTTGGTGGCTACAGATCTGCAGATCTGCTTCTCCAAGCCTTAGCGCTAGCCCTCCTCCTGTTGGATCTCCTGTAACTTGAGTTTTCTGGGCCAAATCCTTTTCTGGGTCCATAGATCAGGGTATATCCTAGGTGGGTTCACTGAAACGTTGTGTTGATGTTGACTCCATTGCCCAATGCATTAAAGGCACTGATCTCCTATCTCTAGCGCTAGCCCTAACTTGACTTCACTCCCTTTCTCTTTGCCAGCATTCATTGATAACTCAAGTTATCTATCTTTCACTGAGTTTGTCTCCTTGGTACTAGACAGTCCCAACTCTGTCCTTGCTTACCCTATCACAGTTACGTCTCCCAAGACAGTGGTCATCCCCATCAGTTGCTAGTACCTAAACCCTAGAGCTAGGGTTTCCATTCACCTTGCACCTTACGTACCTTAAATCCCCATTTGATTTGTTCTGGTGTCTAGGTCTGATCTCTCATGTCGGGAGCAGATCCGGGTCTCCCCCGTTGTTGTCTTGGACTAGGATAACATAAAGTGAAGGCTGCCTTGATTGACGTGACAACCATCGATTTGGGAGTCTAGGCAGTCGTGGTTCCACCCCTTAGTTGCTTGCCCCTCTACCATCCATCTTGGATCCACCTCACACAGGGAACTCCAAGGCGGGTGATAACAATACCTTAATGCATGCTTTGCGAAAACCAGGTGAACACGTCTTGGATATGTCAGAAACTGGTTCAATGTGCTCACAACAAAGCATATGTCAGGCCTCGTGTTCATTAAGTACATCAACAAACCAATCATTTGTTTATACATTGTGGCATCAATTGTCTCTGAAGAATCATCACATAGTAGCTTTAAGTTTGATGCCATGGGTGTGGCAATGGTCTTGCATGTAATATCCCAAGTACTAATATTCTATTGTTTCACTATTCTAGGGCTTACTTGTACTCTCAAAATGTGCAAGAATACTGAACAGAAATTTGCATGTAAGGTGTCGGGCCAATGGCCCTAAATAATAGCTAAACTAGGGCAAATATTTACGGAAAGAAGGTAAACACTTACCACTAATAATCAAGCTGATGATACTCCAGAGATAAGATGCATGCATATAGAGCTGGACTGGTGAGGTAATGATGCTTCCTTCCTGGTGTTACCGCCCAGCAGCAAGAAACCCTCTCCTCAGCTAAAGGTGACGTTTTTGGTGAAGGAGGTGCATGATGGAGCTGAGATTTTGTCGGGGTGTAGATCTTCCCATGCCAGAGAGAATGATCGATGCATGCAGAGTTTTTGACCCCTCTAAGCTGGCTAGCGAATTGATCCTCCTGTTTGGTGCTCACGCCCCCAACTGCACGGATCTGCTGATAACTGCTCTGGATGAGCAAACTGCGGACTAATAATCACTCAAGGCAATGGAGTGACCCCGCTGATGAAGATGAAGCTGTTATGTGGAAGAGAAACCGAGATTCAAAGACCTAACAAATACTTTGGGGTTTTCAAGCTAAATCCCCGGCAGCACACGTGAACCTGTAAACAATCTTCGTCTGGATGCTCGATCACTAGATACACACGAATAAGATGAAAGCTGATGGTGGACCTGAATGGCCTACCCTGAAGGAGACCAGGGCAGATATTTCACTGTCGAGCCCTCGTTAGTTGAAGACGTTATCTTCAACCCCAACTGCTGATGCTGCACACCGTGTTGCTGCTCAAATACTCCAAATCAACAACAATAATAATAGATATGTTCTTTGGTCCAATAACCCTTCTCAAATAGCTTAGCATGTACTTTTAGGGTTTGCATGTCTTTTTTAGGGTTTGCGTTTTACTTTTGCATGCATGCAATTCTAATTTCTCGTTGACTTTAAGACTGAAGAAATAAGGCCTGCATGCTCTGCATGCTTTATGATAATAACTTTGATATCCCTCTTTACTATACTGATGACTGAATAAATTATAATTGTCTTAATATGGTCCCGGTATTAAAGGTCCTCGGTCAATTCCCTATTTATAAAAAACGGAACATTACAGTCCTCCCTTGCTAAAGATTGCTTGTCCTCAAGCAATGCCAACGCAACTCCACAATCAATCAAACTGAATCAACTGAATCTGGGGATGATCCCAGGGTCCCAAATTATCCTAGGAGATATGTAGCACCCTCTGCTCAAAGCACTGCACTACACGGTACCATCACAAGATATCCCATGGAAGCCTCCTATAAGTAGAGTAACTAACCACGCTGTAAACGAGGTACCATCACAAGAGACCTCCTAAAAGCATCCTCTGGCAATCACTAAACTGACAGTCACTGTAATCCTAGGGTCCCAAATCAATCTAAGAATTGCAGAGGTCAAAATGCATCCACTGCTACCCTGTGTAGTATCGACACAAGGAGCATCCTGTAGACTCCCAAGTAACCCCATCAGTAAACACTGTATCCATCCCTCAGAAGGTCTCCCACTTGGATCCCAATGCAAACTTGTGCATCTTTCATCCCAAATATCCCAAGGCTCTTGTGGGACTATACCCCTGGCTAGGAATGTCTTCCCAAGAATCGCCCACTCAATAGGACACCAACTCTTAATCTCTCTCGAATCCAACCCCCGAAAAGGACCTTGTCCATAAGCACCATCACAAGGATAATCCTACCAAGCTGACATTTTCCCCTTCTGATTTCAACTGGAATGCTCATATACTGTTGCCCAATTTCTCGATCCGGGCCAACCTGTAAAAACCATCCTCCATTATGCAAATGTGGACTCAAGCTACTGCAAGCCTTGTTTATGTACTCCTGAAGAAAACTGCTTTGAAATGCAATAGTATGTTTCTTTTGCTGCCCCATCAAGGAATCTAACTGCTCTTCAGTACTAGAAAGCCTAACCGTTGACTCAGTACATACAACTCAAAGAGCTGTAAGCTCAACATCTCGCTGTAATATGGTGTCACGAAGTATCTTGGTCCTCTCTTTCATTGCTAGAATGCTTTCTTTAACACGTTCAATCTTCTTCCGGTGACTATCATCTAGGAGCTTTATCTCATGCATGTATAAACTCTCCCTAACCTCCATGTGCGACTGCCCACTGTCTCGACTACTGTTCTCATTGCCTTGCACCTCATGTATCTCTTCTGTCATAACTGTCTAAACTCCTGCTGTAGGTGATGAAGAGTGTACCAACTCCAACTCATCACACGGCTTGTCCACAATCTGACTATCGGATGTGCTGGTGTCGCTAGACTCACAGGATGGCTCTAATGCTGTCTCCTCATCATGTACTGTTAACTCCAAATCAAGCTCACCATCAACCTGTACTTCGGGCTCGTCTTTCTCCACTCTTCCAACTATGTTTTTAAGGAAATCCTGATCCAAATCCTTGGGTTGGCTCCCGAACATGATGGTGTAATAGTCTTGAAAGGACAATGCTGCACATACCTCATCACCCAAGGCTAGATATTCCCAATATTGAGGCAAGTGTTCCAGTGTTGCTAACCTCTGCAAATTTCCAGTCAAGATCCTTCTCATTGTCTTCATGTTCTCACAAGCTGGCAAAACGAAACCTTTGTTCTGACATACACTTCACCAACATCACTGACATGCATTTGCATGTACAAGCATCCATCAACATGCACTTTTATTCAATTGCTATGTGCCCACAACTGGTAAGGGTCATGCTCTGATACCACTGTAATATCCCAAATACTGATATTCTACTGTTTCACTATTCTAGGGCTTACTTGTACTCTCAAAATGTGCAAGAATACTGAATAAAAATTTGCATGCAAGGTGTCGGGCCAATGACCCTAAATTATAGCTAAACTAGGGAAAAGATTTACAGAAAGAAGGTAAACACTTACCACTGATAATCAAGCTAATGATACTCCAGAGATAAGATGCATGCATATAGAGCTGGACTGGTGAGGTAATGATGCTTCCTTCCCGGTATTACCGCCCAGTAGCATGAAACCCTCTCCTCAGCTAAAGGTGACGTTTTTGGTGAAGGAGGTGCCTGATGGAGCTGAGTTTTTGCCAAGGTGTAGATCTTCCCGTGCCGGAGAGAATGACTGGTGCATGCAGAGTTTTTGACCCCTCTAAGCTGGCTAGCGAATTGATCCTCCTGTTTGGTGCTCACGCCCCCAACTGCACGGATTTGCTTATAATTGCTATGGATGAGCAAACTGAGGATTGATGATCACTCAAGGCAGTGGAGTGACCCTGCTGATGAAGATGAAGTTATTATGCGGAAGAGAAATTGGGATTCAGAGACCCAACGAATATTGTGGGGTTTTCAAGCTAAATCCCCGGCTGCTCACGTGAACCTGCAAACAATCTTCCTGTGGATGATGGATCACTGGATACAGACGAATAAGATGAAAATTGATGGTGGAGTTGAATGGCCTACCTTGAAGGAGACTAGGGCAGATATTTCATTGCCGAACCCTTGTTAGCTGAAGATGTTGTCTTCAACCCCAACTACCGCTGCTGAACACCGTGCTGTTGCTCAAATACTCCAAATCATCAATAATAATAATAGATATGTTCTTTGGTCCAATAACCCTTCTTAAATAGCTTAGCATGTACTTTTAGGGTTTGCATGTCACTTTTAGGGTTTGCACTTTACTTTTGCATGCATGCAATTCTAATTTCTTGTTGACTTTAAGACTGAAGAAATAAGGCCTGCATGCTCTACATGCTTTATGATAATAACTCTGATGGCCCTCTTTACTATACTCATGACTGAATAAATTATAATTGTCCTAATATGCTCCCGGTATTAAAGGTCCTCGGTCAATTCCCTATTTATCAAAAACGGAACATTACATTGCAGTCCATCATTTTGAATCTCTTCAAAATCTCTATTGTATACTTGCCTTAACCAAGGAATACCGATTTGATCTCTACCACACCTCCAGACCTAAGAAGTAGTGCATCATCCCCAGGTCCTTCATCTCGAACTCTGTGACAAGTCTTCTCTTTGTATCTCCAATGAGCTCATCCTCACCTGTTAGGAACAGGTCATCTACGTACAGTAGGAGTATCATTGGTCTTCCACCCTCAACCTTGAAGTAGAGGTTGAAATCTGCTTTACTCTTAGTACAACATAAAACTATCCATCCTGCCATACCACGTCTTGGGTGCCTGCTTCAAACCATACAGGGCCTTCTTTAACTTGAACATGTTAAAGATAGTGCAGTTGTGAGACCCATTCTCAGGGAGGATGGTGCCCTAGTCAGTTAACTAGGGGTCCTGGTCAGTTAACCATGCAAAGTAAGTCCCTAGAAGGTACCCTAGGGCCCCCAGTAGTCTCCTGGGGTTCTTGGTCTGTGACCAAGCAGGTTGATGCCATGACAAAGTCCCTAGCATGTGGCTAGGTCCCCTATATGCCTCTAGGGTATCCTGGTCTGGGACCAGACAGATTCTTGGTTTGGGACCAAGCAAATCCTGCAGGTTGAGGCAAAGACTTCCTGGTCTGGGACCAGGAAGATTCTTTGTCTGGGACCAAGCAGTTCCTGCAGGTACATACTTGGTAAGTTAACCAGGTGGATCTTGGTCAGTTGACCAAGATGATGATGTGTGATGTCCTCTTCTCCTAAATGATTATTGCTAGGTTGTTTCTCACGGGACTGGCCACCCCTTGATGATGTCACTAACACTTGACCTTTAGGAGTAGTGTGGAGTACTAGAGGATCACATCATCCAGTTTGGACCTTCCTTATACGGTGATGATAAAACTCATAGTTATTGTATGGAACATGTGTGGACAATAGACCTTGACAGAGAAAGATTAATGTCCTTGGTCTTATGGGTAAAATGGTTGTTTCCCCACCCTGATGGTACACCTTGGTCTTGTGGGTAAAAGGGTTGTTTCCCCACCTTGATGGTACACCTTGGTCTTGTGGGTGAAAGGGTTGTCTTCCCACCTTGATGTGACCCCACTTGTTGACTTATCGTCTTGTGTTTCCCTATTGGTCCTAGCGCCCATCTTGGTTGTGGTACCTTGACCCTTTTGCTAAGATGACTTAATTTTATTATTTTTATTGTTTTAATTTTTGTATGACCACTTGACCATTGGTACCCTACCCTAAGTCAACATAATATCTTTGGTTATTATCCTAAAAGGTAGGGCTAGGTAGTTGAACCTTCTAGAAGACATGTTAAGATTATAAATTAAAGTCCTAAACTTCATTTGAGGAGTATGTCTTGACAAGAAAAATTTAGAGATATGATCCTACACCTGCTCTAGGGTTTGCTGCTGCTAATTGGGTTGACGTCTAGGGTTTTGCTGCTATTTTTGAGCTGTCACCACCTCTCCACTCAGCCCGCTAGTGCTGCCATCTCCTTGTCCAAGTTGTTGCTGCTGTTATGAATGAGCCCTGTCATCTTCTCAGCCTGTTAAGGGCTGCCTTGACATGCGTTGACCTTCTTTGAGTTGGGCATGATCTTTTGTAGGCTGCGATTTCTGGGCATGACCTTTATTGGCAGGCCATGACTGATAGAAACCCTTCTTGGGCAGGCTGTGATTGATAGACACCTTTTTGAGGTGGGCCATGACTAGTAGAAGCCCCTAGGGTTGGATCGTGACTAATAGAAGCCCCTTAGGGCTGAACTTTGACCCTTGATTGAGTTGCTAGCTGGGCCGTGACTGATCTAAGCCCCTTAGGGATGAATCGTGACCCTTGTTTGAGTTGCTAGTTGGGCTGTGACTAATTGAAGCGCCTTAGGGTTGAACCGTGAGCCCCTGATTGAGTTGCTAGCTGGGCCGTGAGTTTCTTATAGTGGGGCCATGACCTTTAGTGTTGTTGTGACCATGTTTAACTTGTTGTAACAGGTCGTGACCTGCTAAATTTGTCTAAAAGGTATGTTTGCCTCTCTTAGACTCTTTGAGGACTTCTACAACTGTGTATGAAGGTGCCTCTTGCCTTTGTGATTGTGCTGCTCCTGCTTGAGGGTATTGATGTGCACCTTAAGGTTGCCTCTGCACTTTAGAAGGGTGTTTCTATTTGTTGATGTATGACTGTCATAACATTGCAGAAAGGGCTTTAAGGTCACCTTCTTTAGTTGTACACTTCTGGACTGTTTTGGCTAGCACTCTAAGGTTGATCTTGGATGTTTCAAGGTGTTTCACTTCTACTGTACTTGTTTACCCTTATCCTACAACATCTTAATTGTCTCTCTCAAGTATGTCCATGCCCTAAGATAAGGGTCAGAATTGTCCCATCTTTGAATGACTTGTCTTCTAAGAGACATGATCAGATCTGAAATTATATCTGAGTTTAAGGAAGGTCTAAACCAACACTATTTCTACAGTTAGATCTTTTATTTGATGCTAGTTGTTTGTCTTGTTTAATTTACTAATTATTGCTATTGTATGCTTCAACTTTAACACAGGGACTTTTGGGAGTGTTAAAGTTGAAAGAGATGAAAATTATGTTTGAAAGTTTATCTTGCCTTGCTACAGCTGTACCAATTTTGTTTTAGAAATTTATTTTGTCATTGCTGTACTTTTACTTCTGGGTACTTGATTTGCAATTATAGCACAAGTTAGTTAAATTTTTTAAAATTCCTAAAACTTCAACATGGTATCAAAGCTTAGAGTTTGTAGCTAACTCTGATGTTGTAGCCTATTAACGTCTACATAGATCCTAAGGCAAGGTTATGATTACTAACTTGATCTCAGAAGGTTTTTGGAAAAAGTTCATCAAGATGGCAAGAAGGGTTTGAACATTTGGCCACAAGAGGAATCAAAAGTTGGGTGGCCTCATACAAACATTAGTTGGCTGTGGTGCTGCTAGTCCTTATGACATCAAGAGATAATGGTAGGCTGTGAACTTGCTTCCTTAAAGAGGCATGTCAAGTACGATTAACATTCCTAGAAGGTTTACATCAGGTATGTATTTCAGAGGTGAGTAAGGAGTCAAACTAACTCTTTGTGTTTAGATCTTGACTTGTTTCTTAGAAATCATGGGCCTTCATGATCCTAACACTTTCTAGTTTGATCATTTTGTTATGAAGAGAAGAGAGTTGTGTGATGCATTGATCAATGTAAGTGCAAAGAAGGTTAGAAATCATCCATGTATGAATTTATCATGATCTCATATCTAGGGTTATGATCTAACCTAGATTGTGCCAATGTATGTATCATATTGCATGAGGATGATAGGATGTTGATGTTAGTACACACTTAAGAAGTACATGCTCAATATGATCAAGATGCTCACTATGATTTCTGCAAAAGGGCAGATATAAAGAGGGAGGACTCTTTATCCCAACTTGTTTTGAAGCATGCATTGTCATGACATGTTGATATGCTCTTGATGGCATCTAGACAACTATTTAGTGCATGGATGAGTGATAAGACTATGCCATTATGTGAAATTGGCATTGGTTATTTCTGACTATTGAATTGAATCTAACTTGTAGGAAAAATCCACAAGAGGAAGATGGTGTGACTTGCTATGATGGCAAGTGACCTTGTTTATGCTTAGAGTTAAAGGCACAGTTCAGAGGGAGCTGAGTGCTCAGGTACAAAGGGAGTAAGAGACTCCACAAATTGCAGGATCAGTTATGCTAAATGTGCATCCTCCCAGGTGTCAGCATTGAGTCAGCAAGGCTTTGATGGCTTATTCCTTACCAGAGTGGAACAATTGGTAAGTTCAAAGATAAAGAGGGAGCCAAATGTGCTCCTTAATCCCCAGCAGGATGGGATTCCAAAGAAAAGATGCGATCTCCCTTGAGAAAGTTATTCAAAGAAGCCTCCTAGTGATATAGACATGGAAGTAAGCCTAGTCTATGAGTCATCTCTCTTACATGAGTAGAGGGAGGAGGTTAAGGGAGTCTCCAGTTGATCTCTTTGAGAAGCCCATTAAGAGGTTTCATGATTGCTCTGGTTTGATATCATAGATGAGTCATGTCACTACTTCAGAATCCTCCATTTATGTGGAGGCAGCCAAACATCACGTTTGGAAGAGGTAAAAATGTTAATTGACGTGCAGAAAAGTGGTTCTCAACTATTAAGGTCAAGCTTCTTGCTGATACTTAGAGCTGTTTGGAGCTCTCAGAAAATCCTATGCTCTATAACAGGTCAGAACACTTCAAGAGGAAGTATCACTATATCTGGGACATGGTGCAGTATGCTTTGTCGAGTAGACAGTTTACCGACGTGTTGACTAAGCCTCTGTTAAAGTTTGAGTACTTTCGAGACAAGCTTAGTGTTGTTGAGAATGCCTCTCTTGCTGAGAGGTAGTCTTAAAAATAGTGAAACTGCGAGACCCATTCTCAGGGAGAGTGGTACCCTAGTCAGTTAACTAGGGGCCTTGGTCAGTTAACTAGGAAGAGTAAGTCCTTAGAAGGTACCTTAGGGCCCCTAGTAGTCTCCTGGGGTTCTTGGTCTGGGACTAAGCAAGTTTATGCCATGGAAAAGTCCCTAACATGTGGCTAGGGCCCCTATATGCCTCTAGGGTATCCTGGTTTGGGACCAGGTAGATACAGTATCAAAGCATAGAGCCACTCATTACATGAGCAGAGTCACGAGACATCCATCATCAACAGTGTGCCTCACATACAAAGATCACTCAGTACTCCATGCTCTCCTATCACAGTTATTCCCACATTTACCCCATTGAGATGAGGTTGCTAGATCATGGTCCTATGAGGTGACATAGAGATTGTTGGTCATTCCCTTACCCATTAGTGTCAGAGGCCATCATCCGGATTCAAGTAGCACAACAGGTATATGGAAGAGCAGGTATATGGTATTTGCACATTTGAGGTCATGTTCTTGTCTCGTTTATTTATATTAGTAACATGATTGAGCTTTGAGTAATAATGTGAATGATCCTTTGTTTATTGGTTGCTATCACATGCTAACATTCTTTGTAGTCACTGTGACTTGAATGCAAGGCTCCTCTGTATGCACATTGGTTCCTTCCCCCACCTCTGGTATAGACTTGGTCATCTTTATCCTGTTGTGCTAGCTCTGGCATCGCCTTACACTTGTTTCCACCCATCCGACCCATCCACACTTGATTCTCACCCCGATCTGCAACAAGATTTGTGATCTAGAGGACCTCCCCCTTTGACCCCTATGCATGATGGACCCCATGTTATTTGTGTATCGGCTCTAGAGTGTGTGGGAGTATAGCTTCAATCGTGGATCTACTTCCTTGTCAGTTGCCCCTGATGTTGTAGTGGCGGGTAGAGTTGTGCTTTCCACTGGGTGTCATCCTATTAGTCCTCAAAGCAATGTGTTACTACCATCATTACATTGTCTATGTGTATCATGCTATATCCAAACAAAGTGAAATGCAAAGACAAAATGGCTAAATAAAGTTGAATCAAGCCAAAAAGGTAAGTGTGAAATTAAAGTGAACAAGGCCAAGCAGGCGAGGAACAAATGCCAAATCAAAATGACTGCTTGACCACATATAAATGAAATCAATGTAACGATTATACTTCATGGAGCCTAAGGGCTGGGACATTATATGGAGTAGGGACACCTAATTCTAAGTGTCCCCTAGAACCTCACCAAATTACAGTCACCTGTGAACTCATCACAAGGGTTGTAGAAAAGATCCTCACTGAGCTTGAGGCAAGCTTGGATGCGAGCTGCAGAACACCTTGTTAGGGTCTAGTGGTGATTTCCCAAGCACTTTATCCCATTTGTGAGACACTACTATTTCCTATTGTTTTCCAACATGCTTATGTCACTGTGCCCTTGTATTCCCTTGCTTTTCCAAAGGATCTCGACATCAAAGTACAAGTATTCCCCTTTTCCTTAAGCCTTGATTTGATCACCTCACCCATTGCTAGCAAGATGACGAAGACTGTAAGTGTGCATACATTGGAGGCTTCATAAAAGGTAACAAGTCTGCTCAAAATTAAGCCTAGTTTTACTTGTATTTTAATTGTTGGATCATAATCACTTATTGCTTAGTGTTTTAGTTGGTTTACTAATATAAATAAGGGAGCATCATGGCATCCCTTGTGCTTGTAGGTCTTCACAGGTCATTTTCTGTTGTATGTCAACCAGTTTGACCAAGCCAAAAATGGGGTCCAGGGAAGTTTGGATCTGGGGTTGCGATTTTTGGTTTTTAGAGTCTATATGGACCCCCTTCATGCTTTCATCGGTTCATCATGAAATGGCCCGGATGAAGATATTTAAATTCATTAATGGTTAGCAAGGTCATATTTTAATTAATTTTGCATAAAATGAGCCAAATTGAGCATACCTGATGGATTTGAGTGGTTCTTGTCACCACTACTAGTAGATTTGGGGTCTACAAATCCATTGGAACAGTTGGTTTGGACATCCAGGCAAGGATTGGCCAACTACAGCTTCAAAAAATTACACCAACAATAATTGATTTGAAAAATAAAACCATGGACTTAGCAACTTCATTAAAGTGGAGTAATGTGGGGTAATGTGTGATTTTAGAGTATTGTGGGACATTATGGTTATTGTTTTAAGCTTGGATTTGAGGCCTTGCTAGAGATTTGGGGCCCACACTTCATGCTCACCCATAGAGGAGGCGCACTTGGACCATAGAGGCGTGTTGGTTGGGGGTAGCACAGGGGCCATCCTTCACATGTTATATAGCCTTGTAATGGGGGGGCCTTAGGGAGACTATAGCCCCTAGGCGAGCCCCCACTCTTCCCCTTTTGTTTACACATTACATATACCTTACATTTGTGAAGGGAGGCGCACCTATAGATGGGAACCCACTCTTTTTCCTTGGATTGTTTTGAATCGTTGATTTGAGATTGACAAGATTAAATCCTAACCACTCATCCTTATGAGGCTAGGGGTTTTGTTGAGAGAGTTATATATATGCTCTCATGCTCATTGTAAGGGACTTTTGGCTCTAGATTGAATACAAGAGAGATTTATGATTTTGCCTCTACCGATCTATCATTTGTGAATGCTTGGATAAATAGTGATTTGTACCTTAACTTTGCTCTAGTGTTTATTCTTCGTGATTGGCATCATTCCATAGCGATTTTGCAGGCACAAACAAGTTAATTTCAGCAGGGTGATTTGGACAAAAAACACCCTTCCTCTCTCTTGGGTTCGACTTAGCAAAAGAGGGAGTGATTTAGTGTTATTTTGTTCATCATTCTCACTAGATTACTTCCAAAATTTGTTTGCATGCAAAGTCTATGTGTTTCTTGCTAGCATTATTTCCATAGAATCTGTTTCCTTAGGTTTTTGTTGGCAGGGGCGTTCTGGGCATTTGAAGAGATCGATTTCACTTGTGGAGAAGAGGAGTACTTAGCGGGGTAGCCAAGGTCATCATTTATATATCGAGCAATCCTTGATTTATCAGGTACACTATCATTTTTCTCTCCCAACTTCTATCTTTTCCATTTGTCAATAAAATCAAAGAAACTAAGCAAAAACCCTCATTTTCATATCTTAAAATTAAACCGTTTAAATCTTTAGAAAACGAAAATCCAAGTTAGAAATTGCATTTTAACCCTAGGTGTGAAGTTTCATTTGTTTTCGACTCCATTAACCCTTTCCTGACATTGGCCTCACCTAGAGGGAAATCGCCCTCCTTGGGCATTTCCATACTTAATTGATTTTTGATTTGGGTATGTTACCTACTAAGTCATACTTAGTTGGTGGTATCAAGCGAGCCTGTTAGAAAACAGGACCNAAGATGCAAAACACATTAAAACATTACAGAGAGACACAGATATAACGTGGTTCACCCAAATGATGGGCTACGTCCACAAAGAAATTGCCAGTCCTTTTAGTACAGTCCAGAAAGATGAAGGGATACAGCCTGTAGCAATACCACTGCACTTCTTCTTCACGCTCTCACAGTCTCTCTTCCAATACAATACAATACCATACACAGTCGTTTTACAATGCTTTCGTTTATAGGGGAAATACAATGGGAAAATTCTAGGGTTAACCCAATACCATGGGTCCGCAAAATTGTTGGTCAACACATATCCCAAAAAATTTTCTTGGGGGCTTCGTCCCCGAACCCCCATTTCTCGGGGGCAATGCCCCCGAATCCCCGTGACTCGGGGGCGCTGGCCCCTTGGATCCCCCAGCTAGGGGGAGATGGGCCCCCTCGAACCCCCGCGAGGGGACTAAGTCCCCCCACACCCCCCAGCTGGGACGAGTGTACAGTAAACCTGGGGTACAACTACAAACACGTCTGCTTAATAATATCTCTGGAGATCAAGCTCCATAATCGATAGAGCCAACAAAGACAAACAAACATCATTGTTCATCCTTCAAAGTTCAAAAGTTAGCCAGGCTTCTTCTGAAAAAAATTTAAATTTTTATTTTTTGTACCACATGTCCATACCCACTTGGGGGAGTTGTAATAAAATGTTCTAGCATGGTGGGTTTATGCAAAAGACTCGGTCTCCTAGACTTACATATCAATCTGACTAGCTCAGAGTGTTTTTCTCCCTTGGTGATTATTTGTTGTTGAACAAACGACTAATAATTTCCGAGTTTTTCACTCATACCTCCAAAGTTGGGGTAGTCGTCTTGGTCTTTAAGCCTAAGGAGGTTATTAGAGTCTATGTGTCAATGTGTATAAACATGCTAGGCATGAATATTGAGTCATATGGTCATGTGCTAGGTCCCCCTAGGTTTATTTTTAATTTTTGATGAAAATATTTTTTTCCATAAACCTAGGCTATTTTTTAATAGTCTAATTGGAAAAATTATAAATGTAATAAAAGTGTGGTTAGGGATCGGATTTCTCCATGGGGGTGCTCATTTTCTAACTCAAAGCACCTGTTTAACCCAAAAACCCACATTTCCTAAGTTTTACGTGATAATTCTATCACTTAAGTAAACAATCTCCAAAAAATAAAAATAAAAAGTCAATTAAAAAATAGAAAAAATTAATAAATGGAGAAAATCCCCAAATTCCTAAATCATTGGAAAATGGTCGGATTTGATTGAAATCAGTTTCATCGGCTTCAGATTGGGTAGGCGAGTCATCTCCATGACTTAAGTGTCTGATTGAGGTAGGTTGGAGAGGTGTCAGGCAAACTCTCAGTCAGGGTTGCGCCCTCTCTTCCTCTCTCTCACGTGTGGGTGTGTTGGCACTTGATCACTAGGTTTGTAATGTTAGTTGGGAGAGGCGGTGCCTACCTCATTAATCCCACTACAACTTCAACTCAGTTCAACCATCTCTCAACTCCACTCTCTCTCTCAGTCATGGATGCGCCCCCTCTGGGCCTCTCTGGCTATAAATAAAGCAACTTTTCTCTCATTCAAGCTAGTTCGAGTTGGATAGAGAATAGGCTTGCTAATTGTAATAGTTATAGTTATTTTGCTTGGAATAAAGAAGGCTTTGGAGGCTCGATGGTGTCATGTTTTATTGTGTGGATGAGCATTGCCATGGTTCATTGAGGTAACTAGTAAATTTTTCATAGTTTGCTTATTATGATCTTGTGGATTTAGCATTGAAAGATGGATTTAGCATTGAAATATTGCTATCAATTGGTAGGAAAAGAGCTTAGTTACCAAGTTTATTGGCTAATTCTTTTTCTTATATGCATGCTTAGAGATATAGATCTTACTTGCCTAATAAGTTTATTGGCATGTCATTTTAATCTCTCTCTATATGTATTAACTAGATCTCACAAGCATCTTGGCAAGCCTTTGATTAGTTGCAGGTATCATAGTTTGGAGAAAGCGTTGATCTAGTTTGCTTCTTCATTTTCTCCAACATATTCAAGGCATAGTCCCTTGACATTCCACCGGAAAGCTCCACGGTTGATCATTTGAGCACCAAGCCACCTCTTTTGCTCTTTCTCCATTTAAACCACTGCTTTCCTTGGTTACTTTCTTCTTATATTTTAGATCTGCGGTCTATAAGCTAATATTATTTTTAGATCTGATATATAAGAGTTACATGCATAGATCTAGAGTCATTTGAAGGATTCAAGTCTTTTTCTTAAAACTAGATCTAGCTTTTAAAAAGTTTTCATTTTTACAAGTTGTGTTTAAAATAGATCCAAAAGCTTGTTAAGTGAGTAGTTTTTCTTTGAAAGTCTAAATTTAAATCTTGCAATCTAAGTGCTTAATGTTATTGGCTGCCCCATAAAAACAAGCCAAGATCCCAAGGAAAGTTTTTTCATAGTATTAATTTAGCACTTTTTTACAATTTTTTTGTGTTGTCCAAAGACACTTCTAAAGTACTTTTGGGCACATTTGACTAACATATGCTTGCTGGTTTTTAGCAGGTCCACCAAAAAAGAGAAGGAAACGTTACCCAAATTTTGATTTTTGGGCCATCCAGAGCTTCCCAGGGGTTCCCCCTACTTCCGTGGTTTCTTTTCCGAGTTTTTGTAAGCCTTTGGATACCAGATAACAAGGACCAAAGAGTATTTCTCTTCGAGCATTGTAACCGAGAGTAACAAAATTTCTTGAGTTGGCTCTTCAGAGTCCACTCCCCATCCCCCCAGGGGAGATCCGCGTCTTTGTCAATTTTTATGATTTTCCTGTGTTTAGTTTAGTTTCTTTATGCAGGCTAGTATACTTTGATAGTTGTTGCAATTTGTAGATCATTCATATCTATTTTTTTTAAAGTAATACAAATACTAATCCCACGACTTCTGGAGGTACCCGAAAGGGGAAAGAGATGCGTGGTAGGACTAATTAGAAAACATTTGCTTATTTCCTTTTTGGTATTGTTCTTCACTTTTCACAAATTTACACCCTGTTACCGGTTGAAATGGCAGCCCAAGCCACCGATAAGCCTATGTGGGAAAAGTGACCATTGTCACCTTTAGTCACTTGTCCCCAACTACTTCGGAAGTCGAAACCTCCTAGGGGAGAGCCTTATTTGATCCTGCAAAGACATTAAGACAAAGTGTTTTCTTTCGAGATTGTTAGAGATCAGTGCTTAATGGGAGTTGGATACGTGAGTGGGAAAGGAATGCAATACTTCAATGGTAAGCAAGAAAATGCGATGTCATCAAACAACCTTATAAGCCTATGTGTAGCAGCATATTATAATGGCAACCATGCATTCATCTCATTAAACAATATTTTCACTCATTAGCAGTAGTGTATACGCATTCACCTTCCCACAATCATTCTTACTTGAAACAAAATGAATAGCAGTACAACGAATGTGTTAGTTAAATTACGCATGTAATTGTGGAAGTATTGGCCTTATGTGCACCAACAGTGAGTATTAATGCAGTAGTGTGTAATAAACATAGGCCAAAAATATCAGACACAAATGCATATGATAGCAGAATGCAATGTTTATACTAGTAGAAATATCAGTGGTATCATCAACAAATCATATAAGTTAGCTCACCCAAAGATTGTATCCACTGTAAGCCAATGTAACGTTACAATATGTGAATGTTCATAACAACATTAGCAATAAAATATCAGTGATCTACTCAAGCGATACTCACAGTAGCATCATTAGTGCACATTCATGCAACCACAGTCATCATAATTATAACTCATTAAATTATCAGTGCATGAGCCGACAAGGAGTAGAATTTATGACTTGCGTTTTGAGATTTATGTGTATTTAAGGAAAGGTAATGTTTGATGCAGCATATGGGAATAATCAGAGAGAGGGCTGCTACTGTAAGGGGCAGCCCTAGGGAAAGTTTGGGCTGTCACAAAGGAGCAGCCACCATGGACAGGCCTGAGGGTTTGGAGAAGGGAGGTAGTCTTAGGGCAGTTAGGGTGCGGATGGAAAAGGGTCTATGAGGATTTAAGGAAGGGTTTTGGGAGAATAGCGAGGGTGGATAAACCTTTGCATCAGGCTGTTAGGACTGGTAATTTGGGAAGCAAGGGAAGGAAGGTAAGGTCTGGGTCTTTAGGAGAGGGGTTTAGGGGCTGCGAGGGGTAGCAACAGACCTAGGAAAAGACCAGCAAAGGGAGGAGAAGAGGGGAGGCTTGGGCAATGAGGGTCTAGGAGATAGAGGGTTCGGGAGAGCCTTAGGCTGCCCTAAAATACAGACCTGAGGTCTGTTAGGGCTGCGTGGAGGGCAAACAAAAGGCAGTAGAGGGGAAAGAAAACCCTAGCGAAGGTAGGGTAGAAGGCTAGTGAAGGAGATGAAGATAAGGGAACACTACGGTGCCCTAGTCCTAGGGCGTCTAAGGTAAAGGATGGCCAAAAAGGAGGAGATCTAACCTAGGAAAACACTTACTCTAGAAACCTAAGGACAAACCCTAGAGAAAACCTTCACAAGGAAACATTCCTCTTCTCTTTGAGGTGACAAATGGCTGGTAATGGCACACCCTAAGAAAATGCAGCCCTATTGCTACCATTCAGTCAAGAATATGCATCATCCACCAACAATAAACAAAAAGGCAAGAAACCAGACCTTAATGTGATTGTGTTGTGCTAACAAATCTAAGCATCACCAGATAAGAAATTTTATCCAAAAAACTTCCAAATGCCAGCTTGTTTAACCCAAAAAAAATCCCCCTCAAGAATAGCGCATCCTCTCCAAAGAGCCCTAGTTAGGGCAAAAACAATAATATAGTAATAATCCCACTTGTCTCATGTTTTAAAATGAAAGTGAGGAGATCTATTTATATGATCTCACACTCACTTATTACAAAAATAACCAGGCCTACATGCCTTAAAACGGTGAATTTATAATTATAAAATGTCAACTTAAAATTAAAACAAAATAATAATAAAATATGACTTAGTGTAGGCTTAGGGTGGGTTACCAGGGCGCCAAAATAGCCTAATTAAGCGAATCACTTTGAACGAAAGGCTGGAGTAAGCTGGGAGGGGGATGTCATGCCCCTACTAACCCCAAGATGCTGTAAAATCCCTCAACACCCCCCTCAAATGACACATATGGCCTAGTGAAAGGAGAGAACGTCTTGATGAGGAAGAATTCCCAGGAGAATGAGAGCTCACTGTGTAAAGGACTAGGAGGGTGTCCTGGTGGCTATGCAAAGGCCACTAGAGCAAATAAACAACATATGGAGCCATGTGACCCAGTGATCAACCCCTAGGGGTCTCGGTCACCAGCCCCGAGGTTAAAAACCCCAGTAGAGGGTAATCAACAATGGCATTAAGCCATCGTACCCCTAAAGGAGGAACCAAAGGGCCCAACCATGACTGCCATTGCTCATTAACACCCTTCTCATTTAAAAATTTTCTCTCTCTTTTTGGGGTATACCTGAAGGTGCGCTGGGTACAAGTGCAGCGTAACACTGGCTCCAACTGCGGGACGTGTACTCTTCTCGGGAGTGCTTGAGAACCTGTGAATCTTTCGGTACCTGTAGACCTACACACACATCAAATATGCAAGCGATCAAAGTATTATTTGGCAGACACTTCTGTTCTGCCTTGTCCAAAAAAAAAACGACTAATAGCTAATGGACTATCGAACGAGCTAACTAACTATAATAATAATAATGACAAATATCAAATAGCATTAGAGAAGTACCACTTAAGTGCCTGCTCATTGATAGGTAGATGAATCTTCTCACCATCCAGGTGACTCAAACAGAACGCACTTGGACCTGCAATGTCAGTAATCTGATAGGGACCCAACCAAAGACTATCAAACTTACCATGTTTACCTAGGTCCTCTCTTCTTTTGTCCCATAGTAGGACAAGGTCTCCAATTTGCAGTTGGTGTTGGCGAGTCTTCTTATCAAACTTTTCTTGGTGTTCTATCAGATGATCAAAGGTCCTTCGTCGGTTCTCATCGAGTTCTATTAGGTTGTCGATTCTTCGTTGATACGCATCCGGATCATCTGTGTTTTGTTGAAGGACTTTGCATACTGACAACCTTAAATTGATCGACAAAGTAGCGTCCAAGCCATACACCATTTCGAATGGACTTTTCCCGATTGATTCATTTATGGTGATTCTGTTCGCCCATACTGCATATCTTAATTTGCTATCCCAACACTTCTTATTGTCCCCCAAAGTCTTTTTTATAATGCTCATCAAATTCTTGTTACTTGACTCAACAAGCCCATTACCTTGGGGATAATAATTCGAGGAGTGTGACAATATGATACCATAGTCGAAGCAAAACGTGGATAGCTCCCCAGCACTGAAAACTGGCGCGTTATCTGTGATAATCTTAGCTGGAGCTCCGAACCGAGTAATGATTTTGTCTTTCAAGAAATATGTGATAATCTTTGTTGTAGCCTACTTTGTTGGAATGGCCTCAACCCATTTTGTAAAATAATCCGTAGCTGTCAGAATCCATTTATGCTCATTGCTTGAATTCTGTTTAAATTCACCGATGAAATCAAGACCCCATTGTTGAAATGGTGCTTCGATGATGACTGGTTGAAGTGGCAATGCTGCAAGTCTTTGTCCTCGTGTGAAAAGCTGGCAAGGTTGACAGCTATGTACACACCCGTATACATCCTAGAAGATACTGGGCCAATAATATCCCGATCTCAAAATCTTGTGAGCTGTGGTAGAGGCAACATGTTGACCGCCACATAGGCCTTGGTGAAATTCTTTCATAATTTCTTCTGCTCGGACTGGTTCTACACATGTCAAAATGATGCCTTTTGGATTCCTCCACCCCAATCCCTGGACTGATGTCGAGTCTAAGTTCACGATGCAATACTTGGAAGCTTTCAACTTTAGAGATCTCTTCTTGTGATCTGGTAAATGAGCCGGGCAAGACAGATTGGTCAGATAATACACTACGTCTGCGTACCAATCACATCGAGCAATTCCTTCTGCAACTACTGAGACCATAAGCAGTGGATCCTCCTTTAAATTGAGGACTTCTTCATTTCCTTCTGCCAATAACTGAGCCAATCCTCTGCCTCTGACCAACTTGGTAGGTTGTATTTCCAAGTCATATTCTTGGATCTTTGCAATCCACTTAGCTCTAATATCCAAACCGTCTTGTTGCTTAAGTATTTCTTTGACTGTAGGGTGTAGAACATACGCCATAATCTTTGAATATCCAATGAACACTTTGAAATGTTTCAGCGACATTACCAGTGCATACGCACGTTTCTTCATACTCTGATACTTCATTTCTGTATAACTCAAAGCTTTGCTCATGAATGCAATGGGTTGTTCTTCATTCTTATCATTCTTTTGTAGAAGGTACTCCTGCAATAGTGTCAGCGAAAGCAAAAGAAAAAAATTGAAATGGTTTGGAATAATCTGGACTTACCGGTACCGGTTGTTGGGTAATAACTTCTTTAACGTCTTCAAACGCTTTCTTGGCTTCTTTGGTCCACTTGAAATCTGCATCCCTTTTTAGCAACTTATTCAAAGGTTTAGTAATCTAGGTAAAATTAGCTTGTCTTAATTTTTTTATTTATTCATAGTTTGACTTAGAAATTTTTAGATTTTTTGGAGATTGTTCACAGACACTCTTAAAGTGTCTTTGAGCATCTTTTGCATTTGATAGCTTGCTGATTTTTTGCAGGTATAACAAAAAGGAGATGGAAACTCTGACTGTTTTGCAAGAAAATGAACCATTAAGAGCTCAACGGGGTTCCCCTTTCACCATAAAGTCTTTTTTCTATCAGGTTGTAAGCCTTTGGATCCAAGATATACGGACCAAAGTGCATTTCTTTCATCATTGTAAAGATTAATAAGGGTTTTGAGTAGGCTCATCAGAGCCCACTCCTCATTGCCCCTTCGAGGATCCGCGTCGATGCATTTTTCGTGATTTTTTTATTGTTAGCTAGTTCAATTTTTATTTCCTGTTTATCCTTTTTTGTTTTGTTTTCAAAGTAACGAAAATACTTACCCCACGCTCTCTCGAGTATCCCGAAAGGGGGAAAGAGATTCATGGCAGGATTAGTTAGAAAATATTTCCATTTCTTTGTTTTTGTTGCTTTCCTTAAGTTTGTAAAATTTACCCGGCTGTGCTTGTTATCCACTAATTTTGCACTTAGTTGGATTACCTGAGGAGCCACCGGTTGACAGACATGTTCAATGTTTGATTCCAGTGTATCAGTTGATTCGTCTTCATGTCTAGCCAATATTGGCTAACCAGTTTTTTATTTGAATAATTTTGACCATGGCCCCGCGGGGTTTGTAATAAATGTGTTAGTAGGGTATTTTTTGAGTGGTTCGGTCTCCTGAGACGTAGAATCTCAAATAAGGTATTCCAGGGAGTTTTTTGCCCCTGACAATTATGCTTTGCCTTCAGCCGAGTATAATTGACGAGGTTTTCTCTCGCTTCCTCCAAAGCTGGAATGCCCGATGTTGAATTCTGGGCCTTGGGGGGTTATTAGAGCCCAATTGAGTGTTATAAACCTACTAGACATTATTTAGGTAGATCATGGTCATGTCCTAAGTCATCTGGACATATAAATTTTTTTCCAAAAGATCTTTTTTCTTATGGGGAAAAAATTATTTTTTAATTTTTTAATTTTTAATTACTTTTTCTAAGTTTTTTGGGTTAATTTTTCCATAAATTAAATGGGAAAAACCCGTTCGTGGTAAGTCGGTCATCTGGACTCCGAATTCAGTGATTGAAGGCTCTAACCTTAAGCCAAAATTCATTCTTGATCAGCCAGCTAGTCGGAACCAACTTTCAGATCAATAATCGGACACACAATGCCTTTTTTCTCAAAAAAGTCAATTTTGAGTAAAAAAATGAATTTTTATTAAAAAATGATTATTTTGGAGAAAATTAAAACTCTCCAAATTAATCCAAATTTAGTAAAATAAAAGGCTAAATGACATCTCATGGAGCACTTATGATGATTGGAGTTATCATAACTTAGTTTTAGTCATCATTAAGAGAGCAATTAATTTATTATCAGTTAGCAGACATGTCATCTCCAGCTAAAGAATGAGATGGAGAGCACTCATTGGTTCGGTGATTTGATCGAGGTGAAGACTGAAGCTTACACCATTAGTAGGCTTCCCAAACCTAACAGAGGCTGCTTCCAGACCTAAAAGGTGGGTTTACCAACATTACAGTGCCTCCTTCAACAGCTCACGCCCCTCTCTCTCCTGGTTGCGCCTTCCACACGTGTGGCTTCATCTGATGGTTGATTTCAGTGTTAAGGGTTGGAGTGGGGGCGCCTTGCCTGGGTGGAGGCCTCCCCTCACTCCCGGTTCTCCGATTTAGGTCTGGCTTCTCTGTTAGGTGGCCAGGCTGGTTAGGTTATGAGGTTTGGTTTTAGGGTTTTAGCACTCTCTCATTGTATAAATAGAGGCTCTTTTAGCTCTATCAGGATGGATCTTTATGCAAAGAACCTCTAGTGAATTACTGTAATGCTTGTTGCTTTTGCAACCGTATAATAAATTTTAAGGCTTTGGAGGCATACATGGTGTGTGAATGTGGATGAACAATTGACGAATGAGGTGAAATGTTTCAATTTTTGTCTTTTATTGCTTAGGATTGGATAATAGCTCATGCTTTAGAAGGCTTCTATAAGCACGTAAGATTGATCATTTGATGTTACAATTTGATCTTTTTATGGTTTTGTTTCTATGAATTAAAGTAGCATCGATTATTCAGTTGTATGACATGCTCTTTATATTTTTATTTAACAAACATACATGATCTAATCCATTGTTTGCAAGTATTGAGTTGAAATTGTGTAGGTCATCTCATTGAAGCGAGTAGGAGTTTGAGCTCAGGTGCATCTTCTCCTCTCGAAGCCAAGGAAACTTCCAAATTTTCAAGATCCAAAAGAATCCAAACGCCATCAAAGTACCACAGGTTTGAGTGTTTCTTTCATATTATTCATCTCTCAAATTTTTATAAAATCTTTATTTCCTTGGGATTAGGGCACGTTTTGGCTAAAGTGAACATTCATTCACTTAGCCTTTGCCCCGGTTGGCTGCCCTGTTTACTTTTTTGCAGCCTTTTAGGCCTTCTTTTTGCAGCCATTCCTTCTCTTAGTTCGTTGTCCACTTTTCCCCACTTTTTGCCCTTTTGGACAGCCCTCTTTTGCCTCCTTTTTCCACTTTTTGCAGCCCCTTTCCATCCTCTTTTTGGGCCATTTTTTGGGTTGTACTTTTAGCATTTTTCACCCTCATTTGCAGCCTTATTTCTTTGATTTGCAGCCCTCTTTCTCCCTTAGTTTCCAGCCTTCTTTGACTTGCCTTTTGTCTTCTTTTCACTCCCTTTCCCCCTCTCTTGCCTTGCCTTTCTCTTTCCTCTTCTCTCCCTTCTTTTCAGTAAGTTTGGGTAATTGTTTTTTATCTAGTTTGTAGATTTATTTTCAAGTTATTTTTTATCAACTAATCCTATAACAAGTGTATGTCTAGATCTCTTAGTATCAGGCAGGTGAAGGAGAGCCCAAAGGCCACAAGCAAGCAAGGAGTGCAAAAGAACAAAAAGACTCTCTCCCTTTCTCAATCCCCTTCTTTACCTATTCTTCCAAGAAGCAAAGAACACATCATCATTGTAAAAAACTAATAAAAAGGGCTACTGGAAGCAAGTCTCCTTTCTTTTATACTTCCCCTATTTGGGGGAAGGGTGTTGTGTCATTTTTCATGATTTTTTAGTGTAGTTTCCTTTAAGCAATTAGTTTAGTTCTTTGCTTAGTCTTAGTTTTCATTTTTTGCTAATTGCTAGTTGTTCCTTAGCATAAACACTAATTGCTAGATTTATTATTGCATTTTGGTATCTTGTTATATAATTGTCAAATCATAAAAAGAACCAAAATCTCTTGAATCTCACCGTAAGGTGGATCAAGAGTGCTCTCTGTCGGAGAGTTTAATCAACCACTTTCATCTTAATTGTTCTGTTTGTTTAATCAATTAATTATTTAAGACTCTTGGAACTTGCAAAAACACAAGTCAAGAGTACTCTCTATCGGACAGCATCCTAGGTTTGCACAATCCCTGCATTAGCTGCATATAGATTAGTTAAGTCTCTTGAACCACTGTCATAAGACGGGGTCAAGAGTGCTCTCTGTCGGAGAGTCTAATTAGTTGTTTTAATAAAATCTTCAACACACATACCCCTTTAATTAATTAACTCCCTTCCCTCCTTGTCGAAGTATGCTTTGATCGATCCTAGATCGGAATACCCAAAAACGACATTGGATCTTTAAATCCTACAAGAGTAATTTAATAACCCTTAAATACCCTTAACCAACGCACCGATGTTGTAGGGATACTTCCAAAGTACTTCCTATTAGAGGCGTCGGAACCTCCCGTTGTCCTAGATTCCCGGCTAGCTGGTCACTTGACAATATCAGCCTGGGATACTGGGCGGCCCCAGATGTCTTAAACGAAGGAAACTTAGAAGAGTCTACCGGCTTTGACAAACCTTCGTTGACACCCTAATTAAGAGCATTTTTTAAAATTCTTAAAATCTACCAAGAGCATTTGCAAAACCTAATATTCACTAGCTTAATTCCTAGACTTTATTTCATGCATTTATTTGACTCCATAAGGCATTGGTCCTTCGTTATAATTGAGTAATCTTCTATCTTGATCAACTGTCTATGGTTTATTTTTGTTGATTATATCTGAATGCTTAAGTTACAAGTCTGGAATATTTGCTTATCTTTCAGTCTCTTGCTAGCAACGTGGATTGCTTTGATTTACGTGTCACATTCATAAACTTAATCATTTCTAATAACAAGTAACTCCTAAACAACACCCATCCGCATCCAAAACATCTTAAAACTTAACTTAAACATTGAGCCATAGAAAACTCTTTGTTAGGGACTACCCCCCTTGGCTTCGTTAGGAGTTAGCCTAAACGGAGGAGCTAGGAGTAGGTGACAGTACCTAGCTCTGTGCTTGCCCCCAAGGTCACACCTCTCCCACTTTTTCAAGTGAGGAGACAGCTTTCGGAAGATTTCTGCAGCTGGTGTGCAATCGGCGGACAACAGTGCTCTCGCGAGTATCTCGAAAGGGGGAAAGAGACTCGCAGCCATGATTAGTTAGTTAATAAACACCACATTAGGTTCTTAAAAAAATTAATGAAGGCTCTTTCCCCGTATGCTCTGCACTGCTGCAGCTCGTCTGATCAGCTGACTGTACCAAAAAGGGATACGAGTGACTAGAATAATAGGGAACTCCATATAAGCTCGTCCCTTGAGAAGTTGGGAGGTCACAAAGGGTTGATACCATAAAGTCAGGGGGCTATTCCAAGCAGGTTATGCCTCGCCCCCTTAGACACTTGGTGAAACTGCTTTAATGCTCATTTCGAAAGAGCCTGCCTTATTGGGCCAAACCAACAAATTACCCAATTTCTTAATTACTCATTAATAATTTTAAACTGACCAACGAGACAATTGCAATACTTACACAACACACCAACACTCCACTTTTAAAAGCACTCCATTATTCATCGACATTGGTCTATGTTACGTTTCATGCTTAAATCAAATTTTGCAAAACTGTCATGAATGATGTTTACATTGTCATATGCTGTTGATGTAATTTCTTTCTTGCAATAGTCTGTAGTGATCTTTTATCCATTTCATATCTAACTCTTGGAATTAATTTTTTCTGTCTTAGATTAAAAACCATAGTTTCTATTTTAATAGGGACTACCCCCCTTGGCTTTGCTAGGAGTTAGCCTAGATGGAGGAGCTGAGTAGCAGGTGACAGCACTTGGCTCGAGCTTTCCCCCAAGGTCCCACCCAGTGGCTTGAAGATTTCTGCCATGTGACCCGAGGTGTGAATTAGGTGGCAACAGTATGAATTGTTTGGAAAAATTCCTTGAAAATAGATTTACCTTCTACCGATCTGGGACAGAGTATCATACAGAAACATATGACGGACCTTTTGCCATGATACAAAGTATTGAAGACTTGGAATTACTTCTCGAAAATTTAAGTGAAGAAGAGGTCCATGATACTCCCATTGAGGAGATTCCTCGAGTTGTCATAGACAACATCGAATGTGTGGAAATCCCTCTAAGTTATTTTAGAAAGGAAGAAATCAAATGACTTATTAAAGAATATGATGCATCTCTTAATACACGGTAGGATTCTGAAGATAGGCACACCCATTACAATCTAATTGAAGAAGTTCATGAAGAAACCTCATCCGAAGACATTGTTGAAAGCCATCCTCATGTCACATCAATAGAAAATAATGAAGATTTGGAAAAGATAGAGGGACCCATTGAGCAACATATCTCAAGCGACCTCATCAAAGATGTCCATGATTCTCCCGTGATTGAAGATGTTATTGAATATCCTCTTCATGATACCATAATAGAAACTATTGAAGATTTGAAGTATCCTTTGGATTATTTCAGCGAGGATGATCACATGTGTATTCCAAATTTGCCTCAAGAAGAAACCATCATAGAAACTTATAAAGAAAATTATGAGGAAGTCTATATGGTGTATGACGACTGACGACACTCCTCCATGTTCTCCACATGGTGATGAGGGTTTGGAAATTTTATTCTCTTGTAAAATCCTGGAAACCAGACTTTCTGAAGAAGATTATTGTGAACTTGATGATGAGTGTAGCCAGGAATGTGATGCCATGGATGAAGACTCCCTCATATTTGACAAAGGTATGGATGATGATTATTGGACATACATCAAGAAGCCCATTTTTGATGTATCAAGAGAAGGGAGTGTTGATTTGGAGACCTTTGGAGACCTTGGTATGGAAGAGGATCATGTAGAGTTCTCATATCAAAATCACACACAAGAATTAACAATAAGGACCTGGACAAGCAATGCATTGAAGAGTCAGATTTGATACTGTCGATGGAAAGTCAGTTTGAGCCTATGTATTCACATTCAAAGGTTCCTCATGATTTGGAGTAGCCTAGGGATTACACAAAGAGTTATCAGTAGAGAAGCCCTTTTGATATGTATGATATGTATGATGGAGTTGTTGATCTGCCTCATCGTATAGATATGTACACTAGCCCTATCCAGGCTTGGATAGAAGAATCCTGCAGAAGCACATGCCAGTTTGGGAAGCGATTGATGATATTCTACATCCCTATGATTTCCCATCCAACCCGCCCCTCCTGAATATTCTCGCAGTTTTGCACTTTCTAGTAAAGAAGATATCCTTGTTTTGTCTGGTAACCAAACACAAGGGAAAAAATTTAAATTTTGATAAAATGTTAAAGTGGTTACATTGGTTTTTTCATTTCACTTAACATTTTGATTATGTCATGCTTAGAGTAGGAAAATAAGCTCCTTAAAGTGAGCATTTACTTTCTGCATTTCTTTCTTGTAGTTAGGAATAAATAATAAATCTTTTTCGTTAGTTAAATTTTCGTTTCACTTTCCAATAATGCAACTTATGGTTCATTGGTTTTTACAATTTTTTATGCCACTAAGGTTGGCTTGTCAAGTTGAGATGTTTTTACATATTATTGAAACTAGAGATTCTATGTTTCTCACATGCTCTTCTTACCTAAAGACCAGGTCGAGCACACGTCTCGTAGTTGGACCCAGATGTTATCGTCTGAGTAGCACTCAGTCGGACTTTCAAGTGAGTTGACAAAGATGAACAAACACTTGTTCAAACTTAGAGCTCAAAAGTCCATCAAGCCTTTTTGGCCCTTTTACTTTTTTGTATCAAATGTTCATAGTACATACCCCCTTGGGGAAATTGTAATAAATGTGCTAGCATGAGAGCTGTATGTAGAAGACTCGACTTCCTAGACTTAGATATCAATCCGACTGTCCTAGAGTGTTATTTCCCTTGATAATTATTGGTTGTTAAACAAACGACTAATAATTTTTGAGTTTTTCACTCATACCTCCAAAGTTGGGGTGGTCGTCTTGGTGGTTAGGCCTTAGGAGGTTATTAGAGTCTGTGTCAATGTATATGAGCATGCTAGGCATCAATATTGAGTCGTATGGACATATGCTAGGTCCCCTTAGGTTTTTGTTCAATTTCTAGAAAATAACTTTTCCCGCAAACTTAGGCCACTTTTTAGTGGTTTAAATGGGAAAATTCAAATTGCAATAAAAGTTAGATCCGGAGGTAGAATTGGGTGTGGGGATGCTCGTTTTCACACTCAGAGCGACCCCTTTACCCTGAGACCCACTTTTGATAGGTTTTGGGTAATTAAATTATCACTTAGAGTCGTTTTTCCTTAAAGGTGCAACAAATCGTCAAAAACAAGCTAAAGTTGACACAATTTAGCAAAGGGACAAATTTAAAAAAGTCAAAAAGTCAAGTTTAAATATGTTTGGATTAGGTGGCATTCCCATATCCAATAGTGGGAACCCTCACTAAAGTTGAAAAGCGTCATATTTGAATTATATTTGGAGGCTAGCGACTTACTCCAAGTTTATTAATGCGCCCACCATCATGAAATCGTAAGAGATGTGGCATCCCACGAGTGAAGCATGACTTTTTGCCAAGTCATCTCAAGTGAGGGCATGTTCAACCAAAAGTTCAAGTGTTTTGATTGGCATGAGTAAGAGAGGTGGCGGTTTCGTGAAGTTTAAGGTTGCGCCCCTTCCCTTGATTTAACGTCTCCCTTATGTGGCATCCTTTCGTGAGGAGTGTTGGCAAGTAGGTGAGGGTGCATCTCCTTTGGGAGATGTGGCACCCTCTCCTTCAGATATTCTCAATCACATCCCACAAATCGCTCATATCACTTGACCTCAACTCCAAGAATGGGATGCAACCCCATGCCTGGCATTTTCTATATAAACAGGCTCATTCCTCTTCTTTTGAGAGGATGATTGAAGCTCTGCCATTTTTCTATTGTAACCGTGTTTATCTTTGAATAAGAGCTTTGGAGGCTACATGGGTGTATCATCTCGGTTGTGTGGATGCTATTTATCTTAGTGCTTCATTGAGGTAATCGTAGCTTAGCTAGATTTGTCTATTTTCCTTGTCTATTCTCTACCTTAAGAGTGATTGTTTCTAATCCATAGCAATGAAAAGTTGAATGGATACTTTCTAGCTCTTTCATTTATGTGTTTATGCCAATGGATTTTTCATATTGAGTTTGTTTATCGGCATGATCTCCTAATCTTAAGTGTAGGCCTTACAGAATTGGCAAGCTTCTTTGTTGCAAGTTTATACCAAGTTTTAAGGTGCTTCATTATGGAAAGGAGATTCTAGTTTGACTTCTTCTTCATTCTTGATATCTAAAAAGAAATACGGTCCCTCTTTGATCCACTCATAATGGCTTTCGGATTTAAGATTCAAGAAGTCTTGGTTCCTTCACCTTCTCTCAAACCCTTCTTTCTACTTCTTGTTACCATCACTTGTGAATGTAGATCTAGTTTTGCTAAAAAGAACTAGTCATTTCTTAGATCTCATCTTCAAGTTGAAAGTTTTAGATGTCAAGCTTGTTCAAGTTTTCATCTGTATCAAGTAGATTTAGTTTAAGAAAATTTCAATTTTTTGCAATCATCTTAAAGATAGATCTTAAGTTTGCATGGAAGGAGCATTTTCTTTAAGATCATTAAGGTTTACATCAAGCATCTATTGCATCATATTGGCTACCCAAAAGTAAGCCAAGATCCTAAGGAAAGCTTGCTTTCCTTGGATATTTTTTTGAACACTCAACTTAGATTTTTTAGGAATTTTTCAAAGTTCGTTCAAAGACACTCTTAAACTGTCATTGAACGTCTTCTACATTTGATAGCTTGCTAATTTTTGCAAGTTTAACAAAAAAGATGTAATATCCCAAATACTGATATTCTCTGATGTTCTATGATAGTGCTGACTCGCACACTCAATCTCATACAAATTTGCAAAATAACTGTGCATGCAAACTCGCCATGCAAAAATGCCCTAAAATATAGCTAAATTAGGGTTAGGGTTTTGCAGAGAGAAATTAACACTTACCACTAATATTCTGGCTGATAATGACTCCAGAGATAGCTGCATGCATAAGGATCCGGATGGGTGGTCTAATAATGCTCTTTTCCTCTCGTGTCACCGCCCCACAGCACCGTAAAAACCCTCCAGACTGAAGGTGACGTTTTTGTAAGAGGAGAGGTTCGTTTGGGCTGAAACTTTCTGAGCTTGTCCGTCTGCTGATGCTGGAGAGAATGCCTGATGCATGCGGAGGTTCTGCTGAGATCTAAAGGCCCAACAGCTGATTAGGGCTTTCTGGCTGAAAACCCCCTCTTACGGCTGCACACGTGTCCCTGCAACGATCTATACCATGTACTAGATAACTGATGAATGAATGAAGAACAAGTGGTGAACCTGTATGGCTTACCCGGAATAAGACTAGGACAGATGTTTCACTACTGAAATCCTGTTAGCTGAAGACTCTTTCTCCAACCCCAACTGCTGTGCTACACGCTGTGCTGCTATCCAAGAGCTCCCAAAATAATAATAAGCATAAGTGAAGTCTCCTCTTGCTTTCTCCTCTATTTATAAAGTTCAACTACGCAAAACCCTAATCTTTTGACCTAATTAGGTCACTTTATCTTCTAATTTGCCGTTGACTTGCATGCATGCGGAGGGAGACTTAAATAGTGCATGCATCATTAAAATAATGCTGGGATGGCATGCATGTCACTTTTAGGGTTCGCATGCATCTCACTTTTAGGGTTTGCATGCATGTCATTTTTAGGGTTTGCATGCATGTCACTTTTAGGGTTTGCATGCATGTCACTTTTGGGAACATTACAGTCCTCCCTTGCCAAAGATTGCTTGTCCTCAAGCAATGCCAACGCAAACCCACAATCAATCAACTGAACCAACTGAATCCGGGGATGATCCCAGGGTCCCAAATTATCCTAGGAGATCTGCAGCACCCTCTACTCAAAACATTGCACTGTACGGTACGATCACCAGAGACCTCCTAAGAAAGAACAATTTCTGGAACCCCCATCTTCAATGGATATCTCACAAATTTCTCCTCAAGAACAATACTACCTTGTCCTGAATCTGTAATCTGGTCTGTATGTCTCTTGTTGTGTAAAACTTTTCCAAGAGCATGAAATAAAGAGAGAATTCCATCACGTCCCATGCTGGACTTTACATTGTCCGTCAATTCTGGGAAGCTAGAAGATAAAATAGACGATTGAGCAACTTTCTTCTGCTTATGTTTCTTAGATTTTGCTCTAGGAAGTCCAGGATATTCAAAGCTACCGTGGTCCCAAGTGTCAGATGCTTGGCTGAGGCAGTAGAACTGTAAAGAATTGATCGCATGCCTAAGATCACCTTTACTACTTTCAGATATATAACTTAGCCATTCTGGAGGCAGAGAGTGATATTCTGCTGTCCATATTTTTGTGAGTGTCTTCGTGATGCTTTTTGATGTAAGAGGATTGAAAACTATCTTTGTAGCACCTCCATACAAATGCTCTAGTGTAAATTGATCAATTGTACTTCCAAAGTCAATAACTCGCATGGTCAAATTATAAGGCCATGTTTTGCTTGGAAGACCTCTCAAACAGTTGCCAGAGCCTCCTTTTGTCGCACAAACTACCATATTCTTTGGTTTTATGTCTCTGTGTGTGATGTTGCAATCATGGCATGCCTTGGCAGCCCATAGCAGTTGCTGGATAAGGCTGCGCATGACTTCCTTTCCTTCTTCTGTCTGTCGCATCCAGTGCCACCAAGAAGGCGGCTGTAGGATCTAAAAATTCTCTCTTG
>LPNX010998472.1:0-111644 GCA_001517045.1 Pseudotsuga menziesii | reverse complement strand
AAATAATGCTGGGATGGCATGCATGTCATTTTTAGGGTTCGCATGCATGTCATTTTTAGGGTTTGCATGCATGTCACTTTTAGGGTTTGCATGCATGTCACTTTTGGGAACATTACAAAAGAGGAGGTGTTGGCAAAATTTCAAGAAATTGAACAAATAGAAGGCCCAACGAAGCTCCCTTCTTCACAATTTTTTTTTAATCAAATTTGTAAGCCTTTGGATCCAAACTATAAGGACCAAAGAGCATTTCTTCCAGATTGTAAATTTTTAATAAACATCTGAGTAGGCTCCTAAGAGCTTGTTATCACATATACATTTGCAGCTGGGCTACCTTGATGCATCATACAAATTTATCTCTTATTTTATTCCGAGCTTTTTTTCACATGGGGTTTTAGCATGGATCATTACAGCCTCAACCATTTCAGAGCCTTGTTTAGCAGAATTTCCTTGCCAGGATTGAGATTCATTGGTCCATTGAGATGATTTCAATGATGACCTAGTTCATTTGAGCAGAGTAGTAGATCAGATGTGGTACACACATTTACAGAGGGGCCCTATTAGTTGGAGACAGGTATATATGGTGAGATCAAGTATATGCTTCTATAGTTTGATTTTGCTCTGTGATGTATATCAAACACCTATGCTTGTCTTGTTAGGATGATTATGGTGACCTATGCTTATACATGTATTAATACTTCAACTTGTGCTAAGACTAATCAAAGGATTTGATGTTGAAGATTGTTGCTCATGCCATGCTTGTACAAATAGTAAACCTTAGTGCTTTGTTGGTTTCATGTGTCACTTGTCCTCGCCCATCCAGTTCATCCATGATTTATCTTTAACCCATGACTTTAGCTTGATCAAGACTTATGAGATTGAAGATCACTTTCCCCACTTTGACCCCTATGCATGATGGATCCCATGTTTTCTGTGTCTCGGCTCTGAGTTATCCCGAAGAGTGTTAGCTAAAACTTGAAGCAATGTGTCTACCATCATTACATGCATTATGTGCTATAAATTCTATCTGTTGAAATGCAGAGCCCTCAAACAAATGCAAAATGTGTCTTTAGACACAACTCAAAAAGGGCTATAAAATAAAATTGTGAAAGGCCTAAAGAAAAAGTAGTGGATAAACAAATGCTAAATCTAAAGACTATTGGCCACTATTTGAAATGTAATGATTAATTCCTCACGGAGCCCGTGGGTTTTGATGTGATATGGGGCAAGGGACCGCTAATTCACAGTGTCCCCTAGGATCTTCACATAACAGTTCTTGTGTACTCAACACAAGGGTCCTAACAAAGATCCTCACAGAGCTTATTCTTAGCTTGGATGTGAGTTGTACACATGTTAGAGTTGAATGGGCTCTTTTCAGATTAGCTTATCCACTTGTGAGACACCGCCATCCCCTATTGTTCATCTGTCATGTATATATATGTCACCGTGGTCATGTGTAATTGTCAACATTCCGAAAGATCATATGATCAAAGTCAGCTACAAGTCATCTCCCTTTGCCTTAGCCTTGTTTTCCATCCTCACCCAGCATTAGCATACCGTTTAAACTTTGTAAGTATGGCATGAACAAGCACACTTCCAGAAGGTTATGGGATTTTTCAGAAGCACAGGTATATCTTACCTACTATTATGGTCACCATGATTATGAATAACCTGATTTAAGTTTGGTTTTGATATACACCATTGGGGCTTTTCTTACCTTGGATGCATGCAGGATCATATTGGTACATTATCTCACCTCTAGTTTGGGAACTTTGACCTGGTCAACCTAGTTGACCAAGTCAAACACGTTTCCCAAGCCAGTGACTCAGAAAACAACATAGCTTATATTTGTTCCAGACATGCCCAGTACCTTTACTGCGGTTTCAATTTTGAGAATTTGGCCCTAGATCTCCTGATCAGTGATTATTATCACTTTACTATTGTCCAAATGATCAAATTTTATTACAGATGGCAGTGATTTTGGTTCTCCTAGAGCATTGCAGTGTTCTAGGGGGTGTGAGTAGTCACTTATATCATTCTTTTGTCTTTGGATCATCCAATGCAGTCAGTTTTCCCTAGTTATCAACCTGGACAGAGTTATGATGACTTTTATCAGTTTCAGAGGATGTACCACCAGAAATAGAACTAGGAAATTCCCCGGACAGTTCTTCAGCAATTTCAGTCAGCATTGTTGTCTGGATTATTTTATTTTGGCTCAGTCAGTGAGGACGCCCCCCAAGAGGCGCCCCTCAACTTGGCTAATTGATGTATCTCACTGTAATATTATATGTTATGTGGTTGTAATGGGGCCTAGGGTGAATTAAGCCCCTAGTAACCCCCTTTGATGTATTATCATGATGTATCTTATGTTATCTTATGTTTTCCACCTTAGGGAGGCGTCCTTGAGCAAAATTGCGCCCCTTTGAAGTGGTCAACTTGATCCATGTGTTGATCTTTGTTGTTGTAATCTCCACTGTTGATGATGTCTTAATCTCAACTGTAGGTCCGTAGGATGATAGTTAGGTAAAAAGTGAACACACTCTCAATCTATTTAAGAGAGCTGATCCCCCCATTGTAAAGCATGAGCTTTGGCACCAGAATATTGAATAAAGAGATTTTGTCTGGGACTACACACTTGTTTCTTGTTTGATGAATCAATGATACGATGACTGGCATTGCTTTTCTTCTACACTAAGATCAATCCAACATAGTTTTTGTACCTTTCCTTGTTCCCGTTTACCTACAGGTTGAAGGAGGCGATTCTAAGAGGGGCATATTGGTGGGGGTACTCACTCTGTGTCGTAACTCGGTCTTGGTTATCAGGGAGTTGCAACTTCTTTATGATTTCTTTTCCCTGTACGTCTTTTAGCTTGCATTTCCCATTTATTTTCCATAATGATTGAGTTTCTTTGGTGTGACAGGTACACAGGGGAGCTAGGGTCACTGGCAGAAGCAACACTTCATCAAAATCTTGCTCGAAAATCTTATTTGATCTCAAGAAAGGCATTCTTCATTATCCAGGAGGTCATCCATAATGATTCGGGTACATTTCTTAGGTAAGTTCTCCACCTTTTGATTTTCTGATGCATTGCCCATCACTGCTTTCACTGAAAAAGCCCTCTTTAGAAGTAGGAAAAATCACTGGATCAATTTGCACTGGGAATCTGCGAATTTGGCGATGTGGGTTTTGTAGGCCATCCCTCTAAACCTCTTCTCCCTCCTAGGCGTCAGTATTGGACTCCATTACCCATCTCCAAGCACTAGTCACTTAGGAAGAAAGCGCCCCCCTTTGGTCTGGCAGCTAGTTTCTTTGTGTTTTGTTTCGGTTTCACTTGGATCTCTTTCAGTTGTCAAATCTTTCATCCAAGTCAATGTGCAGGAAGCGTTAATTGTCAATATCAACCTTGTCTTGGGAATTTCTTAATTATCTACTTAAATCCCCCCAAGGTCCCGGGTTTGATAATTTGAACCGGCACACTAATCCTAGATCTGATCCGAATCTCTACAAGCCACCTGATTGTTTAACTTGAGTAACATTACCAATATAGCTAACCACCTCTGCTCAAGTATCCTTAATTTGTGGCTTATTCCCCAAATCTAAGGTTTCAAGCACTCACCTTACGTATTCTCCGTCAAGAGTTTGATCTGGTGATTTGCATTAGGTTTTTTCTTTTAGGATAGATCTGGGTCTCCCCCATTGTCACTTGGGCTTCTCTAGTGGCATAAAGCGAAGGAAGTCTTAACTGACATGACAACCAACCATCTTTTGGGGGTTAAGATTTTCGTAGGTCACGGCTTTACTTGCCTGCCCCCTCTACCATCCTGAACATGATTTTCCTCTATCGGGGCAACTACAAGATTCGTGATAACAGAGCCCACTCCTCATCTCCCTTGGGGGGATCCACGTTGGTGCCTTTTCGTGATTTTTGAGTTTTAGTTAGTTTAATTTTCATTTCCAGTTTATTTGTTTATTTTATCAAAGGAAAATAAATACTTTCCCCACGCTCTCTTGAGTATCCCGAAAGGGGGAAAGAGATTCGCGGTAAGACTAATTAGAAAACCTTTATTTTCTTTTGTCGTATCTTTAAGCTTTAAAATTAACCCGTCTGTGCTCTCTTGAGTATTCCGAAAGGGGCAAAGAGACTTGCAGCCGTGAGTAGTTAGTTAATAAACACCACATTAGGAATTAACGAAGGCTCCTTCCTCGTATGCTTTGCACCGCTGCAGCTTGTATGATCAACTGATTACACCATAAAGGGATATGAGTGACTAGAATAATAGGAAAATCCACATAAGCCTGCTTCTTGAGAAATCGGGAGTTCGCAAAGGGTGAATACCACAGAGTCAGGGGGCTACTCCAAGCAGGTTATGCCTCGCCCCGTTGGACACTTGGGAAAGCTGCTTTAACGCTCATTTCAAAAGAGCTTGCCTTGTTGGGCCAAACCCAAAATTAATCCACTCCCTTAATCACTCATTTAGTAATCTAAAATTTACCAATCGAGACACTGCAATACTTTCACCAAGACTACACTAGCAACCCTCATATGCAAGCACTTTCTTCATTTGGCACTGGTCTACTTTACTTTCTTTTGCATAAGTCAATTTTGCAATGTGTCTTGAATGATTTGTCTATTCTCTAAAGTTTGCTAAGAGTAATTTATTTGCAGTAATTGGTCGGTAATATTTTAATCCGTTTCACGTTTAACTCCTAGATTCTTTTCTTTTGTCTTAGAATAAAGACCATAGATTCTTTTTATTAGGGACCACCCCCCTTGGATTCATCAGGAGTTAGCCTAGATGGAGGAGCTGAGTATCAGGTGATAGCACTTGGCTCGAGCTTGCCCCCCAAGGTCACACCCAGTTGCTTGAAGATTTCTGCTACGTGACCTGAGGTGCGAATTAGGCGACAACACAACCATATACCTGTCTCCAACTCCAACTACATTGGCAAAGAAATATAACAGTTGACTGCTCTACTAAGTGAACCATGGCTACAACAAGTCTATCTCAATGGATCATCCAATGGCTAAGTCCTGTCATGGGATACTGCTGTTGATCAAAAGAAGTGGCTCTAATTGTCTGCATCACCGGTGATCTCTGGAAAAATATGCTAAACACATCTGGGACTGGCACTGACTAGAAGAAAAACATAGTCTGCTGCATCTTGGTAGCTCCAGCTACAATGTATGTGATAACAGGTCTCATCATCAAATTTTCATTTAGTTCTCTTTTTCTCCCCACCCATATTCTTTATTTCCATATTCTTTTTATTACATTGTAACAAAGCTTGTGCAAACTTTGATTCTCTTTCTAGGATAAGCTTATGTGCTTCCCTCATTGTACTTAAGCACGATATCTACATAAGGAAGCGAATTACACTCACCTAAGAAGATAATACACCATAAAACACACATAAAACATAACTCTAACTCATGAATGGTGTGTTTGCTCATAGTATTGTTACTTTGTTAAGTACTATTTGGCTTTAATTTACCGTGTAAGGCAATTATTTGCTTGTTGTTCTGAATTACTTTCTGCTATACTTTATTCCAACAATTTCTTGTAATGTTTTATGGCTTTTTAGTTCACTGTTTGAAACCATGAATAGTTTGTTGTCTTAGTTTATTTACTGCTGTAAATTTTCAGCAATTGTTGTGAATCTGTATTTCATGGTTTAATGCTATTTTTAGCTTGTCGTCGTTTCATTTATTGCTGTAATCTTTATTTCCAGCAAACATGTGAAGTTTTAGTGTCTTTATTTTACTGTTAGAAGTAAATTTTCAGCTTGCTATTCTAGTTTATTAATGCTATTTTTAGCTTGTCGTCGTTTCATTTATTGCTGTAATTTTCATTTCCAGCAAGCTTGTGAAGTTTTAGTGTCTTTATTTTACTGTTAGAAGTCATTTTTCAGCTTGCTATTCTAGTTTATTAACTGCTGTATTTTGTTTTCAGCAAGCTCATTTGAAGTGTTCAATGTCTTTTAAACAATATTAGCACTTTATAATTCTGATTTGGATAACTTGTTGCAGAATTTAGTGATTTAACTTTAGTAAAGTTTTTCATTTTTCTACATACTATTGCAGTTACCCTATCTAATACATTCAACACCAAATTGATTATACCCAAGACAAAGAAGAGATTAGGTGTGATCTTTAACAAAGACTTCCTTTGCTCAAGTTCAAAACTTGCTTCTTTACAAGAGGGGAAGTCTTAAGAGAGAAATTCTTTGAAACTCTCTTCATCTCAATAAGTTAGATAAGATAATATCCTTTGCATAAGTGAATTCTAAGTTATCTTGCATTCGCTAACTTGTTGGAACAACTAAGTAATCAACACTTGCTCTTTAAGCTTGATCTTAAAATCTAATGTGTTGAATGCTATCATAGCATGTTATGTTTATGAGTTTGATCACTCTAAGTAAGCACATTTAAAGCATAAGTTATATCTCTTGGATCCATGTTATCTTCATATGAGTACATGTTAATGAGTTGAATGTTATCCTTGAATACAATAAAGATTATTTGGCTCATTTAAATTGTCTCTCACAATCTTGAGCTTCCAGAGATCCTTGGTCATAACCACTCTAAACCAATAGGTCTTTACTAGAAGTCTTCATCATCATTAGTATTAGCTCATGCGTACTTGATTCAACTCATTAATTTCACTTTAAGTACATTTGGCTTCCATAAATAAAGTAAAGTAGTACCTTGGAACATTGGCCGATTAGTACTATCCTTCTATGTTTGCTCCCATTAGTACTATCCTTCTATGTTGGCTCTTGGGGTTTCCAATAAGTACCAGAGCGGGAACCTTTAGTAGGAATCACCTCCAATTGTTAGTCTAGTCCTTCACTCAGAACTAGGAGACCTAAACAAAGAGGATTTTCCTTGATAGTGACATGTTGGAGAAAAATCCTAAGGTTGTGCAAGTTTGGTAGCTAGTTTTCCTTGCATTATTCAAGTTGTTAAATTGTGCATCAACTCTTGGCGCCATTGTCGGAGAGCAAGGAGTTACTTGGT
Organism: Pseudotsuga menziesii; assembly: GCA_001517045.1. Classification (NCBI taxonomy): domain Eukaryota; kingdom Viridiplantae; phylum Streptophyta; class Pinopsida; order Pinales; family Pinaceae; genus Pseudotsuga; species Pseudotsuga menziesii. The sequence continues at coordinate 104,628 of LPNX010998472.1, read as the reverse complement.
CAATATTACGACATCTTTTGGTGAAGAAATCTTTCTCTTCACCTGGCGACTCCACCTAGATACTCCACTAGTCATAGTAATATAGTCTTAGGAGTTCTTCAAAGGAAACAATTGTTTATACTAAAACTCCCAAGAAAATTCAAGCTTCTTCAAGTAAATCTTATGCTATATTGCTACTCTGCACCTGTACCCAACACACCTTCAGATGTGGCCCAGAGAGAGAGGCATTTTTTTACTAGGAGTGTTGTAATTCAGCAGTGGTGGTCATGGCCAGGCCCTTTGGTCCTTTAGGAGTACTATGGCTTAATGGCACTGTTGAGTGCTCTTTGTTGGGGTTTTTAACCCTGGGGTTCGTGTTCGAGGCTCCTAGGGTTTGATCACTGGGTCACATGACCCCACAATTTGTTTCCTTGCACTTGTGGACTTTGCTTCAGCTACAAGACCTTGGTCTCCCTTCACAGCCACCTCAGACACCCTCGTGGCCCTTAAGCTGACTGGTGCTCTCTCTCCTTGGGATCCTTCCTCAGAGGACGTCATCCTTCCTCCCAGGTCGTACTACTGCTTTGAGAGGGGGTGTTGAGGGATTTCCTGCATTTTCGGGGTTAGATGGGGCATGACGCCCTCCCTCCAGTGTTGAAAAGTTAACTTTGAAGGTCCTCCCATGTTTTTGGTGTGGATGTGATGAGAGGACCATAAACTTTTGTTCTTTATGTATTTATGTAACAAAGTGACATTTATATAAATAAAGTGAATGTGTTTTTATACTTTAGAAAAGTGGGTCACACTTAAATGATGTATTTAATAATTAAATTTTTTAATTATTAAAAGGTGAGTTATGATGTAGACCCTTGATTTTGTAAATGAATATCAACCCTAGGTTAGGTAGTTGATAAAGTTGGTTACAAAAGACAAGTATAAAACAAAGAGAGAGGACAAATAAAGATCACTCACCATCAATGAGAAGATGAAGAAGAAATTGAGACTGAAAGAGAAAAAAAACCCTAGAAGATTGGCACGTTTCCCAAGACAATTTGCAGCACAAATATCAAGGCAAGTACAACAACGTTTAATGCAGCTTGTCAATTCCGTACAACACGTGTGCAGGCTCAGATTTCGAGGCAGATTCCGTACTGTTGTTTTTTCTTTGACAGGGCCGTACAACATTTATTGTCGCTGGGCACAAATCCCGCGACAGGCAGAAAGTACAGAAAAGTGCAGCACGTGTGAGATCCATACAGTTCGTACCATGTGTGGAAAGTACAACAACAGATTGGCACGGTTTTTGAGGTATTTGCAGTTGTTTTGGTGAATGATTTTGTCAGTATGGGTCTGAAGAAAAATATTTTGTGTTAAAGAAAAATATTTCTGAATCTCTCTTTTAATGAAAATATCTTCTTTCTAGGGTTTTCCCCAAGCAGTGGGGTTTTGCCCGGTCTTAGACAAAATCATTGTGTTCATCTGCTTAAAGATTGTTTCAGTATTTGATAGAATTTTTTGAAGTACATTTCAGAAGTGTGGTTTTACTTTCCAATAATTTAAGTTAAAACCCTAGTTTCTCTAAATGTTTGACAGAATGTGTAAATGGGCAAATTCTATTTCTTAAGTCATATTTTTTTCATGGTATTAGAGTTGATGGTATCAGATCACAGTTTAACAAAGTCATACTGAAAAAGAAATTTAGCATGTGTTCTTTAAAGTTTCAAAAAAGTGTTAGATTTGTCTTCAGTTATTTTTTTGGACGCAAGTTATTTTCCATGATGAATATTAGGTATGAGGATCGGTTGGATGGACTATCCAACTACATCCCATGGAAAATAAGAATTACTGCTGTATTGAAAGAACTTAAAGTTTGGAGTTTTATTAACAATGTCATGACCAAGCCAACAAATAAAGATGAGCTTGAGGAGTTTGAAGCTCTTGAATCCAGAGCCCAGAGAATTATTTTGGATGGGGTTAAAGACCATCTCATACCACACTTATCAGAAAAGAAAATTGCTAAAGAAATGTGGGACACATTGACCAAGTTGTTTGAAGCAAATAACGAAAACCAGAAGATGGCCCTAAAAGACAAGCTACACAACGTTAAAATGAAAAATGATGAGGGTGTAGCCTCTTACTTGACTTGTGTTACACAAGTTAAGGACAAGTTGGCAGCAGTAGGAGAAACCATTCCTGATTCAGAATTGGTGAGGACAGCGCTGAAGGGCTTCACTAAGAAGTGAGAGGTTTTTGTGAAGTGTATTGTGGGCAGAGAAACACTTCTAAGTTGGTCCAGATTATGGGATGATTTTACCCAAGAGGAAATCCAAGATGGGTCACAGGTTGGCCAAACTAGTGAGGATGTTGAGCAGAATGTGGCACTTGCAGCCAAATCCAAGAACAAGAGGAAGAAAGATCTAATTCAGATCAAATGTTATCATTGTGGCCAGTTAGGACACTATGCCACGAAATGTCCCGAGAAAAAGATTGTGAAGATTGAAAAAAACGTGGCAGTCTCTGCAGTAGGAGAAGAATATGCCAAGAAGTTTGAGCAAGAGTTTTCTCTTGTCTCAATTGATTCTAGAATAGGGAGTACTACCTTTGAGCATGTCTAGGTTGTTGACAGCGGTGCAACCAGACATATGACTGGAGTCTGTGACTCTTTTCAGATGATCACAATGTTGGGTCCGGGACACTTCATTCAGACAGATGTTGATAGTCCCCAGATTGCTATTTGAGGAGTTGGAATTATCAGATTTCAACTGGATCTCAGAGAGATCCTAAAAATACATGGAGCATTATTTGTACCTGGGATGAGAGTAAGCAAACTCTTAGTTTTATCCTTTGAGGATGATGGATATGGGATGATGATCAAATCTGGTCATATCTTCCTATATCGAAGAGATGAGCCAGTTGGTACCACCATCTTATTGGGAGATCTTAGGGACAGATTATATGTCTTGAGAGGGCATGTTATACGACCAGGAGCAGGAGTAGGAGGATGGATATCGGAGTCAGAGGATGAGGATGATGTTGCATTTGATAGATATGAAGAGGAGAATGACTCTCTCCTGAGCACTGGCAGGAGGCTTAGCCAGTCAAGTGATGGTGCAGTTGAGCAGGTTGATGAGACTCAGGTTGGGTCTTAGGCTTCAGAGTTTCAGTTCGAGGTAGAGCATCTATTTCCGAGGTTGATTCCAAAGCAGGATGCGGCTGTTGCAGGAACTTCCTCGTTAGGAGGGAGTGTTGAAAAGTTAACTCTGAAGGTCCTCCCATGTTTTGGTGTGGGTGTGATGAGAGGACCATATATTTTTGTTCTTTGTGTATTTATGTAACAAAGTTTAAAGTGAATGTGTTTTTATACTTTAGAAAAGTGGGTCACACTTAAATGATGTATTTAATGATTAAAGTTTTTAATTATTAAAAAGTGAGTTATGATGTAGACCCTTGATTTTGTAAATGAATATCAACCCTAGATTAGGTAGTTGATGAAGTTGGTTACAAAAGACAAGTATAAAACAAAGAGAGAGGACAAATAAAGATCACTCACCATCAATGAGAAGAGGAAGAAGAAATTAAGAGTCAAAGAGAAAAAAAGAACCCTAGAAGACTGGCATGTTTCCCAAGACAATTTGCAGCACAAATATCAAGGCAAGTACAATAGCATTTAATGCACCTTGTCCATTTCGTACAGCACGTGTGAAGGCTCAGATTTCGAGGCAGATTCCGTACTTTTGTTTTTTCTTTGATAGGGCCGTACATTTATTGCTGCTGGGCACGAATCTCGAGGCATGCAGAAAGTACAAAAAAGTCCAGCACGTGTGAGATCCGTACAGTCCATATCACACGTGTGGAAAGTACAGCAGTTTCGTACAACAGCAGATTAACACGGTTTTTGAGGTATTTGCAGTTGTTTTGGTGAATGCTTTTGTCAGTATGGGTTTGAAGAAAAATATTGTGTTGAAGAAAAATATTTTTTGTGTTAAAGAAAAATATTTATGAATCTCCCTTTTAATGAAAATATCTTCTTTCTAGGGTTTTCCCCAAGCAGTGGGGTTTTGCTCGGTCTTAGACGGAAAATCATTATGTTCATTTGCTTAAAGATTGTTTTAGTATTTGAAAGAATTGTTTGAAGTACATTTCAGAAGTGTGGTTTTACTTTCCAATAATTTAAGTTAAAACCCTAGTTTTTGTAAATGTTTGACAGAATGTGTAAATGAGCAAATTCATTTTCTGAAGTCAGATTTTTTTCACAGCTCACTTCAGCCTTTCGTTCGGAGTGATTCACTTATTTTTAGCAGTTTTAGGCACATGAGGAAAAATACCCTAGGTAGCCTACTATGAGCCTGCTTAGGCCATTTTTGAATTATTTTATGTTATAATTTTGAATTGATATTTTATAATTTCAAATTGACATTTTAAAGGCATGTAGGCTTGGATATTTTTGTAGAGTGAGTGTGAGAGGCTATAAATAAACCTCTCCTCACTTCATTTGAACATAAAACAAGTGAGATCAAACAATATGCACTTATTTGACCCTACTAGGGCTATTTTGGAAGTGATGCACTCCTCTTGAGGAAGATGATTTTATGGGTTTGATGGCAATTTCTTCAAGTTTCTTTGGTTCTATGCTCTTGCTAAAGGTGATGCTATGATTTGTTGGCTAAACACTTGCACAAGGAGGTACCTAGGGTTTTTCTTGATCTCTCTTTGTTAAATGTTGATGAATGATGTATGTTTATGGATTGAATGGTAGCCATTAGAGCTGCATTTTGTCTTGGCTAGGTCATTTTTAAACCTTTAGTCACCTTGGTTTGTAGAAGTACGTCCCTCATAGGAGTCCTTCTAGGGTTAGAACCTTTGGCGTTTTGGTTTTGTTGTCAAACCTAGTATAGGCTTCTCAAAAGGAAGGTTAGTCACCTTCTTAGATGCCGTAGGGTTAGGGTAAAACCTAAAACCCTTGTCCCCAAACCTCTTTTCCTTCAAATCTCTTGCATTTGCATGTGTAAATTTGCATTTTAATGGTACAATTAGGGTTAGAAGTAGGTCTACAATTTTATGTTAAAAACCCTATAAAAAATATCGATTTTTTGGTCTTCCTAAAATTTCGGCCCTCTCTCCCACAATTTTGCCCTGCCCTAGAATCCCTAGAGAGAAATTCTAGGAGGCCCTAAAATATAAAAAAATTCTAAAACCTAAATACTGCCCTATAAAAGCTCTAAAACAATCATAAAATCAGACCTAACTAACCCTAACAGCCTCCTTCCCTTCATCTCCCTAGAACTCCACTCCTTTTCTACCCCTCGGCCTTCCCTTCCTAGCCTTGGCCTCCCCTAAGCAGACATTGGCTACCCTTTTAGGACAGTCCTTTGTGGACTGTGACAGCCCTGAAATTGCAGACTGTCCATTAGTGGACAGTCCTCAAACACCTGTAACAAGCACACAAACAGAGGTCAAAAGGTTAGTCAAGCAGGTAGTTAGCAAGGTCTGATTTTAACTTTAATTGCACACGTTTGAAGGCTCATATATTGATAAATTTTGAACACATTTCAGACTTCTTTTACACACATTGTTATATTTCATGTGAATGGGCAGTCTGTATAGCTAAGTGATAATTGCTTTCAAAACTCACCAATAAACTATGCTTTATTTGGACTGATAAACAGCTAGGAGGCTAGTACATTTGTCATTATTTATTATTGTTATCATATCTGTGCTCTCATTACCTTGCCTAGTGCTAATAAAGGATATATATCAGATTGTTGATAAACAGTGTTATGCTGGTGTAAGTTACACTTTATGTTGATTTAAAGATAGAATTACATGTTATTGGCAAATTGTGTTTGATGCATGATTGAATGTGGCTGGGAGTACATTGAAGAGATGTGTTTATGACTGTATGCTCTACTACTGCTAGTGTACTGTTCACTTGGCTGCCTATACTTATGCATACGCCACACTAATTGTGGTTAGATAAGATGATATTCTAATTGTCAGTTACATAAATATATGTTTGAATGGTGAATGATTGTTGATACAAGCATTGTTGTAAGAAGCATTTACTTTCTTGTCTTCCATTGATGAATGAGTCCACCTAAGGTTATCATAGAGGTATTGGTCAAACTTGCGATTTAATGCTTCTACCTTTTCTATTGGCTATACTTGTAATGAATGGCATTTGGTATTACTGAAGTTGGTATGCTAGTTGCACTCACAAAGTTAGTATTTGTATGTATAGTATGTCTTCTTCATTCCTTGAATTGACTCCATTAAGGCACTGATCACTAACCCTTTCAAAGAAGACATTATTTGGTGTTTAAGTGTCCTTACAGATTCACTATTACGGCTCTCCCCTAGGAGGTTCCGACTTCCAAAGAAGTTTGGAGAAGTGTCTAAGGTGACAGTGGTCACTTTCTCCTTCATATGCTTGCCGGTGACTAGCCCTACTAGTTCATCCGGTAACACTATATCTTTTGGATACATGTTATGTTTATATGAGTTCATGTTAATGGGTTGAATGTTATCCTTGAATACAATAAATATTATTTGGCTCATTTAAACTGTCTCTTACGATCTTGAACTTCTAAAGATCCTTGGTCATAGCCACCCTAAACCACTAGATCTTTGCTAGGAGTCTTCATCATCTCATCAAAGCCTCACTAAGATACTTGGATCTGATTTGTTAATCTCAATAAGTATCATTAGTATTAGCTCATGGGTACTTGCTTCAACTCATAAATTTTACCTCAAGTACATTTGGATTCCATAAATCAATTGAAGTAGTACCTTGGAACATTGGCCCATTAGCACTATACTTCTAGGTTTTCTCTTGGGGTTTTCCAATAAGTACCTGGGAACCTGTAGTTGGGGTCACCTCCTGTGGTTAGTTTAGTCTTTCACTTAGAACTAGGAGACCTAAACACAGAATTTTCCTTGGTAGTGACATGTTGGTGGAAAATCCTAAGGTTGTGCAAGTTTGATAGCTAGTTTTCCCTGCACCATTCAAACTGCTAAATTGTGCATCAACAGGCCCATGTCCATTTTTTCAGGCTTTCCATCAGCTTCAGTGTTTCTCTAGGTTTTGGTTCCATAAACTGCTTCATATCACTAATCTTCTCCAACAACAATGCCTGCCTCTGCTGAAATTATCGCCTGTGTAGGTGTCGTCTTGGTCATCACATGATGCCAGTGTCTCACTAAAGTTCGTACTAGCTTCCTTTGCATATGCCTCAAGGCTCTGCTCTCATCTTTGTGCCATTTTCTAACTACACCCCTCATCTTCAAGAGAGGTTTTTTCAAGGTGATGAGGCTTGTGTTGCTTCACACACATGCGATTGCAATGGTTTGAGGTGGGAGCTATAAGATCATTAAATCTCTTCTAATGAATTTGGGGGTAGATTTACCCCTATATTGGCTAGTTCTTCTGCTTTCTGATTAAGTACTCTCTTGATACTTGTAAATGTAAAAAAGTTCAAGCCTATTAACTTTACATTCATCCTGATTTCTCAATTGATCATGGTTAACACACTTGGGTAGGTTCTTCATACTTTCTATGGTAAGTTAGAATCTCCAAAGTAGGCTAATTTCCAAATGTTATCTTGGAGGGCCAGGTCTAGATCCTCCCAGGATCCACGCAAACTTGATTCTAACTCTGCCTCAGGTTGCTTTGGACAGGTTTCCTTTAGGTGTTCTGTTTAAATTTAAATTTCTAATAATTGCTTGAATGAAAATCATTTGACATGCCATTTTTCTTGGCATTAGTGATGAATTACGGATTGATGAAAGATGTAATAAAATGTTCAATTCCTTTTTGCTGACCAAAATAATATGAAAACTAAAACTTTGGAGCTTAATATTCACTTTTCAGGTTCTTGCAAATCATGTTTGCCAATTTACATTCAACCTTTGACATACAAGACAACTTAAGACTGAATTGGATGCTATGTATTTCTTTTGTAGGTGTGCGAATCTTCAACGTCTTTCAATCAAGGCATGCCCAAGTGTTACTGATGCATCAGCATGTCAAATTGCATTGGGCTGCCACAGAATTGAGGAACTTGATATTAGTTACTGTCACAATATATCTTGTGCTGCACTAGAGAAAATTGGACTTAGTTGTAGGAATCTGACTATTGTGAAGAGGAACATGCTGAACTCTCTAGATCCTTCCGAATACAGGGATTTGGTTCCTACAGAGTATATCCGTGCTGCTCCTTTGAGTGGAGATGAGGAGGCTACTTCCTTTGCAAAGTTCATGCCAAATCTAAAACACCTTGAAATGCAGTTTTCAAAATTGTCTCCAAAGGGACTGATGGTGCTGGTGAATGGATGCCTTAACTTGGAACACCTTGATTTGTTTGGTTGTTCAAACCTACCAAGCAGAGCATTAGATCAAGCTTCAGAAAATGCAAAGAATCTTAAATTAATTAGACCCAATTTCTTTGTTCCTAGGTCAGCTTTCCATGTTGAGAGATATGGGCATTGGCAGCTTTATGATGAGCGTTTTCAGACCAATGCCTTCCAGATATAGGCACTTAACAGAAAACAAGGTGTTCTTTTGGATTGTGTGTTAATTACATGCCTTGTAATTGCATTGTGTTAGAATGACACTTATCTGCATCCATAGACCAAGTCATCATGCATTTATCTTAGGGACACAAGTAGGTGCTATTTATATGATGTTATATTTGAAGATCAAGTAGAATACTGCTTCATCAACAGTCCAAATGGCCCACAGTATTGATTGATATTATATGTTTAAGTTGGAAAGGATCTATAATGCTTCAATACAAAACATTTGAATGTCATGTATAGCCAAGCTTGTATATATCTTGCTCTTGATGTATTGTATCCAGACGGTGGCTACATTATCACTAGTCTTCTGTGCATGTATTTATGTAGTAGAAACATAAACTGTTATATTCTTCCTTGTTAGTGAACTTGTATAATGGTAATTAAGTTGTGTGTAACTAAGTTCTCATTGCTTTCAAGAAATTTACATTTTTCCAATGCATCAGGTACATGTTAAACCCAAAACAACTCTAAGATGATGATGCCAGCAACAATATCTGTTTGCATTGTTATATCATTACCAGTAAAGTTTGGTTCTGATGCTCAACATAGTAAAAAATTATCTCCATTGTCAGTAAAGGTATGCATTATGCATTGTGTTATTCTAGTAACTCTTACTATGTTGCAGGAAACGTGCCCCCCCACGTTTCCAGCCCGTTTCCTGACGGAAACTCGGAAACCTGTACCTTACGGAAGAGAAACCCGTTTCCAATTGATGGGGACCGTTTCGCGTGTCAGAAACTCATTTCCAAATCAAATTTCACTAAAATCCCGAGTTTCCTTCCACAGTTCGCCTAAAACACTTGTTTTTTTAATTGTTTGGGTTTTTGCCTTTTACAGCTAGAGTTTTAGAGGCTTCCAGAATGTTCTTTATGCCTTGGGTTTGTTATAAAATAACACCCATGCCTCCTTTTTGCCATCATGGCTTATCCCCAATGCTCATTGGCAGCTTATGGTCCATTGGCATAGCTAACGGTGTATTGGCATAGCTCAAGGCTTACGGTTCATCATCATGGATCTTTGGCTTTAGTGTATACATTATCTTGGGCAGGACGGCTCATCGTCACGGCTCTTTGGGAGCCCACACATCCATTTCTAGCTCGTGGTGGTGTGCAAAGGTCATGGTGGAGGCTCAAGAAGTGGACACGGTGTTGGTAGTTGGTTGGGTTGTTGAATATTGACAGTCTAGTCACGGTGGTGCCATTTTGTTTTGCTGATTGGTGGAGGATGAAGATGAGCCCAAGCATGATGACTATTAGTCTTTGGGATTCAGCTCATGTTTTCTTTATATTTTCATTGTTCATGTTGATGTAGTATTGTACTTGTAGCCTTGTATATAAAGGCTGATTTTGGAATCTGGATATATATGTATTAGCGGCTTAGCCTCATTTTGAAGCTTGTTTTTTGGCTATTTCCACTTGCATTATGGAATCATTTATCGATAAAACCATTGTGTTATTTTTGGATATTACTACTTAGTAATTGCATTATGGAATCACTTATGAAATTATGAGTAAAAATGTCAAATGTGATGTTGAATTTAATCTGTATATATACATATATACATACATATATATATATATATATATATATATATATATATATATATATATCGTGTTTCCCTGTTTCCTAAATTTTTGGGGGTCATGTTTCCAACGCGTCCCCGTTTCGGAAACTCGTCCCCGTTTCGTGCAACTTAGCTCTATTATTGGTTAAGGGTTGGTGGTTAGCATTCCGTGTGAAGATATCAGTTTGTAGCAATGCCTTAAAATCAAGATAAATTAAAGTCTTATTGCTTTTGTTGTCAAGGGTGCATGGGTACATGTCATGTTAATGAAATCTAAAATCTGTACCGAGCCTTAATTGTAAGTAAGAGGAGCAATGCGCAAAAGATTACTGATTAGAATAGGTCTCTAAAACCTTGTGGAACATTTAGCTGGATGTTCATTGTAGGAAAGCATGTATTTTTCTAGTAACTCTATTATTGGTTAGAGGTTAGCATTCTTTGTGCATATTTATATCAGTTTGTAGTGATGTCTTAAAAGCTTAAAAATCAAAGGCTTATTGCATTTGTTGTCAAGAGTGCATGGGAGTATGTATAATTACATTCATGGGATACATATCACATTAGTGAATCTAAATAAGGTTTAGAGCCTTAATTGTAAACTACTAAGAGTAAGAGGAACAAGGAGCAAAATATCACTATAATTAGAATAGGTCTTTAAAACCTTTTTATTAAAAACTTTTAGCTGTATGCTTATTTTTAAATGCTAATGAACCTATGGTATCTGTTCCAGTGAAAATAAATTTGTAAGAGCACAGATTATTTTATGATTTATAGCTCACCAACAATAGTAAAACTTGACCATTAGGACGCAAGACAGTTATGTGAGTCTTTCCTCACTTGATACCACATCTCCCCACTGAAATGAAACAAAAAAGGCTTGTTGCCGCCTTACACACACCTGAGTCACGTGGCAGAAATCTTCAAGCCACTCGGTGTGTCCTTGGGGGCAAGTCTCGAGTCAAGGCTGTCACCTTGTTCTTGACTCCTTCGTTTAGGCTCAACTCCTAACGAAGCCAAGGGGGGTAGACCCTATTAAGTTGCTAAGGATAATTACTTAGTACGGTGATGTTAAACTGAATGAGTTACTTAGGAGTTTGAAATTTAACTATAGATAATCAATGATGACAAGATACAAAAATGAACACACGAAAGTACAACGCTGAGACATAATATATATATAAAGCAAGAAAATAACCAGTGCCTTAGAATGGAGTCAAAAAATAGAATCAATGTACTTGCATGTGCTTGGAGTGAATGTTTTGCAATTGCCTCTTGGTACGTTTTAAGTTAAATTTGAGGTGTGAGTTGATTAAAATTAGGGGAAGGGGTGGACTCCAGATATACCCGAGAGTACTTGGAGTATGTCCAAAACTAAACCTTCACAGCTACCCACAAGGAATACGTGGGCTGAATGGAGTCTCTGAGGCTATTGTTCATAACGCACCCGTTAGGGTGTGATAGAGATCGGCGCCCCGAGGTCACTTTTCAGAAGTTCCCGCTTCTTTTGGGTATTTTGCCACCGTAAAGTTTTGATCTAGGTGTTGGATTTTCACCTGATGGTTTGTCAATTAGGGAGAGTGAGTCCTAATTATTCTAGTCACTCAAATGCTTTTGATACAGCTTGACTGATCGGATGAACCGCGGCCAAGTGCAGAGCATACACACCGGAGTCTTGTCAATTTTAGTAAATTTTAAAATTTAGTGTTCTTGTTAAAAAAAAAACCCTCTAGGAACCTCTTTCGATCCAAGTGGATTTCAATCGGGGAATCAAAGAGGGGTTAATTTTATAATAATCGAAGAAACAAATGATAGAAAAGAAAACAGATACACAATTCTGGTTTTCTAATTAGTCCTACCACGAATCTCTTTCCCCTTTCGGGTCAATCGGGAAGTCATGGGGTAAGTATTAAGATTACTTTGAAATATCAAATATGGAATATGAAATTGATAATGAATTAAAGTATACTACCCTGCGCATTAGAGCTACGCTAGTTTGAAAAATGGATGAACAAAAAGTAAAAAAAAAATGACACTGACGCAAATCTCCCTAGGGGGGATGGGAAATGGGCTCGAAAGAGCCTATTCAAAAATTATTTTTATTAACAGCGGTTACAATATCAGAGAACTGATATAATGCCTCTTGATCCTTATACAGAGTGAAATCAAGAGCTTACAAAGTGCGAAAATTAAAGGTTTTAGTCAAATGGGAGACCCCTCGGGGGATTTGAACGCTCCTGAGGCCACTTTCGAACAACAACTTCTTTTCTTTTCTGTCAAACCTGCTAAAAACTAGCAAGCATATTAGACTAAAATATGCCCAAAATCACTCTGAAAGTACCTTTGGGTCAGCTTACTTTTAACAAAAAAAAACTAAGTTAAAACTAGTTAAAAAGGAACCAAGGAAAGCAGACTTTCCTTGGGATCTTGGCTTTCCTTTTGGGCAGCCAATAAGATGTGCACTTTTATTGCAGAATATGAAATTTTAACGTACAGCAAAGGAAACTACCTTAAAAGCAAGCTACAAATTTTCATTTAAATGCTTGCAAAAAGAGGGTAATTTCAGCTAGATCTCTTAAAATGTAACTTTATATGCAAAACAAAACTGAGATCTAGACTTAGGAAAGGACCTTACTAACTAGATCTATATGTAATTTTCTTAATGAGACAGATCTGAGCAATAAGATTCCTTAATAGTAACCAGTTAGGAGAAAATTTAAGATTTTTAAAGGAGGAAAATGAGAAGAGAAGTGCTTGTTGCTGAAGCAGATCTGCAAAGGAAACTTGGTAGTGAAGCATCGAGGGGCACAATCTTAACAATCTCTGTTGGAACACCAATGGAATCAAACCTGAACCATAGATCTTCCAATCACGACAAACCTGTAAGCTACACAACAAATCCTGCAAACAAAACCATTAAATCTGAAGATACATATGAGAAGTAGATGATACAACATGCAAATAATCTTATTTAGCATACATGTATTAGCTCATTCAAACATATGCAACAAAATAGAAGTAAGTAAGCTTATTTACAATAATCTATCCCTATGATTCCAATAACCATTCAGGCAGACAACAGTTAAGTGCAAAAAATTGAAAAAATAGCAGTTTCACCTCAAATGCAGCATGATAATGATGATCCACACATGAAAGGTACTCCACAATTGAGCCTCGAAAGCTTCTCTTTATGTTAACAAATGATGATCAATACACAATTACAATAGCAAGCCCATCAATCCAGCTTTAACTAGCTTGGAAGAGGGAGTTTGTGCCTAGATATATACAAAAACTAGGAAAGCCAGCCCAGGGGGGGTGCAAATCCCAAGGAGACACATCAAATCAGCTGAAGGAGAGCCCATCAATGCTTGATCTGTGTCTAGATGAGCCAGATCTAAGTCTCACTGAGTGCAACTGTTAATCGGGGGGCTGATCTGACTGACACCTCAACCTGTTGACTGAAGTATCCACCAAAACTCATCTAGATGAGCCAAAAACGTGTGGAGGAGAGAGGGAGGGCGAAATTCCCCATAAAGGATGCTGAAGATCAAATCTAGATCTGATTTGATCACCTCCTTCAGTCAAGGATTTGTTAGATCTAGTCAATCTGGTTCAGATTTGACTGATTTCAATCAAATCGGCGGAGAATCCACTGATCTATGATTCTGGATTTGCTCCATTATTCATCAATTTATTAATTAAAATAATCAATAATTGATTTTTGGGGCTTTCTGACCTGAGTGATGGAAAATCACTCAAAACTAGGAAATAGTGGGTCCATGGGTTTACATGGTGCTCTTAGCTTGAAAATGAACACCTACATGACTGAAACTGATTATTTGGCCCACTTTTATTACAAAATCAAATTTTCCAATTAAACTATTAAAAAATAGCCCAAGTTTTGGAAAAATTAAATTTTAATAAAAAACATTGAAAAAATTAAAAAAATGAAAAATTGAAAAAACCTATGGGGACGTAGACATGTTCATATGACTCGACCATGATGTCTAGCATGTTTATATATTGACACATAGAATCTAATAACCTCAATAGGCCTAAATGCCAAGCCGACCACCCCAACTTTGGAGGTATGGAATGAAAAACTCAAAAATTATCAGTCGTTTATTCAACAACCAATAATAACCAAGGGAAAAAACACCCTGGGCTGATCGGATTGACAAATAAAGTCTAAGAGACCGAGTCTTTTACAGACACTATCATGCTAGAACATTTATTCCAATTCCCCCATGGGGTATGAACATGTGATATAGTACAACAAAGCTTCCCAGAAGCAAGACTGAAGGTTCTCTGAAGTTCGAAAAAGTTATCCTTGTCCAGTTCACCAGGCTCACTTGATAAAAAACCACTAAGTACAACTTAGGTGGTAACATTCTTGCTCCAATTGTGGGATGTGTGCTCGATCTGGTCATAGGGCAAGGAGAGAATATGAGAACACCAGAATCTCCGATTTATACACCCTGTAAAAACATATCAACTTGACAAGAAAACCTTAGTAGCACAAGCTTTACATAAAAAACCAAATGAACCATTAAGCTGATTTATTTAAACAAAATAAATGTAACTAACTAATGAAAACAAAAATGTTTGATTATAGCCAAGTACAAAACAAAAAATGCGGAAAGTAAATGCTCTTTTTCAAGGAGCTTATTTTCCTACTCTAAGCATGATATAAAAATGGTTAAGTGTAATAAGAAATCCAATGTAACCACCTAAGAATTTTATTAACATAAGAAAAAATTTCCTTGTCTTTGGTTACCAGCCAAAGTAAGGATCCTTTATTCAGAAAATGCAAACCTGCGTTATGATCCGGAAGGGGCGGGATGGATGGGAAATCATAGGCATGAATAATGTCGTCAAACTTCCTCCCAAACTGGTAAGTGCTTGCATACGCTGCTTCTATCCATGACTGGACAGGGTTGATGTACAAATTAGAATGATGAGGTAGAATGACTACACCATCATGCTGATCATCAAGGCTTACCGGATGATAATTCACTGTATAAGCCCCAAGCGGCTCCAAGTCATGAGGAAACTCTATATGTGAAGATGATAGTTGAGACTGATATTCTAATAACTGCATCATATCTGTCTTTTCACAACACTGCTTCTCCATGTCTTCATTATTGATACCTTTGTGCGGCTCTGCATGATATGACTCTGAATGATCATATAAGAGTTTTGAATGCTGCTTTTCCATACTAGGATTTTCCAAGGTCTCCATATCCATGCTTCCCTCTATGGAAGTATAGTAGATTGGACTTCCACAAATTTCTAAATAGACACTCCCCTTGCTAGATATAGCATAGATAGGATTCTTAATAAGATATCCACAAAAATCCCAATAGTCATCGCCATTATCTATGTTAGATGTGATGGATTCCCCATTGTTGATATCAGGGTCCGATATCGAGTTCTCTTTGTCTTCATTACTGATACTGATATATGGCTCAGACTGATCATGTGGATAAATTGCATGCTCCTTTTTCATATCAAAGTTTCCCAAGGCCACATGGTCCATGCTCTCTCCTTTAGATATGCCATAGATAGAAAAATCAACAAAACCATCAAAAGTTTTCGGTTCATTATTTTCCTCTTTATTCATGTCACAGACTGGATTTTCCATGAATGTCTAGGACTCCTTATCAACATCTTTGTCGGGGATAAGGGAGTCTTCGTCACTTGTATCATGCTCCAAGCTATACTTGTCCTCATTTTCATACTCATCTTCTTCAGAGAAAAGGCCACAAGGTAGTAAACCTTCCAGACTGTCATCATTATATGGAGAACACATAGGAGTCCCATCATGTATATTACAGTTTTCATCATAAGTTTCACTATAAGATTCTGCAATGGTTTCATCCTCAGGCTTGTATTGTTTAGATGGTGACAAAGGGTAGGCCTGGCCTACCATGTATATATGATCAGGCTCGCTTGTATTTGTTTCCTGATTACTGACTTCGGGAAGTCCATGTTCCATGACTTGATTTGCAACATAATAAGTGCTTTCTTGGTGGAATTGTTCACAGGGTCTACACCATGGAATTACTTCTTCTACCATGTTAGCTAAGTCTAACTGGTTTGGAATCCTACGCTCTTGTTGAGGAAACTTCTTTTGATACATCTGATTCTGCCTAGGTTGAAAGTTCCTAGGTCCATTATTTCTTTCCATTGCGATTATTCTATTGTGCATAAGATTCAATTGTGCAGACTGATCTGCCATAAGTTGGTTTTGACTAGTAACCAAGTCTTTTATCATGTCTGTTATCTTTTCCATGGGATCTTTATAGGCTCCCTTTTCTTCTGATTCAAAGGCTTTTCCCTTTTCTTCGTTGTATGAAGTGTTTCCCCTAGTGTAACCTGGAATGTTGGATTTGCCTGAAGACTGCATATTCTTTTCTATTTTCTCGGCCAATTCTTGAGCAGTTTTTAGATCGGCCGGCTCTTTGTCCCTTAACTGGTACCTCAAATCACCAGTGAAAGCTTCGATGTAAGATATGAGGATGGAGGCATCCCTTGGCTTGATTTCTCTAGGGAGGTCCGTAACCACACGCCTGAACTTAGTATTAAATTCATCAATGGTTTCATTCTCCATCTTCTTTATGTTATGGAGGGCAGCAAGCAGATGTCTTGGTTCTTTCTTTTCCCCCCATTTCTTTTTAAAACCCTCTAGGAATTCACTAAGAGTTTTATATGAATCATCATCTAGGTTGAAGTACCATTCTTCAACATCATCTTCCAAGGATAAAGCAAAGAGCGTCATTTTGACATCGTCATGGTCATGGGCAGCATCATTGCAATAACTGACCAGGTGCTTTTCAAACTTTTGAAGGTGAGACTTGGCAATGATGGCATTATTGCCCTGAAATATGGGGAGCTTCTTGATAGCATCTTTTGGAATGGCATGGGGAGCACCTGCTATCTGAGAAAAGTCAAGGGGTTTGAATAATTCCGTCATTTCTTGAGATTGGTGAACATGACTCTCTACAAACATGTGATGGATATTTGAGAGGGATTGGTTTCCTAAATCTTCAAGGTTTCTACGAGAAGTCTGCCTATTCAATCTTTCCCTAATAAACCTTTCGAGATCAGGGAGAGGATTGAATAATTGTCGACGGTTTCTTCGGGTAGAAATTCTTGAAGGGATGTTAGACAGTGGAGTCACCAGATGGATCGAGTTTTAATTTTTATGTTTTTTAAAGACTAGATCAATCAAAAGTTTTTATCTTTTTAGTTGTTTAGAAAAAAGTTAAGCTAAGTCGTACTCGGGAATAAAAAGATTTATCCCTGGCAACGGCACCAAAAGATGTTGCCGCCTTACACACACCTGGGTCACGTGGCGAAAATCTTCAAGCCACTCGGTGTGTCCTTGGGGGCAAGTCTCGAGTCAACGCTGTCACCTTGTTCTTGACTCCTTCGTTTAGGCTCAACTCCTAACGAAGCCAAGGGGGGTAGACTCTATTAAGTTGCTAAGGATAATTACTTAGTACGGTGATGTTAAACTGAATGAGTTACTTAGGAGTTTGAAATTTAAGTATAGACAATCAATGATGACAAGATACAAAAATGAACACACGAAAGCACAATGCTGAGACACAATATATATATAAAGCAAGAAAATAACCAGTGCCTTAGAATGGAGTCAAAAAATAGAATCAATGTACTTGCATGTGCTTGGAGTGAATGTTTTGCAATTGCCTCTTGGTACGTTTTAAGTTAAATTTGAGGTGTGAGTTGATTAAAATTAGGGGAAGGGGTGGACTCCAGATATACCCGAGAGTACTTGGAGTATGTCCAAAACTAAACCTTCACGGCTACCTGCAAGGAATATGTGGGCTGAATGGAGTCTCTGGGGCTATTGTTCATAACGCACCCGTTAGGGTGTGACAGAGATCGGCGCCCCGAGGTCACTTTTCAGAAGTTCCCGCTTCCTGTGGGTATTTTGCCATCGTAAAGGTTTGATCTAGGTGTTGGATTTTCACCTGATGGTTTGTCAATTAGGGAGAGAGTCCTAATTATTCTAGTAATAGTCACTCAAATGCTTTTGATATAGCTTGACTGATCGGATGAACCGCGACCAAGTGCAGAGTATACACACCAGAGTCTTGTCAATTTTAGTAAATTTTAAAATTGGGTGTTCTTGTTAAAAAGAAAACCCTACAGGAACCTCTTTCAATCCAAGTGGATCTCAATCGGGTAATCAAAGAGGGGTTAATTTTATAATAATCGAAGAAACAAATGATAGAAAATAAAACGGATACACAATTCTGGTTTTTTAATTAGTCCTACCACGAATCTCTTTCCCCTTTTGGGTCAATCGGGAAGTCGTGGGGTAAGTATTAAGATTACTTTGAAATATCAAATATGAAATTGATAATGAATTAAAGTATACTACCCTGCAGATTAGAGGTACGCTAGTTTGAAAAGGGATGAACAAAAAGTAAAAAAAAATGACACCGACGCAAATCCCCCTAGGGGGGATGGGGAATGAGCTCGAAAGAGCCTATTCAAAAATTATTTTTATTAGCATCGGTTACAATATCAGAGAACTGATATAATGCCTCTTGCTCCTTATACAAAGTGAAATCAAGAGCTTACAAAGTGCGAAAATTAAAGGTTTTAGTCAAATGGAAGACCCCTGGGGAGATTTGAACGCTCCTGAAGCCACTTTCGAACAACAGCTTCCTTTCTTTTCTGTCAAACCTGCTGAAAACCAGCAAGCATATTAGACAAAAATATGCCCAAAAGCATTCTGAAAGTACCTTTGGGTCAGCTTACTTTTAACAAAAAAAACTAAGTTAAAACTAGTTAAAAAGGTAAAAAGGAACCAAGGAAAGCAGGATTTCCTTGGGATCTTGGCTTGCCTTTTGGGCAGCCAATAAGATGTGCACTTTTATTGCAGAATATGAAATTTTAACGTACAACAAAGGAAACTACCTTAAAAGCAAGCTACAAATTTTCATTTAAATGCTTGCAAAAAGAGGGTAATTTCAGCTAGATCTCTTAAAATGTAACTTTATATGCAAAACAAAACTGAGATCTAGACTTAGGAAATGACCTTACTAACTAGATCTATATGTAATTTTCTTAATGAGACAGATCTGAGCAATAAGATTCCTTAATAGCAACCAGTTAGGAGAAAATTTAAGATTTTTAAAGGAGGAAAAGGAGAAGAGAAATGCTTGTTGCTGAAGCAGATCTGCAAAGGAAACTTGGTAGTGAAGCACCGAGGGGCACAATCTTAGCAATCTCTGTTGGAACACCAATGGAATCAAACCTGAACCATATATCTTCCAATCGCGGCAAACCTGTAAGCTACATAACAAATCCTGCAAACAAAACCATTAAATCTGAAGATACATATGAGAAGTAGATGATACAGCGTGCAAATAATCTTATTTAGCATACAGGTATTAGCTCATTCAAACATATGCAGCAAAATAGAAGTAAGCTAGCTTACTTACAATGATTTATCCCTATGATTCCAATAACCATTCAGGCAGACAACAGTTAAGTGCAAAAAATTGAAAAAATAGCAGTTTCACCTCAAATGCAGCATGATAATGATGATCCACACAAGAAAGGTACTCCACAATTGAGCCTCCAAAGCTTCTCTTTATTTCAACAAATGATGATCAATACACAATTACAATAGCAAGCCCTTCAATCCAGCTCTAACTAGCTTGGAAGAGGGAGCTTGTGCCTGGATATATACAAAAACTAGGAGATCCAGCCCAGGTGGGGCGCAAATCCCAAGGAGACACATCAAATCAGCTGAAGGAGAGTCCATCAATGCCTGATCTGTGTCTAGCTGAGCCAGATCTAAGTCTCACTGAGTGCAACTGTCAATCGGGGGGCTGATCTGACTGACACCTCAACCTGTTGACTGAAGCATCCACCAAGACTCATCCAGATGAGCCAAAAATGTGTGGAGGAGAGAGGGAGGGCGAAATTCACCATAAAGGATGCTGAAGATCAACTCTGGATCTGATTTGATCACCTCCTTCAGTCAAGGATTTGTCAGATCTAGTCAATCTGGTTCAGATCTGACTGATTTCAATCAAATCGGATGAGAATCCACTGATTTATGATTCTGGGTTTGCTCCATTATTCATCAATTTATTAATTAAAATAATCAATAATTGATTTTTGGGGCTTTCTGACCCGAGTGATGGAAAATCACTCAAAATTAGGAAATAGTGGGTCCATGGGTTTACATGGTGCTCTTAGCTTGAAAATGAACACCTACATGAATGAAACTGATTATTTGGCCCACTTTTATTACAAAATCAATTTTTCCAATTAAACTATTAAAAAATAACCTAAGTTTTGGGAATATTAGATTTTAATAAAAAACACTGAAAAAATTAAAAAATTGAAAAATTGAAAAAACCTAGGGGGACTTAGACATGTTCATATGACTCGACCATGATGTCTAGCATGTTTATACATTGACACATAGAATCTCATAACCTCAATAGGCCTAAATGCCGAGCCGACCACCCCAACTTTGGAGGTATGGAGTGAAAAACTCAGAAATTATCAGTCATTTATTCAACAACCGATAATAACCAAGGGAAAAAACACCCTGGGCTGATCGGATTGACAAATAAATTCTAAGAGACCGAGTCTTTTATAGACACTATCATGCTAGAACATTTATTACAATTCCCCCATGGGGTATGAACATGCGATATAGTACAACAAAGCTTCCCAGAAGCAAGATTGAAGGTTCTCTGAAGTTCGAACAAGTTATCTTTGTCCAGTTCACCAGGCTCACTTGATAAAAAACCACTAAGTACAACTTAGGTGGTATCAAGGCTAACGTTCACAGGAAATTACTGTTACTTCTTGCCCTTGAAGGGATTCAAATAAAGTTAAATTGAGTATATTTATCTATGGGAACTCTCATTTTCCTCATGGTTAGATATATCACTATAGTGTTCAAATACTTCCAAGAAGTGGAGAAAATAAGTGACCTTCATAGGTCATTAATCTGGTTCCTTAATCATTCATATTCTTACAATTTTTCTTTATGTTATAATGGATGATAATATCTAGTATACTACTTTCCTTTCAGGTTAGGGATGTGCAATAAATGGTTGCAATAAGAAGCACTGTTGTCTTAAAGGGACCTTGGACTCGGAAATCATTGGATTGGCATCACTAATGTACACAAATGGTTAACGATGTTGGTGCTTGTGGATAATGAAAAGTTGTCTATAGGTGTGAGTTGATAAACTACCTTCATTAATATGACCCATGTTATGCATATGAAATGTAATTAACTAAGTCGAAATTTATATCACTTTGCACTCCTTGGTATAAACACAACAGTTGTAGTGGCATAAAAAGATGTCGCAAGATTAGTATCCACTATGGCGCCAATTATTGCAATTGCACAAATAGTAAGAATTAGTAGATCTAGGCAAGTGATTCTAACGACAACTAGCTTGTTATTCTGAGAGTAGTTAGCTTGCTTTAGATACCGGCTTCCCACCCATCTAGTGCTACCAATTTGAAACTTGCAACATGCACATGATGTTTCTTATCACTTTTCGATAAGATTACTTAAATAGTTTTTATAGTCACTGTTTTGTTGATTATCAAAGTAAATAAATATTTTTTTATTGCAACTATGAATGTATCCCCACTATTATTCTTGTTATTTCTTTGTTTGCGTTAATACAACTAGCATGAATCCATCTCAACTTTAGACATTCTAGATCTTTCATCTCAGTTTCTTTTTTATATCTCTTGGTGCTTAAAATATCCTAAGTTATGACAAATCTACCATGGTGTCTCTCTCTCCATATATATATATATATATATAATATTTTGATTTATAAGTATGGATGTTACACCTTGTTAAAATTTTTTAGTTATATTGGGCTTAAATATGCCACATGTCATGTCAGTGTTAAGCACATACATTACACATCTCCTTCATATTGTGTTGTAGAGTGCAACTTGCTTCACTTGGATGTAACAACAAATAAATTCCCAATGTGATTAAGAATTAGCTAGACACTGACTACAATGTCATGGAATGGGTTTCATCTTAAAAACCAATAACACACGGTAGTAAGACCCTTTAAATACAACTATGCATTATAGGGCTTCACGAGCATATAATCGTAGTAATGGTGAAAATTCTAGTGATAATTTCTATGATGTGTAGACATTATGATAAGAATGGCGACAATCAAAACTCCAACATCTCCAAAAATATCTAACATGTACACGACTTTCATATTTAAGGTTAGCTAAACAACTTTTGATAGGATTACATACATTCCTCTTTGATTAAGAGGTGGGTTTGATGAATTTTGTGTTATCATGATATAGTGATTACTTTATTATGTTTTATTATGCACTCACACACACACACGCACATATTTGATTCATATATGAAATTCACCTTGTGAAGATGTGAAAATAAATATTGCTTGGTAGTTAAAGGAATAACTCCCCAAGATAATTTATTGATGTGAAATGCCTTATTTAATATTTATACATCAAAGCCCCCCACCGCGGGTGCAAAAGGCGCCAGTTGGAGGGATGCATGAGGGGCATGTGTCCAACCCTCATGGCGCCCGTGCTTCCACCTCAACATCCCCTGCAAGGTCGATAAGCAAGGAGTTGACTCCTCTCGCATGTGATCACTTGTTTGACATAACCTCGTGTACTTGCTCCCATGTGCCAGAGCACAGAGCCAAGGTCGGGATAGTGCACGATCTGGAGAGCATGCGAACTGTACCTGTCACCTTTTGCAATGATGAAAACCCCTGCACATAATGGTATGATAAGGAGTTGGCTCCTCATTATGCAAGGTGGTAGAATGACAACGTTCAACCTCATTGCTCAGCCTATAAAAGAAGGAAGCTCCCTCACGATTTTGTCAGGTTGGATTTCATTGAAGGAAGGATATTTCGTTAATTTTATTCAATTTGGGGGAGGCCCCCTGGTTCAACTCTAGTTAAGATTTGGCCTTTTGTTTCTTTGTGCTCATCCCGACCTATGGGTTAAGAGTTCTTCTCTTTGCGGGTATGGGTTTTTAGTGTTTTGGATGGATCTCAGGGGATTTAAACCCACTTGCTTTTGGCTCGTGAATGGTAAGTATGAGTCCTCTCCCTGCAAGATTAGCCTCGTCTCTGCTCTCTGTGCGCTTAACCTGCTTCGGTCTTTGTTCCTCCTTTGGCCCAACTCTGCAAATTTTTTGAAACCCTTGGGAAGTATGCCTCCGCAGAAGAGAATTTATCGTTGGAAGAACCCTGGGGCTGCAGGCCCTTCTTTCTTCAGCCTGCCCCTCCTACTCCTGCCATGCGAAGCATCATGCACACAACTCGCCTGTATAAACAACAGATTCCGGAAAACATCAGGAATGAAATTGCAGATGTGGAAGCAGAGGCCAAAACCACTTGGGGTTGCATCTCAGACGAGGAAGTGAACAAAGTTTGAAGCTTTACTCCCGGATCCTGGTTACTCTCGTGGTAGAGTCTCCCAACACTAGAAGACATTGGACTTTGCATGGCTGCAAAAGTACCTCATGGGAAATGCGCTTATTGAGCGAGGAGAAGCTCATTGAGAGATTTTGCTGCAGCTCAACGAGATCACGGCTCACCTACAACAAATTGCCAAGCACCTAGGAATCAAGCTGACCAACAACACTAAGCATGTCCCCTCCAGTTCAGAGGTGAAGCTTGAAATAGGCTAGTTTCTGCTTTTCTCTTGGTAGATATTGTTTTCTTTGTTGAATGAAAAACAATAATAGAATCGTGCTAAAGAACTCAATTTGTAAATGGTTTAGCCTAGTCTCTTTTAGAGGCGGAATTTCAATGTTTTCCTTACCTCTGAGCTTGTTTTCCCTCTGTTGGGAGGGCTCATTCAAACTCAAACTCTTCAAGCCCGCTTTCCCTCTGTTGGGAGGGCTCAACATAGGATGATGTCTGTAATATTTTTTTCAAGGCAATAGAAGGACATACTCTAAATTACAGAAAGAAAAAAAATTACATCAAAGAGGTGGCCTTTGGCTTTTCCCTTCCAAAGATAAATGACTCTTTGTTTTCCATAACTGATGGTTATTTACAATAGTTGTTAAAACCTTCGAACTAGATGTCCAACATTCCCCTCATTGATTTGAAGAAGTGTTCATGAGCCTAAGCATCTTTCTAAATTTTTCAAGCTTTTCTCTTCCAAGTGCTTTGGTGAAGATGTTTGCAATTTGTTCATTGGTGGAACAATGTCTCAAGTTGATTGTCTTGGCCTCCACATGATATCGAATTAGATGATATCAGGTTAATGTGTTTGGTTTGATTATGGAATCTAACATTCTTGGCCAACTTGATTGCAAAAATGTTGTCAATCAATAGAGTATAATTCACTTCTTTCTCCTGCAAATCTTAAAGTATTTTCTTGAGCCACACAATCTCCATTATTGCTTTTGCCACAACCACATTTTTGCCTCTATTGTGGAATCTGTTGGAATTGTCTGTTTGTGTGATCTCCATGAGACAGTTGTTGATCCAAGACTCATGAGGTTACGTGAAGTAGACACTCCAATCTCTTTGTCGCCATTAAAGTCTGAATCAAAGTACCTAATCAAGTTGAAGCCATCCACCTTAGAATACATGATTCCAAAATCTTGAGTGTCTTTCAAGTATTTTAAAACTCTTTTAGCAGCAGACCAATGTCCTTCATAAGGTTTTTACATGAACTTGGAAAGGTTCTCAATGATGAATGCGATATCTAGTTTGGTGGTGGTACTTGGTTGCATCATCAAATTCATTCCCTTGTTTTGATGTGAGCTTCAAGTTCTGTTCCATTAGAGTGGAGAGGATTACATTCTGTCATGTCGAACCTATTCAATAATTCTCCAATTTATTTCTTCTGGGAGATGAATATGTACTTATGATTTTGAGTTACTTCAATTCCCAAGCAATAGTGAATGTGTCCCAAATCTGTCATCTCAAATCCCTTCTTTATCTTTTTCTTTATGGATGCAATATAGTTTTTATTGTTTCTTGTCAACAAAATATCATTTACATACACCATAAGATATACAATAGATCTTCTAACTTTATTTACAAACAATGTTGCATCATCAATATTAAAATGTTTGAAATTTAACTTTAGAAGATGTTAGGTTAATTGTTTGTACCATGCGCGAGGTGTTTGTTTCACACCATACAATGACTTCATGAGTGTGTATACCTTTTGTTCTTGTCCCTTCACAACAAAGCCTTTTGGCTAAGACATGAATACATTCTCTTTCAAGTCTCCATTTAAGAAAGTAGTCTTCACATCCATCTGATGAAGTTTCCAACCATTATATTTAGCCAAAAATAATAAAGTGTGGATGGTATCCCATTTTGTTGTGGGGGAGAAAGTCTCCTCATAGTCAATGCCTTCCTTCTGTGCAAAACTTTTCACCACAAGCCTTGCCTTGTGCTTGTCAAGTGAGCCATCTGATTGGTACTTATTCTTGTAGACCCACTTGCAACCAATTGATTTGGTTCCAAATGGAGTGTCCAACTTCTAGGTCCCATTCTTAATGAGAGCATCATACTCATTTTACATGGATTCTTTCCACTCATCACGAGAATCATCTTCTTCAAAGGAAGTTGGTTCAAGATTAGCAAATAAATTCAATTCACAATCATATGAGACATCCATATCTTCTACATCACTTGAATTTGAATTAGTTGCATCTCCTTCATCATCTTGTCTGTTTAAACTTCTTGTTCTCGTCTTTTAGACTTCATCAAGATTAACACTTTCAAGTGTCTTTGTGACCCATTTTGGAACTTTCCATCAAGGTCTAGGTTAATCAACTAATGGTGCTTCATTCTCTTTCAAGATTCAGGCTTCCAATCCTTTCAATCACATCATCCAATTGAACGTCTTGTTTTGGTGAAGTGGCAGGAACTTCTTCATGATGGGGAGATGGTGCCGCAAAAGGAGATTCTAAAGGGGATCCCCACTTCAAGATTTTGAATCTCATTATCAACTTCATGAAAGGTTTTTACACTGGCAATTTTTTCCAGATGATCAAGCTACCTCTCAATAAACTCATTATTTTTATTCATTTAAAGAAAAATGATATCTCTGGAAATAATAAAATTTTGGTTTACCTCATCGGAAAGACAATATGCTTTAGTGTTGTTTGTATATCCCAAGAAGATGCACTTCCAGAACCTAAAACTGAGTTTGTTTCTTTGTTCCTTTGGAATTAAGGCATAATAGGTGGAACCAAAGATCCCGGGATGCCTCATCGAAAGGATGCGGCCATACCACATTTCGTGTGGAGTTTTGTTTCCAAGACCAAGAGTTGTGTTATCAGACAAACCAACAGAGCTAGTGCCCAATAAGCACATGCAGATACTTGTGATTCAATGTCACCTCGATCACAAATCTTTAACCTCTTTGGAGAGTCTTGAACTCCAAGGGGGGATCCTTTACAGACACTTGTAAACAATTAGCCACCAAACTCTAGATCTTCGTATGCAATGTGTTGATGACCAGTGCCTTTTAGGAGTTAAGTGTAGAATGGAGAGAGAGAGAGACTTACTGTAGAAATGTAAATGTTGCATATGTTATTGAAGGCAAGTATATCACTATTGGTACCACAATATTACTCATACAACAATCATCATAGACATATGGTTACTCATTTAGAGAAAACAAGTGTACTACTGCAATGGAGAGTTCAACAATAATCTCAGTCCAATAATTATCCAAACAGTTCAGTGATCATCCATCCAATAAGCAAAATAAATAAGCATTATAATTTCAACAGTAACCAATAATCTCTAGCAGTAATGATATATCAAATAGTGCTCAGTATCATGAAATGTGTGTCAAACCAAATGAAGTTTTGGAGAGCTATTATGTAGTAAGTTTGAACAAATTTTATCAAGGGCTGATATATTAGTCCCATTGTAGCAAATTTAACCTCAAAACAACGGTAAATTTTAGTCTCTTATGTAAATAAGATGTATCTTTGCTAACCTCCTTTAATGTGGTTTTTTTGTTTGTTTATATGACATTTTTATGGCAGCAAAAGGTATGACAAATCAGGCTGCAAATATTACAGACCTAAGGTAAGGTAAGGACAACCTAAAAAGTGAGGAAGTGAAGGGCTGCAAAACCAAAGGAGAGGAAGTACGAGGGTAAAGAGAGGCTAGTAGAGGTGAAGTCGAGGGTCTTGAGAGTAGAAAGAAAGGAGGTTGAGGTCTTAAGGGAAAGGAAGGAGGGATGTTAGGGCAGGCCAAGGGGGTTTCAAGGTAGGCCTAGGGTAGAAAGAGGACAATTACATCTATTAGGGAGAAATAAAGAGGACAATTACGTTTGTTAGGGAGAAATAAGAGTAGAATTAAGGTTTATAACTTGTTAGGGTTTAGATTTTGGGACTAGGGTAGATTTTAGGGTTTTTTTAGATTTTTTTAAAGTTTTAGAGCTGCCACAATTTCGACCTAGGGCTTTTAGGGCCTAAAATCGCAGGTCAAATTTGTAGGAGGGAGGGCTGAAATTTTAGGAAGGCAAAAATATTGGATTTTTGAAATTTTATGAAATTTTATGTTTTTTTGATATAAATTACAGACATAAGAAAATAACCTAATCTACCATGAAATGCAATTTTTACAAATGCAAAATGCATGAAATTTTGAGATAAAAAAAAGAGATTTTGATAACACAAGGGATTTTGATGGATGTATCCCTAACCCTAGGCCTAGAGGAGAGGTGACTAGCCTTTCTCTTGGAGTACTTTTCTATTTGATTTCTAAACTAGGGCTTCTTACAACAACCTCTATGGTTTGTCATAAGAGCCTAATATAGGAAAAAATTAGAGATCTGAGGCCAAACTAGGGAAAACCTCCTCAAGGGAGCGTTTTCCACCATGCAAAGAAGATAGAAGGTAGATAAGAAGGTCTAAATCAGTAAAAATGCAGCTCCATGGCCACCATTCAATCATCAAGAAGCAATAAACTAACCTACCTTCACCAAGCAAGGCTAAAATAGGACTTACTTGAGCTTTTTGTTGTTCCAACAATTCCTCGCATCCACCATGCATGAGCAAAACCCTAGAAAACATCCAACTTTCATCCTCGAGCCAAAGAAGCTACTCCAAGAGGTGTGCGTCACTTTCCAAAAGACTATCTTGGGTAAAAGAACAAATAATGTAATTTATCCTAGGGGTTATGATTTATGAATGAAGTGAGTAGGGCTTATTTATAGCCTCTCACACTCACTTTTTACAATTATTTAGGTCGACATGCCAATAAAATGTCAATGTAAAAATATAACATAAGATAATATAAAATAATATAAAACATGGGTAACTTGGGACATTTCCCCCCTAAGTTACCAAAACTAATGAAAATGACCAAAACTTAATAGATGGTTTCACTCTAAAAGATGGAGTGAGCAAAGGGGGACGTCATGCCCCATCTAACCCCACTAATGTTGATAAAGCCTCAACGCCCCCCCTCAAACAAGCATGACAACCTAGAGGTTATGATGACATCATCATTGAGAAGTCCCTAAGAAGAGGGCGTTGTGCTGGAAAGAGGCCAGGAGGGGTGCCCAGAGGTGACTAAAAGAGGAGGCATGTGCCCCTGAGTGGAATGTTGTCACTTGTGTAGAAATCAAGTAGGGGGTCATGTGCCCCAGTGACTGAGCCTTGGACACCAACCCTATGGTTAAAAACCCCAACAAAGGGCATTCAACAATGCTATTTAGCCATATTAATCGTAAAGACAAAATCAAAGGCTTCGACCATAACCATTCCTCAAAAAATGCATATAACACCCCCATCTTGGGGCAGAAGAAGAGAAAATCGACCATTTTCCTTGGGCAGACATCTAAAGTGAGTTGGTAAAGGTACATCATAACACTAGCTCCAACTCCGGGACAAGTGCTCTTCTCGAGAGTACTTGAGAACCTACTAATCTTCTGGTACCTATAGACCTACACACATCAAATATCTGAGGGCATTAAAAGAACCAGACACTTATGTCCTGCCTTGCTCAGTATAATGAAATAAAATGCAAATAATTGAACATGGAAGAACCACAAATGCAATGCAAGGTAACAGTATATGTTAAACTGAGAATGCAACCTACCCTATCTACACTAAACATGGGAACAAAGGGTCAAGTGAATCCATACCACCAATGCAACTAGCTGAGTAGGTCGTTCATACCGGATCATTTTTCTTTGTAATTAGAGATGATCCATGATAAGGTCTCATTGATGATAAGTTGAGTATGTACCAAGATTTCCATCAAGATGGGAAATAAAGGTTATATGGTTGCAAGAACCTGAACGCCTTGATATTGATTCCATGGAGAGGGATTTCTTTCACAAAATTCATTTATCCATGCCTCTATTGGGCTTATATATGGGCTATCTTCGTTATACATTTCCATTGAGGATTTTTTTTCCCTGAAACTAGTCCATAGATTTTGAACTTGGAAGCCCATTTTCAAAGATGGATATTGTCAGTCTCTATAAGCTAGATGCAATCTATCCCTGCACCTGCTTACACATTTATTTAGACACATAAACACATGTTTCATCTTTGTAATAGTCATGTTAGTACCCCTAATAATCCTTGAAATTTTGAAATTGTCAACGACATAATTTATGCCTCCACATTTCAAGCAAAAAGATAAACAATAGAAATCCTGACAATGTGAAATGAATATCATATCTGTCCACATACCTGTGTTGGTTTTGTTGAAATACATCGTTGGAAACTTATTGATACTGGACATAAATGGCTAAACACTTCTTGAAGAATGTTATTGATTAGGGCACACTATGGATTGATCGACTTCTGTGCAACTTGTCGCAAGATAGTGCTGAAAATATTGGTCTAGAGGCATCGTTGACTAGAACATAGCATAAAAACTCTGCAAGTGGCAATCAACAACAATGACCACATCTTGCACTACCCCACCATTAAGCAAAGGAGCAAAATGGTTGATCCATTTTTCATTGCCGAGAGAGAGCATGCTTCTTCTCCCAAACATGTGCGAGGGAGAGGGTCCACTATGATGCTGCAAGGTATTGAATAATCGTATATCGGTGGACCAAGGAACTCCCAGTAATCATTGTCTTCTATACTCTTGTTATTTTCTTCCAAGAGAGTCAAAATATGATAAGAAACCACAACCTGAGGATATGGAGAATTCATCATTTCTTTATATTCTTTAGTTTCTTCAACTAAGGCTTTATGGTGTTCAATTTTTGGAGGAATTTTACTTTCGTCTTCAAGAATCCCTTCATCTTTGGACATGAAGGCCATGATGTTAGTGACCAAGTCTTGAACAATGACTTCTTCAAACAAACCTTGTGAGTGTTTCTCTTCATCATAAACTTCGTCATCAAGGAGTGCTCCATGCTCTTCTGAGACCTGTTCATCAATATTCGTATGCTTGTCCTTTATAATCTTCAGGATTTCTTCCTTTGTATTGGGATCTCATTAATCACAAAAAGCCTCAACCAATTGCAGAAAGGAAGATATCCTTCTAGGAGGGAGTCCCTCATACCAAGCATCCATATCCTGATTACCTCCTATCTCGAAGCACATTACGAACAACTGCATAATGCTATCTTCGTCTGTGATATCCCATTCCACTAGAAATTCTTTGAACTTCATAACATGCGTTGTAACAGTATCTTCACCCTTGTGGAACATTGAGATAAATTTTAAACAACAGTGTTTGTCAAACTTATTCGGGTATCCTGGAATACTTGAGAAGTCAAATGGATCGAGAATCCCCATATCTTCTGCTTGAGATTGCTTTCTTTGAACCTCATTATATTTTCTTAAGTGGAGTTGCTTGCAAAGTTAGCCTTTGAAAAAAATTCATCAAAGCAAAGCTTACCTCTTGGTCTTGTTCTTGTAGAACACTTTTGAGTTTCTTCAATGGGAGTCACCAGGAGAGAATTGTCAAGTACAAAACAAGAACGTACCTAAATGATGGGTCGAGTTCTTTGCGGAGTCACCAAATAAGCCTGTCAGGTTAGTCCTTACAAGCAATATATATGCAATCATGTAACCAAGGACTTACCTTAAGACTTACAAAGTGTTGTTTTTTCCAGGATTAATTACCTCAACGATCTTGAGGTCCCCGACAACGATGCCAAAAATGTTATTGGACAAACTAGCAGGGTTAGTGCCCAATACTAAGAAAATGCACAGACTTGTGACCCAATGTCACCTCGATCACAAATATTTAACCTCTTCGGAGATCTTTATCTCCAAGGGAGGATCCTTTATAGACACCTGTAAATACTTAGCCACCAAACTCTAGATATTCCTAGACAATTTGTGTTAGTGACTAGTGCCTTTTAGGAGTCAAGTGTAGAAAGGAGAGTCATGAACTTACTGTAGAAATGTAAGTGCTGCATATGCTATTAAACCAAGGCAAGCATATCGATGTTGGTCGCACAATATTAATCATACAACAATCATCATAAACATATGATTACTCATTAAGAAGAAAAGCAAGTGTAGTGTTGCAACTGTAGCAATTTAAAATGGAATTTCAACAAAGAGTTCAACAATAATCTCACTCCAATAAGTATCCAAACAATTAGGTAATCATTCATCCAATAAGGAAGCAAAATGAATAAGCATTATAATTCCAACAGTAACCAATAATTTCCAACAGTAATGATATATCAAATAGTTCTCAGTATCATGAAATGCATGTCAAACCAAATTAAGTTTTGAAGAGTTATCCTATAGTAAGTTTGAACAAATTTCATCAAGGGTTGATACATTAGTCCCGTTGTAGCAAATTTAACCTCAAAATAGTGGTAAAATTTAGTACCTTATGTAAATAAGATGCATCTTTGCTAACTTCCTTTAATGTGGTTTTTTTATGTGTTTATATGACACTTTTAGGGCAGTGGAAGGTATGACAAAGCAGGCTACAAATATTGCAGACTTGAGGTAAGGTAAGGACAACCTAAAAAAAGAGGAAGTGAGGGGCTACAAAACCAAAGAAGAGGAAGTCTGAGGGTAAAGAGAGGCTAGTAGAGGTGAAGTCGAGGGTCTTGAGGGTAGAAAGAAAGGACGCCGAGGTCTGAAGGGGAAGGAAGGAAGGCTGCTGCTAGGGAAGGTCGAGGGGTTTTCAAGACAGGCCTAGGGAAGAAAGAGGAGAATTAGGGTTGTTAGGGAGAAAGGGTAGAATTAGGGTTTAGACCATGGTAGGGTTTATATTTTGGGATTATGACAAATTTAAGGGTTTTTTAGATTTTTTTTAATATTTTTAGGGCTGTCACAATTTCGGCCTAGGGGTTTTAGGGCCTACAATGGCAAGTTGAATTTGTAGGAGGGAGGGCCGAAATTTTAGGAAGGCCAAAAATTTGGATTTTTGAAGTTTTATGAATTTTTAGGCTTTTCTTTATATAAACTGCAGACCTTAGAAAATGACCTAATCAACCATGAAATGCAATTTTTACAAATGCAAAATGTATGAAATTTTGAGATAAAAAAAAGAGATTTTGATAACACAAGGGATTTTGATGGATGTAGCCCTAACCCTAGGCCTAGAGGAGAGGTGACTAGTATCCCTCTTGGAGTAATTTTCTCTTTGACTTCTAAACTAGGGCTTCCTACGACAACCTCTATGGTTCGTTATTTGAGCATAATCTAGGGAAAAATTAGAAATCCAAGGCCAAACTAGGGAAAACTCCTCAAGAGAGTGTTTTCCACAATGCAACGAAGATAAAAAGAAAACAAGAAGGCCTGAATAAAAAAAAATGCAGCTCCAGGGCCACCATTCAATCATCAAGAAGCAAGAAACTCACGTACCTTCACCAAGCAAGGCTAAAACAAGACTTACTTGAGCTTTGTGTTGTTTCAAAGATTCTTAGCATCCACCATACATGAAAAAAACCCTAAAAAACATCCAAATTTTATCCTCAAGCCAAAAAATAAGTTACTCCAAGAGGTGCGTGTCACTTTCCTAAAGACTATCTCGGGTAAAAGAGCAACATAATGTAATTTATCCCATGTGTTATGATTTACAAATGAAGTGAGGAGGGCTAATTTATAACCTCTCACACTCTCTTCTTACAATTATC
This sequence comes from Pseudotsuga menziesii, assembly GCA_001517045.1. Lineage (NCBI taxonomy): Eukaryota > Viridiplantae > Streptophyta > Pinopsida > Pinales > Pinaceae > Pseudotsuga > Pseudotsuga menziesii. The sequence goes on along the minus strand of LPNX010998472.1, from coordinate 71,393 downwards.
AAGCCGACGTGTTGATAAAATGTTAATGTAAAAATATAACATAGGATAATATAAAATAATATAAAACATGGGTAACTTGGGGCATTTCCCCTCTAAGTTACCAAAACCGATGAAAATGACTAAAACTGAACAAATGGATTCACTCTAAAAGATGGAGTGATTAGAGGGGTGACGCCATGCCCCATCTAACCCTAATAATGCCGATAAATCCTCAACGCCCCCCTCAAACAAGCATGACAACCTGGAGGCTATGATGATGTCATCACTGAGAAGTCCCCAAGGAGAGAGGGCGTTGTGCTAGAAAAAGGATAGGAGGGGTGCCTAGAGATTATTGAAAGAGAAGGAAAGTGCCTCTGAGTGGAATGTTTTCATCTGTGTAGAAAAAATAGGGGGTCATGTGACCCAGTGACCTTCCTCTAGGAGCCTCGTACACCAACCCCAGGGTTAAAAACCACAACAAAGGGCAGTTAGCAATGCCATTAAGCCATAGTATTCCTAAAGACAAAATCAAGGAGTCTGACCATAACCATCCCTCAAAAAATGCATATAACCCCCATCCTAGGCTTGAAGAAGAGAAAAACGACCCCTCTCCCAAGGTAGACATCTGAAATGAGCTAGTATAGGTACAACGTAACAAATTGGACTTCTATTTCACAAATAAACAACACATAAATTTGCATCACCCCAAAACATCAATTTGACATTCTTGAAAAATAGCATGGAGCGTACCATATTCAAGAAAGTTATTCATTTTTTCTGCTAGACCATTATGTTGAGGATTGTATATAATTGTAGTTTGATGCCTAATGCCATGTTGACAAAGATAGTTTTAAAAATTATTAGAAGTGCATTCTTTTCCATTATTAATACAAAGTGTGCCAATGTGATATTATGCTTCATATTCAAATTCAATCCATACATGAAAATTTTTGAATGTTTCAAATGCTTCATATTTTTGCTTTAATAAATAGACCCAACACATTTTGATGTGGACATCAACAAAAGTCATGACTCATGAAATATTTATTACCATTTGCATAAATAATGGGCATGGGCCCGCACAGGTCAAAGTGTATAAACTCTAGCTTTCTACATGTCCTAAAATTTGACTCATGAAATGACTACTTACTATGTTTTCCAAGAATACAAGCATCACACTGTTTCGGCTTCTTTGGAAAGCTGGAAAAATCAGTGACACAATTCTTTATCAGCAATCATAGACTATTATAGTTAATGTGTCCATATCTAGCATGCCATAAAAGACTAGAAGACAATGTACCTTCATGTTAAGAGAGGCAGACCAAATTTTGAGCTCTTGCAGATGTTCCTTCTAGCTTCAACAACTTTCCATTTTCACGTCCGATCATGAGGACCTGGTTATCAGATGACCCCCTTATTTCTACGATCTCATCGAACATGAGGACAGAGTGGCCTTGTTGTTGAATGTGCACTAGGGACACCAATTTTTTTTGCAACTTTGGAAGATAGAAAACATTATGTAGCAAAATATCAGGGGAATCTAGATAGTTTGAGCCTCATGAAATCAAATCACTTGGGCTTGAGGTTGGGCTTATTTGCAAAATACACTACCCCATCTACATTGTTATTCATTCCATCAAAGAAATATTTTCTAAAAGTCATATGAAATGTTGCACCAGTTTTGAGTAACCATGTATCTTTCAATGAAGCAAATGAAGTATTGATCAGAACATTTTTAAGTCCAACATCACAATGTGCAACAATAAAGTGAGCAGATGCAAGTGCTTTATCAGTCTCTTGAGTTTTACCATTTTTCTTCTTCTTCTGGTCATGCTTGTCTTTGATGATGTCCCATTGGAGTTCAACAATGATCCGCATCATGTCCACCTCTTTGGTGGCATGAGTTTTTTTCTTTCTGAATGTTTTCTCACATTCTGCAATCTTCTCCACCTAAGTGTCAAATGTGAGAGACTTCATTTGACCACTAGCTTGTAGGGACCCAAGGTAGTGTGAATATGAGGGGTAGAGGCCTTTGATAAAAGATGCGAGCGGAAGGTCTATCTTTAGTCTAGAGGAATCAATGTCATGCATAATGACTTTAATTTCAAAGGCTAAAGCCATGGGATTGTTGTTTTCAAGGTTGAAAAGCTTCACCAACATCTAAATGAGTTCCAATTCTGAATGTGAATCTTCAAAGCACCATAAGCTGTTTTAATGGGCAATATACTCACCTTGACTTATAGTGGAACGATTAATGAGTATGCCTTCTTGTCTTTGTTTTGTTCTACCATATGGCGAGCTCTTTATCAATTGCGGGTGACTTTGGCGCAGTGAGTATCAAACCATTCACTATTTCAGTAGTTTCTCCTTCACAGATGCCTTCCCATTGAAAATGAGCGTGTGATGGATCTCCCTTAGCCATTTGGGGTAGTTATCTTTAATGGTGAGCACAACTCCGACGATGGTGAGCACAACTCCTACGATAGAGTCCAAAGAACGCATCTTGATGAAATGCTCTGCAAAGAAAATAAGAACTGCAAAAGTGGTATGCAAAATAGTTTACAATCTCTGCAATAGTGTGCTCCACGTGCAAAATAATTTAATGGAAATACAAGGTGCAGGTCTCCAATCTCTGCCACCATTATAGTCCAGTTCAATAAGATTTTGTTTATAAAATTCTGTACACAGTACAATACTCTATTCAATTGAGTACAGACACTCCCAAATATGGAGTTAATGTCAAACATTCCCCCTTAATCTGACTGAAGGGTTGTTAACGCACTGATACCACTGAAGAAAAAATCCCAATATATAAAGAAAACTTGAATGGGTAATCCAATACATGGAGAGAACACAATCAATGACCGCCAACGAACAAAGGCTCCCTTAACTATGTACAACGTTGTTTCTCACCTTCTTATTTTACTGTGCAGGTCACCCGCGACTTATCTAAGGCATTATCCTTCACGCACGCGGGTTTCGATCTATGGTCGTGGCGGTGGAAGAGGCTCACACAGTATACTTCATGCACGCACCAGAAATAAGAGTTTGAACTCGTGATGGGAGGTCCCACTAGCAGAAGAGGGAGGTCGAACTCGTGATGGGAGGCCACACTTGCAACACGCAGCATAAATACTCTCCACACAGCTCCACTGGTATAGAGGAGTGATTGGATATTTCGATACTCAGTGATCTCAAGAATCAAGAATAGCCTTCGAATCTCATACCACGAACACACAGATTAGGGTTTTCAAAGGACGCACGCATAGGTAAAAATGCAGAGATTAATACAAAAACACAGGTGATGCAGGACACACAGAGAGAAAGGGAGACGCAGCGGAGTGTTGGTCGTGGTCGTGGGTTTGTATCTGGCACAAAAGAGAGTGAGATTACCCTTAACAAATTCGTAGACGTAATACACAAGAACGCAGGTTTGAGTGGAGGAGTTACGGGATGAGCACAGCTACGACTGGTAGAGCAGGGAATATGGTAGACCTTACGGGATAGGAGTTATGGCAGAGCCTTCCCTCCGATGATAAAATGATAAAGGAATAACTCGCCAAGATAAATGATTGTTAGTTTAAGAACATGTGTTATCTTTCATGGAGGTGGAGGTAGTGAAGCAAGTAGGTTAAAAATTTACCGGTACGGTTGCTTATTGGTCTGTTGGGACAAGGCTTAAAGGTAGCCACCCCTGGGATAGAGGCTGTCTAGGCTCTGCTAAATCACAAGTTATTGGTATATCCAGCTTGCAGGGCTGTTAGATATACTCTTGAAAGGTTGAGAGACCCTGCTAAGTCACAAGTTATTGGTATATCCAGCTTGCAGGACTATTGGATGTACTCTTGAGAGGTTGAGAGACCCTGCAAAGTCACAAGTTATTGGTATATTCAGCTTACATGCTGTTGGATATACTCTTGGGAGGTTGCTGTTGCCATAGTTTAAAAAAAACAGGGTAAAATAAACATTACCTTGTACAATTAGGTTTAACAAAAATACAACTTTTATTAAACAATTGGGCTTTAGAGGGTCCATGTGCATCCAGTTATGGGGTATTTAATATTTCTGCCTGAGTTTGTTGGATGTAATTTCTTTTTCATTTTCGTTTAAAAAGAATGTTAAGTTTATGAAAAGGGTGTATGAGTTAAATTCAATGAAAAGGGTGTAGGAGTTAAACTCAATTCTAAAATCGAGGTTTTCAATTGCATTTAATTTTTTTTCTTTTTCATTTAAAAAAAGGCTAGAGGCCAATTGATAGCCTAGATTTTAGAATTCAATTTAAACCCAACATTTAAAAAAAATGGGAATGAAAGAGGGATTTGAATAATATTTTTAAAATGATCAAACTATAAAATATAGAAATGAGGATAAAAGGCTTTAGTTTTAATTTGAGTTGGTTTATTTAAACATGACTAAATAATTATTAGCAATATTTGTTAAAAACAATAAAAAAGCACAATGGAAACTTGAAAAGTTTAAGACAAGATTTTTGAGATACAAAATACTTATTTTAATGTTTCTTTAAGCACTCAATAGATGAAGACATATAAAATATTATTTGCAATGTATATAATAATTACTATTACAATGTCCTATTCCTACACCTAGAAATATGACTAGAAATATATCTATTGAATCCTATTTATATAGGAGTAAGCTATCGACCCGACCATTTGCACCTCGGCCCACCGGTGCTGTAGGGTCGATAGGCTCACTCCGTTAATCCCCATCTATCGTTAATGGATTTCTCCATCCCCAGCCGACCGACTCCTCGACGAAAACCGGTACCGAAGATTTTGTGATTTTCTGACCCCGCCGTCTTGTCAGGTCAAAGAGTTAACGCATGGCTTGGGTGTCCATCTACCCCAGACTCCCTCCCTTGCACAAAGGGCGCTTGGGAAGACAACGTTGCTAGGTAATTGAATGAAAAAGTAACCACCCTCTGGTAAATTATGTCTATTGGTGATTCTTCTCGTAGAAAAATCTTGTAACATCTCTCGAAATGGGGCCATCTAGAGATAATGACAGCCAAACTATTTTTTACTCCACTTAAAATGATTTTGATCACGAAGTGCATCCGTTCAGGAAAAAGATAATGCTCTGTACAAGTAAACAGGAAATGTTCCTGCAAGCAATGAGATGAAAAACCTTCACTCATGGCTCATTCCTTGACATGTGGATGAATGATATACATTCAACTCTTCATACCACTAGTCACCTATAGATAATATTAATCTTGCTACTAGTAGCCTAGTCCTTTTGGTTCTACCCCTAAAACTATAGAGTCTGAAGCCCTCAACAATCTTCATGAAGTATTTCACCTTCCTATTCCCAATCTTGTCTATCATATGATCAGGGTATCACTGTTTTTGGAGAACTCATCCATCTTATTGTTATAAGTATTCATGTTATTCCTCCAGCAGATGTTGTCACGACTTTTCTCGATGACAAACATTTTCCATTTTCTTACTACAACTTTTTGATCCTGCCATTTCGTTCACCTAGCCCTTGAGTGACTCCGATGAGTAAAATGTATTCATTTTGAAAATTAAAAAGAAAAATATTCTATAGGACCTGCACTAGAATCCCACTATTCCTACCCTTCTTCAAAAATAGTCTGTAAAACGGGGGAGATTGGTATGAAGCAACACCTTATTCTTATTCAGATTTGTATTTCATGGACAACCCATCACTTTGCTTTGTATTATTTTCTTAAAGGGAATGGTAAACCAAAGAGAAATAGAGAAATATGTAGAGTCTGTGCTTAAAGGGCAGAGTCTTATGCACATTTTTAGAATCAGAAATCGCAAAATCTCTGGTACCGATTTTCATCGAGGAGCTCGCCAGGCGGGGATGGAGAAATCCGTTAACAATGGATGGGGATTAATGGAGTGAGCCTATCGACCTGACGACACTGGTGCAAATGGTCGGGTCAATAGCTTACTCCATTTATATATATTGATAGTTATATGTCACTATCAACCCATAACTATCAATGGCACTTCATATCATTTTGTAGCCATTTTTTCTGTTTGGTGATTCCCCAAGTTTTTAAGTCTCAATTTTGACTTTATCATTTGCTGCTAACTAGAAACCCCAACTCACTTTAACAACTATTTGTTTTCTATTTGCATAAATATGCCTGTTAAAGTGTGACAATCATTTAGGTAAATTTGGCTTGACTTTACTACAACAAAGTGATATTAGATGTTGATATGCTTCAACCTAGTGTGATACTTAGCTTGATTGATTGCTAGTGCAATGGTGTTTTGATTTTCATAGTAAATCACAATTGTCTTCTCACTAATAAAAATCAGTTCACTAAGTGTGACCTCTTGCATGCCTCTACCAACATATTATACTCAATGTGGTTAGTAATGCAATCAACTCTTATCATTTTTTATGCCAATTGATTACAACACCATGCAACAAAAATGCATTCTTTGTAGTCCATGTTAAAAAATTAACCTTACCTGTATAAGCTAACTAAAGCATCTTTTTGCTCCTTGTCATTATAGATATAACAAAGACAAGCATTTTGTTCCCTCCAAGTATTCGAAGAACTGTTTCACTACATCCCAATGCCCTTGCCCTACATCAACTATAAGCCTAGAAGCCACTTTCACTACATAGGGAATCTATTCATTTGGTGAGTTGAGAAAGGATTGTTAGGCCCAAGAAACTAGGGTGACGGGGTATACAAAATATTTTCTTCCTTGGAAAAGATCTAGTTGCTAAAAGTTTATGTAGATGCTTAGTCTCTTTCAACATGTGGAAAAGTGATCAATGATAAATACTTGAGACATAGGTCCATGACTGATTGGATTAGATAAGATGGTTAAAAATAAAGAGCATCCTCAAATATATGGAATTGTTTAGTGAGTTCATTCCCTGTTCTTGGGGATTGGTTGGCTTGGAATCCAGGGAATAGCCAGTCCATTAGAGTGAGGCATGATCCCTTTGTTGGAGGTGCTGGGTGTTTTCAATTATTTAATGATCTGATCAAATTATTCCAAAGGTATTCAACACTTAGCTCAAGTGGGAATTAATGATGGAGGGATAAGGGGAAATAAAAAATGGAAAATCGCTGATGAATTGGGGCTATAAGGGATCAATAAGGAATAATGGAATTCCTATATAGCTAGCTTACAGGGAGGAGGAGTCCTTCTGTCATATTCTGAGTATTCGATCGTCTGGACTTGAATGAAAAGAGTGGAAAAGTAAGTGAAAATCTAGCATACAAAGAAACTTTTGTATCTTCCATAAAAATAGTTTAAAATGGTGGTTTTGTCTATATGGAAATGCCATGTACCATTAGATATTAAACTCTCATGTTGGCTAGCTTTTGAGAACACAATTTTAACTTGGGATAATTTTATAAAGAGAGGTGGTACTGGACCTAATACTTGTATACTCTAGAAAACTAAAGCTAAATCAGTTGATCACTTAATGGTTCATTGTAATTTTAAATAGATGGTATGGCCGTAGGTAAAGAGGTTACTTGAAATTCATCAAATCTGGAATAATCAGACATTATCTCAAAATTTCCAAAATTTGTTCTTCATAGCTTTCATGTGGAGAGGAGTGCCCTCTCTTATCTGTTGGGAGATTTGGAATCAAGAGAATGATGCTTTATTTGAGGGTAAACATGTTAATGTCTTGCAAGTCATCCTTAAAGTTGTGGGTGCATATAATTAAATATTCAAAGAGAAGGGGAGGACAAATGAGAGAGTTATTAGGGCTCCTTCCTTCACAATTAATGGGCCTATTGGATACTTTGATGGGGAAGCTCAAATAAATGGTACAAAGTGTGGAGTAAGGATTTACTTGAAATTGAGGGAATCTCATTATTTTAATATGAAATTTAACTATGGCAGAGGATCTAATACTTGAGGTGAGCTTTTGGCACCTCGGGGTCTGTTATACTTTGCTCATGCTAAAAACATTGTTCCTATGGAGGTGGTTGGAGATTACAAAGTTATCAATGATTTGGTTCTTTGGAAGGGTCAGTTATAGGTGGTAGTACTTGAGGGGTGGAAAGAGAACATAAGAAGATTCCAGGTAGAATTTGTGGAGATAAATTTTCATCATGTTTATAGAGAATATAATAAGGAAGCGAATAATTTATCCAAACAAGCTATGGTAGTGAAGGAAGGAATCATCTTTTTTTTTTTGGGGAGATCTGTGACTTAATTATCATATCTAAAGGATCCTTTCATTTTTGGTAGTGGTTAGGATGATCATATATTATAGTTTTAATTTGAATCTTTTTCTGGTTTGTTCTTAATGTTTAAGTTATGCTATTGTCTAGTCTTTTTTTATCATATACTATCTCAAGCATTGTCTTGGGATCCCGTGGATGATCCTATAACAATTTAGTGATAGATATGTTTTGGAGATGGTTTGCTCCCTGGAGAAAGCCATAAAAAGCTTGTTGTAAATATGTTTATGTTGATGGGCCACATATTGGGAGGAAAGTCAAATTTATGTAAACTGATATTATGTAATCTTGTTATGTTTTTTTATACTTTGAATACACGTATAGCTTTTTCCCTGTGAAAAAAGGGAATTCCCAACTTTATGCATATTGCGACCTACATTAAGCTTCATACAACATTTTGTTCTAAAACGTAACCCATTCAATGCACATACTCTTATTCATTATCATGGTAGTTAAACTAAGACTAGAATATTTTGTTTCTATAATGTATGTGGATATATGTTCCATTGTAGTCCCCTGTCCCTACCTCAAATGTGCTATGAATCTACTAGCCACTCCCACTACATAGACAATTTTCATTCTAGTGCAAATCATCTTATATACTGAGCTTTCTAATGCACTTTTATCTTGAACTCCACTCATTTTGTCAATCTTTCCTTTAAATCTAGGCTCCACCTCCCTCAATAGCTTGCAACTCCTTTTGATAAGTGTTGGTATAGATTACAATCCTTCATCCAAAAGTTCTATCGGATATTCCTCATGTATTTCTTTCGGCCAAGGAAAATTTGCTGAGTCCTTACCATTTATGAGCACTTGTAATCCTATGAACTAATACACTTTGATCACAGCTTTAGTATTAAACAAATATGACTCCTACTTCACCTTGGTGATCAATTCAAGTTCCTCTCTTTCTTGTTACAAATTCTTAGCATACGGAGAAAGGATAATGTTGAGGTCACAAATTATTTTGGTAGTAGATACACAAAATCAACTTTATAATGTCAAAATATGATCTACAAAATCACATAATCAAAATTTTTCTTACCATTGTTTATGTGACTATATATAGTGACTTCTGTAACTAATATACCAACTACACTTTATTTACATTAAGATTTTGTGTGATTTGCCATTCCCAAAACATCAATAAATCTCTTTCCCTTGAAATTCCAATGAAATGGTTTCTCTTGCAACTATTGATCTCAAATATGGATGTTTCGTAGCTCAAATGTATGTCCACAATCTATAAAAAATTCTTAGGAAACATTGATAAAATACTCAGTATAAACATATATAGAATTTTCCTTATTAAAGTAATTAGTAACTTCCACGTAAATATATTTAATGGAAAATAAGTGAAATGGGTGTTCAAAAGATATTATTGCATCCTAAGTAGATACCAAATAACTACCCAAAATTTTATTTATAAGAAAAATAGAGAAAAATAACAAAACAATGACAATAATCAACGGGGTCTGTACTAGTTGGTAAAGAAAGGGTGTTGTTTTTATTCCCATGAAGGCTCAAATTCCCCATGTGATATGTACACCCCACACAAACATGTCTTTTGCAGTTGGGACTAGGTGCAAGTCCTAAGCAATTTTAGTGGAATTGATATCACCGAGCCATGAATACTTAGTTGAAAGCTTTCAAATTGAACTACGTAAGCCAACTTAGCTTCATTGAATATATTCCCAAATTGGGGAGGTGAAAATTTGCCTCATTGTGATATACAGATGATTGCCAAAAAATGAAATAATAATTAGTAATAATATCGACCATATGGATAATGGTTGACCATAGTTGACAGTATGGTTGACCATGACCAATATTACTTATTTATTGTTATTGTGTTATTAGTATCATTATTGTTATTTATTGCACTGAGAGAAGCGGGGTGCTTTCCAACCCAGTATGGGGGAGATCTTGTCACATTAGTCACGTTATGCTAGCCGACATAAATAAAAATAAAAATGAAGCTTAAATAAAAAAATAATAATTAAACTAGCATAGATCCATTTTAAACCCAGATCTATCAAGTACTGAGAGGGATTCAAATGGCAAAACAATGTACACCTCAATAAATTGGATCCCTCTCGGTGCTTGATAGATCTGGGTTTAAAATTGATCTATGCTAGTAGTTAGTAGTTGATCATAATGATGATGGTTGACCATGTTTCTCATATTAAATTTGACCATGTTCAATATAGTCAAGATGTCCACCTTTGATGCTCTAATTTTGGAAGTTGAGAGGTTTACTATGATGAACAACTTTTAGCCACATTCTACACTTATCTTCAAATGATATATCAAACCCTGGGTTAAGTAAAATCCTCCTAATCCTAAACTTCCTGGCTATTTTGTTAACAATTTTCCATACTTCAAACATCAAACAATGCCCTTGTGTAATCTATAAAAGGAAAACAAGATGATTAATTCCCTTACCTAGCTATGTTTAATTTGATCTGTGTTTTAGTTTTCATTAGAAAATAATAAAAAAATCATTGCTGCTAGGATAGAATTGTGGTTTGAGTTAGTTAAGGGCCATCTTTATAGAATTAGCTTTCTATTAAACTCAGTTATACAAAACAACATCAATTATCATTATTGTTCAAAAATCGATTTCCATCAACAGATAAAGTGTATTTCATGGCTATTCTCAATTTTATAAATACAACTGGGGAAAGCTATGATATCATGGCTTCTTTTATTCTCCTTTTGGATAGATCTCATTACATTCATTACTTTCATTGAAAATCCGAGACTAATAACATGACACAATATTATGCACTCTCACATAAAGAGATCGTCAGTCTCCTTTTCGTCAACAAAATAATGTATGAAAAAATAAAGAAAAGACATTATCATTAGCAACAATTGGTTATGCATTAAAAGCTACATGAAAACAAATAAGAAATTATGTCCAATTTTTATAGAACTCATAGAACTCTTATTTAGGGAGTATATTATAGCCTTCTTTAACTTTAAGCTCATTTATTCATCACTAGAAGGATTAATTACTTTACTTTAGTTTGTTCTTTATACATTTCACTATATCAAAGTTCTTACTTGGTAGCCCTCCCAACCACTCTATCTAAAATGGGAATTATTCTATAAAAAACAAATTGTGTCGAGGAACAAGTTTTTTAAAGTTGAAGATTAAGAATACCAATGATGAAAACAATACGAAGAACCTCCACATATTTTCCATCATATGGACAAAAAATCCCCATGAACAACTACTAAATCCATGAAAATCCATGTCATTACCCTTGTTACTTATACTATTACTACTGGAGTAACAACTACTCCATGAACAACTTTGTAGAGCCATGAAAATCCATTTTTCAACCACTAAAAAGTCATCTTGGATTGAGATCTAGGATGAGGATAGAATTTTGGAACTATGTATGATATTACTTTGATTAGTTTTGAATAAACATCTTCTGCTTAATTAATTAATTTTCTATTTGCTAATTATTAGCAATTTGTTGTAACTTCATGATAAACTTTTGGATTTGCATTTATTTTAGTTTCAACCAAGTTTATGTATAAATAAGAGTGCCATCTCCATTCCAAATGGGAAGATCACTTTTAGAGCAGCAACCCCAAGATTATATGGAATAAAACAATCTTTCTTTTGAGATCTTTGTTAATGTAGATTATAGTTATATAGTTTGTAAATAGACTAACTTTTTCATATTGTTTAGCATAGGATGTATTTTATTTTGATTCATTTATTTATGTAAATGTATTTTTAATTCAAGTTCTTTATTTATGTAAGTGTGTTAGATTCATAGATTAGCGTGGTTGCAATCATAAGTGTGTTTACTTTTTGAATTTTTTTATTACTTTATTTTTCTGCAAGTGTGTATCAATTATGCAAGAGTGGATTGGTTTACTTTACTGCAATGCCTATTAGATAGCCAATGTTAGGAGGAAATTTTTTCCTACATAGACTTTGCATGGTAACCTTGAAACACATAAACGTACCTAGAATTGATAATTAATATTTTTGAATTGATTGTTTTCATAAGCAATTAATTTACACAGCATTTCAATGTCATTGTTGGGAAGGTTATTAAGGGTGCAAAAGTACAACCTAGCATTGGTTTTAACTGCATTGTGTGTGGTTCTACTGAGGCATGAGAACTAAAGACGGAAATTAATAACCTACGCATCTACCATCAATTTATGTAGCGAAATTTTTGTGGTGGACCCCCATATCACTAATTTCAGAGCATATAGAGCATGTTTTAGAGTTTTTTCTGGTTTTTCTCATGCTTGAGCACTAAATATAGAAGGTAAGAACTTACACATCTACCACCAACTTTTGTAGTGAAATTTTTGTGGTGGTCTCATGTCTCACCAACATAAAAACAAATAGGATAGATGAATAAACTAAATGTTTTGAATGAAAACTCCTAAACATATGGTGTATTAGATCCACACATAGTTCTAATCTTTCTTTTGCATGAAGTGGTAAGAGGAAGGAAGCATTAGTGAATGGAGATTCCACTAGAAGAGGAGCCAAGGAGATAGAGAAACCTTCAAGCTTGAGGCGTATGATCATCATGGTATGCATTTGGTCTTCATTTTCATATAAATTTTTTGTTTATTTTTATTATATTACGTCGCAAATAACAAAACCACAAAATACATAGATCTTATTTCAATAGTCATATAATTTTTTAGGAGTTGTAGCAGTGATTGCAACATATTGTGTAAATCCATATAGACATTTTATACTTTATTTTTTTGGTATGTGGATGTATTCCATTGAAAATTATATGTCTACAAAAATTCACACATATTTGGATCACCATTTGGAAGCTATTGCTTGTTTATTGAATTTTATGACATATTGACTTGGTGAACTCACTGAAAACACAGTTGAGACAATCATTTTTTGAGGAATCAAATGAGAATATTTTCAAAAACTGTCTCTATTCCAAATATCCCTTGAATTTTATTTCCTAACCCAATTTGAATCATGCTATATGGGTCTAAAATGAAAAAGTTACGACCAAAACATTTACTAGGTGTAGAGTAGGAAGCTCAGGAATAGAGTTGGGACAATCATTTTTTGGGTACCTAAATGGATAGATATTGAAAACTTATTTCTATGGTATATTTTCCTATGAATCTAATTTACAACACAATTTTAATCTCTTAATTTGAACATTGTACAAAAAATTTATTCCCAAAATATTAATTGCATATCCTAAATCAACACGCCTAAAACTCTACGTCCTAGGATGGTCATTGGCATTTTCCACCCATCGATTTTTTTGGAATCAAAACCTGTTTCTATTTGAGTTACATATGAGCGCATACTTTCATCTCCAATTTGAATAAATTCAATCCGTCATCAACTGAAAAAGTTGTGGTTTAAATAATGACTGTTGGTCTAACTTGGAATTTGCAAACACCTTTGTCATGCAAGCCGTTTCTTAGCGTATTTGGAATATCATATTATGGAATTTTCAAAACCTGTTTCTTCTTGAAGTATCCCTATAAATCCAATTTCATTTGGTTTTGGATCCACTTAAATCAAATGTGAAACGAAAAAGTTATCATCAAAATATCATTGGATAGTTTAGGCTGTCCACCACTCTCCAATGGGTAAAAAATGCATTTTGATTTATTTATCTTCCATGTATTTGTTTTATAAGAATTATTTGTTATATATTGGATGAAGAGATCCTGTACACCACATTTTTTTATTGAAGTTAAGTGCTCATTTTTTTCAGGTCTCTGGATAATTGAGAAGGCTAATTCATGCACGGGTGATTCTTGAAGACAAAATTTCATGCCAAATGGGAATGCCCTTGAGGAATATAAAAATGGAGATGTAATGTCATGTGATGTTGTGTCATGTTTTTAAGCCCAAATTCCTAGAAGCATAATCCAACAATGTCTCACCTGAAGACAACAACAAGAAGACCTTTTCATCAAAGTTATAGATAGATCCTGAATGAGACACATGAAGAATTGATTTGAATAATATGAAGACTAATGTTCCAAAAGTCAAATGCCATTGATACATACACCATTGCTACATCATCCATTCCATTTATACCAAATAATCCTTCCATAATACCTAAGGCTCATTATGCTGGTTCACCAACACCATGGTATGCCTATGCATCATTTGTTTCTTCCCAGTTTGATATACATTAATGGCGAAGTTAATCAAACTTTCATTTTATTATGTGGTTGAACTTGAAATCCAATAGTGTTTCCACATAAATATCATTTATGTCACCAATATTATCTAATCAATTTTATCCTCTACCACTCCATCAATTCCTACTTCTTGCTCCACCCATCCCTACTCAATAAAGTCCACTAGGATCACTTACAATGCCAAGCTCCTTCACTGTCCTACTTGATCTCAAAATTTGATGGTGAAAACTTGTCTCAGGCATCATCAGGCCTTGGATGCTTGAAAACCTGTCTCAGCCTTCAGGCATCATCAGGCCTTGGAATGCTTGAAAACCAGCTTGTTGGAAGGCATTCCATGAGAATAAAAAAAAGACTATGAAAACCCTTTGGATGCAATTAACAGACCTTGTTTGAAAACCAATGTGATGGAAGACAAGGTTTACAAATAAAGTAAGAAATAAAAAATTCCATCCAAGTTTCTCTACAAATAAAGATCCAAGTTGATATTTGAATAAGGGTTTCTAAGATTTGTTTCTCCAATAAAATCCTATTACACATCTTCTCATGTTACATGTCCAATATCCACATTGCTGTATCTTGCAAATTTTACATCATTATGGATCATATCAAATCTTGTGCCTCTCAAGATGCTGCTACATACACTATGGAATTCATAGTTAGGTGCATGTATGTTTATTTTTCTTTTATTTAATCATAGTTCATGCAGTTCTATTATAAGTGCATTTGGAAACTTACCTACTCTTCCTCTACTTTTTCCTTTGTCCTACTTCCTTACCATTTGTCTTTTCAAGAGTTCAAAAAGCCTTTAGTTAGGGGGGACACCATGCTATCACCACTCTTACACCATTCATCACCATCCTTGTTCAATCCAATCCTTTCAACACTTCCTTTGAACCATGGCATCCTCATCTCTACTTCCATATTCAATCCCACTCTGACATCTCCTAAATCTAAGCATGAAGATGGTACCGATGCTACTACATCAGGAATTGATGTTGTTACACAAGAACTAACATCAAAGAAGTTCTACTGTTTCCACATAAAACGAGGAGTGGGAGTACCCAAAACCTTATTGTTGTTACACAAGAACCAACCATAAGAAGAGAAGTAACAACTGCCATGGACAATCTAAGAAAGGAATTGACCGCTCCATAAGAACCTACGGTAGAATAATCTGTTTTAGAAATCATTCCTACATACTAACCTGCTATAATACAAGCAAGGTAGAAAATAGAGGTATGAGTTCTTTAATTTATTTTCATGGTTCACTAACTAACATTGCTTCATCCCTATAACAATGACCATCTTATGAAAATAATATGTGAATGTCTATGCCTGCGTGTCATGTCACTTCATAAGGAGTTGTCCCAATGATTTTCAGTAGCAAAATCTATGACACATCCATTCAAGCACATCAACGCTATTAATTATGAGATCTGAAATTCAATGGGTTAAAGGTATTTTGGGCATATTTTGAAGACAATTTTTTGTGCTTTTCTGATCACAACGGATATATTTGTAATAATTGATGTCATCCTGCAAATGATTTTTGAATAGATTGACACTTTGAACAACAATATGTTCAAGTCTTTTGTTGATACCATCCACATTAAATAGTATCACTATCCATGCACAATGATTGAAACCATGATCATGACAATAACAAGGGATTTTTGAGCCAACATTCACTAATGTCGTTTTCTTGCACACTATTTCTCTTGATTGATTCTTGTTTCTCTAACTCAAAACATCTTCAAGATGATTGACAAGATTTAAAGAGATGCGTAGATTTCAATGTTTGTTGCAATCCACGCCTTTCCATTTTTTTCCATAAACATTACATCCGTGGTAGCATTTGAAGAATGTTTGGTATTACAAGGGTGTGTTTGTCACAACTTCCAACAACAATAAATCTGAGTGCAATCAATGGGCATATTTTTTGGGGTCTAACACTGTTCCAACAGTTCTATATCATTGGTATGGTTTTGATGTTCAATAAGTTGTGGCATCCTATGTTTGCAATCCTAAAGGATTTTTTCACAAATGTCTATATCAATGGTAAGAGTTGAATTAGAGCACTATCATTATTTTTTACTATTTCATTGTGAATCTGGGGTTGGTATTATTTGCAACATATAATAGTTAGCCTTGAATAATAGAACTAAAAGAAGGGATACATACGTGGAGATGATCAACTATGCATAATACTCATTGAATGGTCACTTGTTTATCTTTACACGAAAATGTTGATTCATGCTTATGAGAGAGGGCACCAAAATGACCCACTAGATTCAAATCTCATTCAAGAACAATAATCTATTGCAACATTTTATTAGTCAAATGCTGATGTTGATATATATAGAGTGAAAATAACAAAAATAACATGTTGTCTTCAACATGATTTGGGAATTTTGTTATGCAACAAGCAACAAGACTATGATGAGGGAAGCTAGAATATTATATTCTTTTTTTCACCAACAAATATATATTTTTCCATTATGATGTATAGAAAATCAAAATGGTGACAACCCACTACAATACCTTGTGTTAGGGCTGTTTTTTGCTCTGCATAGGATGATGAAAAGGGTAAGATGGAGCAAGCACAACCTAAAAACGCACAAAATATTCCAGTCGCAGGGTGGTCAAAAAATAGTGTTAAAAAGGATGGTGTTTCTACGGTGGCGATCTAGAGATGAACTAGATCAACAGATGGAATGGTTTTTGTGAATACCACAAGCACAATCCAAATTGCCTTTGCGTCTTCGTGAAATGACACTAAAGCGACCGCAGGTTCCGAGGACCATGATCAATAGAAGATAGATGAACGGGCAAGATTGATTTCGCCGGATCAAAGTGCTCACCGAAGTTTTGGTCCCCAGATCCGCGAAATGGGTTAAAGGGGAGACAACATTCAACGATGTAGATCTCGCCGAAGAGATATCTATAGTGGGCGATTTCTCCGCTAGTGGGACATGCACGAAATAAATCATCTCGGGGACTCGCGAAAAGTGGTATTTCTAGTACACGTGTATAGATCGAAGGGTCTGAAATGATAGTATTCGTCAAAATGTTGTGGAAAGGATAACCATTTTTTGAAGATGAAGTGTATAGTTCTGCGTATGATCTGCTCATTCCAAAAAGACCCTATCAATGTGATATTTCGAGAAGATGTGTGAAGAGCCGAAGTGAAAGGTAATCAAATGACCCAACACCATTGAAGCGTGCATGCGACGGAGAAGTTGGATCCACAATGTAGATAGCCCTCCTGAACCCAAAGGCCACTGCATCAAACATGTGGAAATCTGGAAAATATCCCGAAGGTTGAAATTACAGAAGACACAGTAAGGTTTCCACACGAGGCAAGGAAACGCGGCCAAGGAAATCCATTCTGATAACATCACCAACGAGGATGAAAAGGTAAGGAACGTCAAGTCCATGTGCCATGGGCCAGATGGGTGACGACGCAGGATAACGCCAAAAGCCTTTTCCGCAGCTAGTATTTTAACATCGCAGCAGAGGAGGCGACATGACTGGATCTTCAACAGGAAGACGAAATCCAAAACCCACGTGCCCGCGCGTGTTGTCATCATGGTACTCGATGGTGAAGTGTGCGAAGGTGATGACAGGGCCATCGCCATGTCCAATTTTTCAGCCCTTTATAAACGCCATACTCTAGAGCCACCAAGAGATAGAAGCTGAGTGAATGCGGAAGGGAAGCTAAGGTGGTTGAGTGTTAGTCTGCTGCAGATTTTGGGAAATTCTAGGGAGGGTCTGTGATGGCCATTTGGTTTGAAAATCTTGTCTATAAGGGTGTGCTACTGGTTGGCGAACATAGCTCCACATTCCTATGTTTCCCTAGTCTTTGTGGTGGAAATACTCCAGTCATCGGGGTAGGGGCGTTCATTGCAGTAGAAGAATTCTTAGACGTAGGCATTGTCAATACAACGATTCTCATCGCAGTAGATGGACCTCCTGGGGATGGTGAGTGAATTACTGTCATAATAGAAGACCACACCCCGAGGAAGTCTGTGCTTGGAATTTCTTGTCCAATGGGAATCCCTCCAAATCCTCCAAATGTGGTCGCTGCCTCCAAAGCCCCAACACGTGGTGACCATTGCTAGCAGCGACCCGTTGGAGCAAATGCTTGTACGGGAGGAGTAGGAGTCCAAAGTCTTCATCATCGCCTTTGTAAATTCCATGTGCCAACTTTATCTGGGAGGGTGATGAGGTCGGGAGTGTGCCGCGCCATGAGACCTGAAAAAGGATCCTCCCCCTAGGAGGATAGAAACACAAGAATGACAAGCCTCCTCAAAGACCTATCATTATCAGAAGCAATGCGGCCCTTCTTCAAGTCTCCTTGAATAACAGTGTTACCAGGAGATGGGGGGACGAGGAGGAAGGCTAAACATAGAAATAACACAAACGTTCTTGCTAGCTATAGTCCCATGCAGAAAGGTGCCTTTGAGTACAGAATGAACATAAACATTCCTGAAAGGAAAAGACACATTGTGGACCCTGCAACAAGTTAGACGGTTCGATCCAAGTCAGCAACAAGTTACCAAAGGAGGTCCCGAGCCGTCGTTTTCAAGACAAGCAAGCCCAAAAACCAGAAGCATTGCGCTACCATTGAGACCAACGCACGTCTTGGATCCATAATGTTCTGTTTTGTATATGTAAACCGTGGCTAGTATGCCACGTTCTAATTCTGTATGAATTTTGATTGTGATTGTAACCAACTTCTCGCCCTGTTTCGAGGTTAGCCTCGAGGGCCTGAAGCACTATAAAAAGAATCCCTGTCGAGGGAGAAAGGGTTGGTTGGTTTTGAATTTGCAAGACTATTGTGTTTGTAATATTTTTGAAATTAATACAAGTAGAGAGTCGAATGCGAGTTATATGAATGTAGGAATTCTTGTGTGTTTCTAAATTATAGCCTGTGATTTTCTTTTCCTCATGTGCATGTGCTTCCTGTTATCTTTTACATTATGTTTTTATTCATAACGTAGACTCAGTGTATAATGGTTAGGAATTCATACTCATATGCTCCTTCCATTTTATCTGATATCCACCAAACACTTCTTCCAAAACTGGCATGGAATTCATCCCTGCGGTGCTCTACACTAGTAGACTGTCATCAGTATGCATTCCCCACTAGACCCCAAACATAATGACCATGATCGGGGTACTACGTTTCTCCTGCAAGAATTTTCCTATGCAAACCGCTCTGTTTTCTTGGGATTTTTTACTTCATAACCCAATATATCTTTATTTGTTTCCAACTACCAATATTTGATATTCATTTTGTGACAATATGTCTAGCCTTGTTATACATTTTTGAGAGATCCCTCTCTGGAATTGGAGAATCCAGCTCCCTTTCCTAAAGTGGTTCTGCTGTTACCTCGGGGTCCGCCTTCCTGCAACCTTGGGCACGATTCTGAGTGCTAATAAACTGGTGCCGTTGCTGGGGGCGAAATTGAAGATCATCCCTGGGAAGAATGACAAAGAATCAAAGGATAAAGGGTTTCTATGGACAAACAGAGATTCATGTATGTGAAAAAGGTTGCATCATTTTCCCCGGTGACTCCACGTTACAGTTTCTAGAAGATGACTCCACTGGGGAGATCGATGGCTGAAAGGAACGATATGAGGAGGAGGTTTTGAAGCCTCCTAAAAATATGGACGGTAGTGCCATAGACCGGACTGTTGATGGTAAATGGCAGTCAGGAAACCAAAAGAAAGTGAATCTTTCACCCAGTGATTTTCATAAACCCGTGTTTCTAGTACCGTGAGAGTTCCACCAACACCGTGATCTTAAAAGTTAGGTCCCTACAAAGCATTGGTAACCTCTGCAATGCGGGTGGATTCATAGTAAAAACATGGGTAGGCTTGAAGAAAAGACAAGGTACTTAAGATTCAATTTTTTCCAGGTCGTCTTGGATTTTCTTGTAATTATTTCGTCCTCTTTTCCTAGATTTGCTAAAATAATTTATCATGGCTTGTTTCGCTCCAAGAAAAGTTGTAAATTCACTCCGGTCTATCCTTCCTTGCAAACATAGGGTATTTTTTCGTGTCGTGCATCTGATTTTAGTCTAGACCCTCCGCTTGAGACCCCAAACATTAAGAGGAAACCTAATGGGCCCCATGACACCATTTCAGAGAGCATGTCTTTTCCACAAGACTCCGTTGCATCCAGTACCCAAAGCCAATATATGCCTCTTCATCTGTCTCATATCCTTCATGATTTTCCTACAAAACACTATAAATATCTCCCTGAGTTCGATGGAGAACCTGAAGGCCCCACAGCTGAGAAAAATCTACAATCTTTTGAGTACTTTCTTGATCTTTTTGAGATAGAACATGGCGATGTCTGTATGAGGGATTTTTCCCAATATCTGCAAGGCAACGTAAAAAACTAGTTTAGACATCTGTGACCGAAATCTATGACTACATGGGAATATTTTTCTCGTACATTTTTGGACTTCTAGGGTGAAAGGAGGATGTTAGACCAAATAATATTTGAGTTTTACTCTATGAGAAAAGATGAAGGTGAAGCTATGTCCAGTTTCAACAAAACGTTTGTGAGATTCTATTACAGCATGCCCAAAGAGATTCAACCCTTAGAGGGTGTTGCAAAGCTACATTACACATCTGTTTTTCCCCCGATTTGTCACTGTTTCTATTGGAGAGAAAATCATTTTCATTACAGAAGATGTTTGCTGATGCGTTGGAGGTCAAATAAAATTTTAGGCTGTCGAGAAGGCTCCCAGACCAGAGCGGTAATAATGGAAACACCGAAAGGATGAAATAGGTAGAACTAGATGAGACGAAAGAGGAATCCCCTTGGGAACTGGCCCCTTTCTGTAGTAGATGGAGAGAAATCCAGTATGGCGATGAAAATATAGGTCGTTTTACTAGTTTCATCTCTGGAGATTGCGTCCAACCTATTGCGAAATGTATGCATGATAGTCTTGAGCAGGATTTTGGCACACCCATATATGATGAATACAAAGATGACTATTGGGGTGGCGTGCCTAAGGAAACATATGTGTATCCTGTAAATCCAAGACCTGACATGGAAAGAGACGCAGTTTCTGAAATCAAATCTTCTCCATATATTTCAAGGCCGAAGACCTCGTATCAAGGTGAAGGGTTTTTAGGCTATGTTGAGGGAGAGGATTGTGCCATTACTGGAGCATATCTAAAGGATGAATTTCTAGCTCCTGAGGAGTGGAGCCAGAACCACGATATGCCATTCGAAGAGTACCTGGGGTGCTCTGTGCATGGTTCCTTAGGAAACCAACCTGATTATGATCCAAAGGGGTTGGATTTCAAACAATTCTCCCAAGACAATTGGACAACAGGTCCCTCTGGGAAATGCAGTGGTCTTTATGGTCGCGTCCCTGATTTATGGAAAGATATCTCAACCAGGAATACCACCGAGGAGTAGACGAAGACCCTAGAAAGGGTACTTCATTGTGCATCTCGAGCCAAGAAATGAAGCTGCTTGGTTCTATTGAAGAACACAAATCCTCTTTCTTCACGACACTTCTGAGGAATCAAGCCTTTAGCTCTGGAGTTCCACATGTAAAAGATGAAGCTACAGATACTAATGAACCAAACGAAATCTCCCAAAGTCTTTTGGTACGTCACCTCTGCATGTTGCTGGGAGAATGCTAGTTGGAACATTTTTGTCACATCAGGAACTGAAAGATTCGGCAGCCATCACGGTTTCTATGATCCGGTAGAAGAATACATGACGAGACTGGGAGAGGGTAATGAATGGTTAAGCCTTTATTGCAAAAAGTGAATTTCTTTATTGTAATTCTATGACACTGGGTTTTTTGATGTTGTTTTGGGTCCAACATGAAAAGAAATGGGATTTATGGGACCATTTGCTTGGCTGGCTTCATTGGAAGTCAGATATTAATTAAAACGGGAAACGAGATCCAGTAGTTAGAATAGATAGATAGAGATGAATAAGCTCAGTATAACGAGCATTTCCTTTTAAGCAGTTTTCTAATGCCTGCAAAGTTTTTTAGTTAGTCCTGTTGTTTGGTTTAATTTTGGTATTTGGAGCAATTTTTTGAAGTTTGTAGCGAAGTGGAGGGAGTCGGGCAATGGATGTTGGTACTTGGTCTACGTTGTTCTTTGCTACCTCACAGGGAGGATAGCATCCCTAGCTGGAGCTACTTGTTAGCGCTATTTTTTGCTCCGCGTAGGATGACGAAAAGGGTAAGATGGAGCAAGCACAACCTGAAAACGCATAAAAGATTCCAGTCGCAGGGTGGTCAAAAAACATTGTTAAAAAGGATTGCGTTTCTACGGTGGTGATCTAGAGACAAAACAGATTGAAATACCAAATGGTTTTCGCAAATACCACAAGTGCGATCCAAATTTCCTTTGCATCTTCACGAAATGATGCTAAAGAGACCACAGGTTTTGAGGGCCATGATTGACAGAAGATAGATCAACGGGCGAGACTGATTTTTCTAGGTTAAAGTGCTCACTGAATTTTTGGTCTCCAGATCCGCAAAATGGGTTAAAGGGGAGACGACATTCAACAGTTCAGATATCGCTGAAGAGAGTTTTTACGGTGGACGATTTCTCCGCTAGTGGGACATTCACAAGACAAATAATCTCGGGGACTCATGAAAAGTGGTATTTTTAGTACACGTGTATGACTAGGAGCGAAGATGTTTTTGATCGAAGGGTCTAAAATGATAGTATTTGTCAAAATGTTGCGTAAAGGAGAATAATTTTTTGAAGACAAAGTGTACGGTTCTGCATACGATCTACTCGTTCCAAAAAGACCCTGTCAATGCAATATCTTGAGATAGATGTGCGAAGAGCCAAAGTGACAGGTAATCAAATGCCCCGACACCATTGAAGCATGCTTGCGATGCAGAAGTTGGATCCACAATGTAGATATCCCTCCTGAACCCAAAGGCCACTGCATCAAATGTACGGAAATATGGAAAATATCCAGAAGGTTGAAATTGCAGAAGACATGGTAAGGTTTCCACATGAGGCAAGAAAATGCGGCCAAGGAAATCCATTCTGATACTGTCACTAACAAGGAAGAAAATGTAAGGAATGTCAAGTCCATGTGCCATGGGCCAGATGGGTGACGACACGGGATAGCGCCAAGGGCCTTTTCCACAGCCAATTTTTTAATGTCGTAGCAGAGGAGACGACATGACTGGATCTTTAGCAGGAAGATGAAATACCAAACCCATGTGCCTGCGTGTGTTGTCATCATGGTACTCAATGACAAAGTGTGTGAAGGTGCTGATGGGGCCATTTCCGTGTCCATTTTTCTAGCCCTTTATAAACGCCATACTCTAGAGCCACCAAGAGATAGAAGATGAGTGAATGCGGGAGGGAAACTAAGGTGGTTGAGTGTTAGTCTGTTGTAGATTTTGAGAAATTCTAGGGAGGGTCTGTGATGGATGTCTGGTTTGAAAATCTTGTCTGTAAGGGTGTGCTACTGGTTGGTGAACATAGCTCCACATTCATACTTTGGCCTGGTCTTTGTGGTGGAAAGACTCCATTCATTGGGGTAGGGATGTTCATTGCAGCAGAAGAGTTCTTCGACGTCGGCATGGTCAATACAAGGATGTTCATCACAATAGATGGACCTCCTGGGGATGGTGAGCGCATTATTGTCATAATAGAAGACCACACCCAGGGGAAGGCCATGCCTTGAATTTACTATCTAATGGGAATCCCTCCAAAGCCTCTAGACTTGGCTGCTTCCTCAAAGTCCCAGCAAGTGGTGACCATTGCTAGCGGTGACCCATTGCAGCAAATGCTTGTATGAGAGGAGCGGGAGTCCAAATTCTTCATCACCTCTTTTGTGAATTCCACATGCCAACTTTATCTGAGAAGGTGATGAGGTCAGGAGTGTGCTGTGCCATGAGACTTGCAGAAGGATCCTCCCCCTAGGAGGATAGAAAAACAAGAATGACAGGCCTCCTCAAAGACCTATCACTATCAGAAGCAATGCAACCCTTCTTCAAGTCTCCTTGAATAACAGTGTTACCAGGATGGGGGGACGAGGAGGAAGGCTAAACATAGAAAGAACACAAACCTTCTTGCCAGCTATAGGCCCATGCAAAAAGTCTCCTTTAAGCACAGAATGAAAAAAAACATTCTCGAAAGGGAAAGACATTGCAAACCCTGTAGCAAGTTAGACGGTCTGAGCCAAGTCAGCGAGAAGTTACCAAAGAAGTTCCTGAGCCATCGTTTTCAAGACAAGAAATCCCAAAAACCAGAAGCGTTGCACTGCCGTTGAGACCAGCACGCGTGTTGGCTCGATAATGTTCTATTTTGTATATGTAAACTATGCCTAGTATGACACGTTCTAATTCTGTTTGAATTTTGATTATGATTGTAACCGACTTCTCGCCCTATTTCGAGGTTAGCCTCGAGGGCCTGAAGCATTATAAAAAAGACTCCCTGTCGAGGGAGAAAGGGTTGTTTGGTTTTGAATTTGCAAGACTATTGTGTTTGTAATATTTTTGGAATTAATACAAGTACAGAACCAAATGCTAGTTATATGAATGCAAGAATTCCTTTGTGTTTCTAAATTACAGTTTGTAATTTTCTTTTCCTCATGTGCATGTGCTTCCTGTTATCTTTTACATTATGTTTTTCTTCATATCGTAGACTCAATGTGTAATGGTTAGGAATTCATACTCATATGCTCCTTTCATTGTCTCCAATATCCACGAAACACTTCTTCCAAAACTGGCGTGGAATTCATCCATACGGTGCTCTACGCTAGAGGACTGTCATCATTCAGCATTCCCCACTAGACCCCGAACATAACGACCATGATCGAGGCACTACCTTGCTCCTGCAAGCATTTTTCTATGCAAACCGCTCTTTTTTATTAGGATTTTTGATTCCATAATCTGATATATATTTATTTGTTTCCAACCACCAATATTTGATATTCATTTTGTGACAATATGTCTGGACTTGTTATACATTTGTGAGAGATCCCTCTCTGGAATTGGGGAAGCCAAATCCCTTTCCTAAAGTGGTTCTATTGTTACCTCGGGCCTAGCCTTCCCGCAACCTTGGGCGCGATTCTAAGTGCCAACAAACTGGCGCCGTTGTCGAGGACGAAATTGAAGATCATCCCTAGGAACAACGACAAAGACTCAAAGAAAAAAGGGTTTCTGTGGGAAAAAAAAGACTCCTGTATGTGAAAAAGGTTGCATTATTTGCCCTGGCAACTCCACGTTACAATTTCTAGAAGATGACTCCACTGAGGAGATTGACGACCGAAAGGACCGATACGAGGAGGAGGTTTCGAAGTCTCCCAAAACTATGGACGACAGTGTCGTAAACCGGACTGTCAATGGTAAACGACAGTCAAGCATCCAAATTTTTATTCATCCACATTTTTTGCAAAAGTCCCTAAATCAAATTGAGAATATATTGCAAACCAAGAACTAGGTATTCACAAAACTCAGAGTGAAGCATTATGGTAAGTAGAATACACCCATCGATTTTTAAGCAAACACATGTTGTAAATTTTGAGAAATTAAGCATCATCAGTAGAACCATTTTATCTTTTTTTCTTGAAATCCCTAATGTTGGTATCTCCAATTTTTGGTCGAGAGAAGTATGAATTTATTCCTAACAACCCTACAAATTTTCCCTAAAACCTAGTTCGTAGTTTATGAGAAAATGGTTAATGAAGTTTGTTGTTACTCCAACAGATTTGCTGCAACTCCATTAGAATTGTTAAAAATTACTTAAGGGATAATTTTGAAGTTATGTTGGTTATAGGAATGAAATGTAAAACTTTTAAGATCATCTAGGAAACCATGGAATTAGATCACTTGTTTTCGTTCATAATTGGCTAATGATGGCATGTGTTTTAAGATGGATCTTTTATGAAAAAAGAATATTTGAAAACTAGGATAGCCATTATTTGAAGAAGTTCCAAGGGGATATAGGGAAATAATTCTTGCATTTTATCAGCTGGGAAAGCAGGGAGGCATCAACAATGGTTTTGGTCATTGTACATTGCAAGATGGAAACAAACACTCAATACGGGCCCTTACAACTTGTATAATACAAAGTTATTGAGTTGCATGATGACATGCAACTTATTTAGTTTGGGATAGATGTAGGGTCCTATAATTATCATTGTTCTACATCATTCTTTTCCTATTTTTAATTCCTTGTTGCTTACCCATAACCTTTCATTAGCCCATTTTTATGCTTATATGAGGGACTGAGACCAAAACCATGTTTCGATTACATTTCTTTAGTAATTCATGAAATTATGATTAAACATTAGAAAAATAACATATTTTGATTTTATATTTGAAATATGGATGAGTTTGATGAATTTTGCAAAAATAGTTCCAAGTCACTAGCTGTTACTTTAGGACATTCACAACAACTCATATAATTGAAGTTCCATGAAGTGGTTACATAGATTTTTCATATGAGGCATTATTAATTCAATATAAGTATATCCTCAAAATATATGAAAAACATATATCATACTTTTTGATAAATTGAAATTTTACTACCTGTTGTTACTCCCACCTTTACTCTTGTTGTTACTACTGGAGTAGCATCTACTCTGTGAACAACTTTGCAAATCCATGAAAATCCATTTTTCAACCACTAAAGATTCATATTGGATTGAGATATTGGATCTATGGATGAGATTAGTTTGATTTGTTTTGAATAAAGATCTTTTGATTAATTAGTTGATTTTCTATTTGCTAATTATTAGCAAATTGTTGTAACTTCATGAGAAACTTTTGGATTTGCATTTATTTTAGTTTCAATCAATTTTATGTATAGACAGTGCCCTCTCCATTCCAAAGGGAAGACTCTTAGAGAAGTATTCCAATATTATAATATTAAATTTAAAACATAGTGAGTCATTCTTCAAGCCAATCTTGTGTGTCAGGATTAGGACTCATGTGTTGAGCTAGGGAGCTTGAGTTGGACTCAAGAACTTGGTGTAAAATTATTGAATGGAATCAAGAATGACTAAGCCTTTTGTGTAAAAGGTTATTCCTCATGTGTTGAGGTGAATAGTTTGATATGTCAGAGTGATGATGTTGTACAGTCTTGTTGGACAAGGCTAAGGACTTGTGTGTCAAGTCAGATCCTCATGTGATGAGTTGGACCTCTAGTGTAGAGGTGATTCTTTCCATGTCAAAGAACTAATGTTGTGTGATATAATACTAACCATGGTCACTATGAGCTATTAAGTTTCCTCTAGAGTCTGGCCATTTCTAGAGTGAATTAATTTAGCTTATGACCACTTGGAACGGGAGTAATATAATATGATTCACAAAATATGACAAATCTTCTTAGTATAATGTGATACGATAGATAAATTAAATATATCACATATGGACCATGCAAATAAGATAAAAGATAAAGATACAATGCATAGAGAACAAAGAGAATTCAAATTTCTCATGAGAAGACTTCAGTTGACTAAAGAGAACTCGATTTGTTAAGCTTCGGTTCAATTAACAATGTATGCCTCATTTAATTAAAGGAGAAATCACAGTGGTAACTTTGTAAATCAATCAACATGATTTCAATTAAGAATAGTTAACTGAAGTGTTAATAATAAGAACTATTTAACTGAAGTGTTTTGTATGACGACACTTTAGTTAAACTAAAAGACGATACTTTAGTTAAACTAAAAGAATACACTTAAGTTAAAATACGACACTTAATTTATTCCACTTGAGTTACAACACTTGCATGATGACACTTGAGTTAGAATCCTAACTAAGTGATCATACATACAGTTAGAATGTGAGTTCATTATGAAGTCAATAAAGCACGATTTAATGTCAAAGATGAAAGGCATTGCACATTATGTTATGCAGGATTGAAGAGACTGAGGTGTAGAATAATTCTCCAAGAAGAGTATTCGCTATAGTTTGCATGGGATCCTAATTCCTCATGTAGTGATTCACTAATTATTGCATGAGGTTGTTTTTGGCAAGTTATTAATGTGTTGGACACATTGCAAAGTTCATCTGGTTTATCTCTCTTATCTATTGTTTAGTAATAACACCTGGGGTGTTTGGATGATCTCTTATCTTGCGCTTGGGGTGTCGAAAGCAATCTACTATTGTAAAATACATTCTTTGCTATCTATCATTATTATATTGAGAATATTTCTTGGGTTTTTTAATCCTCATTTTTTGAGGGTATTCCCCAAGGTACATCAAGTGTTACGGTTGAATATTTATGTGTATGAATGGTTCATTGATTTCAAGTATTTAGTATTTCCGCACTTAAAGAATTAAATATCAAGACTTAACCAAAATTCAACATGGTATTAGAGATCAGGGCATGAAGGAGCTAAGTTTTGGAACGAAAACTTGAGCCTACGTAGATACTGAGAAGTTGAGCACAATACTTGAAGAACAATGACATTGATCTCAGTAAGACAAGAAGAACGACTTGAAGGTACTTTGAACTTGAACATTTGGAAGGCTCGAATTCTGAACATCCTTGAAGAGCATGAATTAGATGGCTACGTATCTAATCTAGTGGAAGATCCTACTACTAATGCAGGGCACACTAACTTCAAGAAGAGCCAAGCCAAATCCAAGAGTACCATCTATGATTTGATGAAGGACAACTTGATGCCGACGATTACTCCTTTTGAAGAACACAAAGGAATGATTCGATACTTTGAAAAATCTCTATGAGAAGAAGGATCTGAGTCAAAAGAGGGAATTGAAGAACAAGCTTCAAAATCTGAAGACGGATAAGGATGAGGCCGTGGATTCTTTCTTTACAAATATTTCTCAAGTAAGAGATCAACTTACTAGCATTGGAGTAGTGATGAATGATGATGATCTCATTCAAACTGTTGTTGATGGTATCCTATCCTAACGAGAGGCATTCTTAGCCATTATTAATGGTTGATAGGTACAACCTAACTTTGAGAGGTTGTGGTATGAATGCCTCCAAGAGGAAGGGTGAATCCAAAGCAAGACTACTTCCTCCAAAGAATAAAACCTTGCTCTTATGAAAAGGATGAAGATATGAAAGAAACACTTCTCTCAAAAGACGTTTTCTCATACAAAGGAGAAGGTATGCAACAAGGAATTTTATAAGTCAAAGATTAAATGCTTCAACTGGAATAAGAAGGGTCACTTTGCAAGAGAGTGTCGAGTAAAGAAAAGAGGAAAGTTCAAAGGAATATTTCATGCTTCTACTGCTACAGAAGATGAACCTACACAGAAGAACTCATCCAATGGAGAAGATGATGACCATCGAAAGGAGTATTTATTTTAGTGCACCAATGATTGCTTAATATATAGATGAGGATATTGTCATTGATGATATATAAAGATCCAGGTTGCAATGAGCTTCTATAAAGAACTAAGATGCATATCTAAAGACTCCAGTTGTAACGTCCCTGACTCTCCGATCGGCGAAGAGGACGCTACCATACATTAAATCATTTGGGCATCTAGCCCCATGAACATGGAAATACATACATATACTGCCGAAGCATGATACTTAAATCATAAAAACATTTTACGAAGCATAATCATTCATATACACAACGGAAGCAAAACATATCAATCAGCATTCATGCATATACAGATCAACATTTAACATGTATATCATCATTCATCAATGGTAAATATAATTGCAGACACAAGTCAGGCAAGAGTACTTATCTTATAGAGAACTTGTTTTGCAACCAGCTACGTCATTGCATCGTTCCACCCAACCATAGGCTTGCATGCTCCTTAATCTCTCAGCAATGCTTCCACCCCCGAGCCGAGCATGATTACCCAAGGAATAATGAACTAACAAGCTTACACATAGCCAAGGATAACAACACCACAAGGGTACACAGTTCAACCAAGCCAACATAGTTGGGTTTATCAGGCGAACAACGGATCAGCCAAGCCAACAAAGTTGGGTTTATTAGGCGATCCAGGAGCTGGGAAAGGATAAACGCTAAGATGGTGAGCTCATTGAAGAACTACAACCACCAACACCAGAGCTATCTTGGCTTCTAGAACACCCACACACACCCAACATAAGGAAATCAATCCCTTCTCTACAACACAGTCCCTCAGACCTTGATCTCCCTTCCAGTGCTATTCATGGGTTGTGGCGAAGAAATTTAGCTCAGTAGCTCTGTCTGTGTGGTTCTCAACCCACCAGGTTTATCAAGCACCTCAGGCCCTCATTCACCACTCCGATGTAGTCCGAGGACAAAACCACTGCATGCAAGCAACCAAACAGCTATTTAAGCTTTTACAGGGGAAAAACACAGCCAATCAATTGTGGCAAAAAACAGTCCACAAACAACTATGAACCCACAACACCCGATCCTCAAGGAAATCGCTAGAGAAATTACCCAGACAACAATGGGGAAAGAAACCGATTCTCAAACTGTGCGTGAGGGGAAAAAAGACACCTCCAAAGCACATAACTGTGAATGAAATCCCTACCATGATTCCATGATGGAATGACAGAACCTTACACAATCTGACAATGGTGGAAGAAGACACCAAACTCTGCGTGAACTGATGAAAAAATCGATCCGCAGGACAACAAATCCGTGAGGCAGAGGAGAACCATCTTTCTGCGTGAACAGGGAAGAAAAACTCACAGACTAGCAATCGACGTGAGAGAGGGAAAGCGAAATCGCAAACAATGGAATGTGGAACCTTTTAACTTCGCCCAACATGAGGGAAACAAACAGACTCTCGATCCCCATAGTGGACATACCATCCGCTACCCCAAGGCAAATCGTGGAGAGAGTGTGAGCATAGTGGTCTTTCTACCAGCCAATCGCTACCCCCAACTAACAACAAAATGACTAAGGTGGTGGTGAGCAAAAGAGAGTGGTGACACATGGCTCTTCCCCCATGACTCAATGTTCAACATTCCCCTTCCTTATCCTTTGGAATCATGCCCCTTCTCAAATTAGTTGCAGTGAACATAGCTGGTTGGTTTATTTAATTAAAATGCGTGTTTACATGATGCCACAATTTAATATATGTCGTATATCTCGATATACCATCGGTGACCATTCCAATCCAAAACATAACATAACTAAATCAATGGTGGGGCCTTTGCCCTTAGCTCCTCACCATGATTATTTACAACATATGTATTAATGCAAATGGGGTCAAAACTGGGGTGTTACATTCCCCTCCCCCTTCATCAGCACTATCCTCATTGCTTTACAAATTTTGAACAAAATGCTACACTGGTACCGCCTCAGTGTTCTGTGGGATTGAACAAAAATGGATGTGCCAATTGCATGGCATCCTCCATCTCCCATGTAGCCTCTTCAGGTCCGTAGTGCTCCCATTGCACCTTTACCTACCCTATGGCTCGGTTCTGGAGCATTGTGACCTTCCTTTCGAGGATGCACATTGGCTCGATTTGGAACTCTCCCTCGGGTTCCACCTGAATCACATCCCAATTTATCACGTGGTTAGGATCATGTACATATTTCTCAAGCAAGGAAACATGAAAAACATTATGAGCTCTAGTACTAGTAGGCAATGCAAGTCTATATGCAACATGCCCTATTCATTCAAGCACTTCAAACAACCCACAGTATCTAGGTGACAGCTTGGCACAACTTCCAAGCTTCAAGGAAGTTTTCTTTGCTTTCACTCTGAGGTAAACATGATCCCCAACTTTGAACTCTCTGTTCATCCTATGCTTATCTGCATAGCTTTTCTGTTTGTCCTGTGCTCCTTTCAGATTCTGCCTAATCTTTACAACCTCTTGCTCCATTTCCTTGAGCAATTCTGGTCCAAGCACAACTCTGTTCACTGGGTTATCCCAAGTCACTGGTGTCTTACACCTTCTTCCATACAAAGCTTCATACGGACTCATCCCCAAGGATGCTTGCTATCCATTGTTGTAAGAAAACTATACCAAGTGTAAGTAATCTTCCCACTTGGTTGGTTTGTCCATCACATACATGTGAAGCATATCTTCAAGCACCTGATTAACTCTTTCTGTTTTCCCATCTGTTTGAGGATGGTATGCAGTGCTGAATTTTAGCTTTGTACCCAAATCTACAAACAATCCCTTCCAGAAATCGGAAGTGAACTTGACATCTCTATCAGAAACTATTGCCTTTGACAATCCATGCAATTTGAAAATATCCTTCATGAAGATCTTTGCAATGCCATCAGTCTTGTGTGTAGACTTCACTGGTATAAAATGTGCTGCTTTAGTCAACTTGTCTACTACAACCATGATGGAATCATGTTGTCTCCAAGTCATCGACAATCCTGTAATAAAATCCATGGAAATAACTTCCCATTTCCATTACGGGACTGGCAAAGGCTGCAATAAACCTGCTGGATGTTGATGCTCAACCTTTACCTATTGACATTTCATGTACCTTGAAATGTATTCAGCCATGTCCTTTCTCATTCCTGGCCAAAAGGACTGCTTTCTAGCTGTTG
Organism: Pseudotsuga menziesii; assembly: GCA_001517045.1. Lineage (NCBI taxonomy): Eukaryota > Viridiplantae > Streptophyta > Pinopsida > Pinales > Pinaceae > Pseudotsuga > Pseudotsuga menziesii. Next base: position 38,528 of record LPNX010998472.1, on the reverse strand, counting down.
CAATTGTCTTCTGGTACCTTGGGTGACTAGAATACGAAGCTTGATGGATTTCATCCATAACAACTCTCCTCAAATCTACTACATTCAGAATATAAATTCTTCCTTTATAAGTGAGAAGTCCATATTCTTCCAATTTATATCCCTCATACTTCTTCTCAAGAATTTGTTGCTGCAATTTGTCTTCTACCTGCCCATACAATTCATCTCCGGCAACATGATTAACAATATGCTGCCTCAAATTTGATTGGCAAATACTAAGAGATGCCACATGCATTTCCAGTACCTTCCTACTGAGTGCATCAACTACCTTGTTTTCTTTTCCTTTTATGTTCTTGATTTCAAAATCAACTCACATAAAAATTCCAGCCATCTCGCTTGCCTAGCATTCAGAGTAGGCTGCTCAAACAAATACTTCAGTCCACAGTGATCTATTCTGAGTTCAAATCTTCTACCCATTAAGTAATGTCTCCACATCTTGAGAGCATGTACTATGGCTGCAAGCTCTAGATCATGAGTGGCATAGTTCTTCTCATGCTCCTTCAACTTTCTTGACTCATAACATATCACATGGTTGTCCTGCATAAGGACTTCTCCAAGCCCTTGTCCGCATGTATCAGTACATACCACAAAATCTTTCTCTGGGTCTGCAACCTTCAATATTGGTGCATTGGTGAGAAGATTCTTCAACCGCTGGAAGCTTTCTTCACACTTTGAAGTCCATTCGAACTTTACTCCCTTCTTTTGCAAAGAAGTGATGGCATGTGCAACCTTGGAAAATCCTTCAATGAATCTCCTATAGTATCCTGCAAGTCCCATAAAAGATCTTATATCCGTCACACTTCTTGGAGTAGGCCAATTTATAATGGCTTTGATCTTCTCAGGGTCTACTGATATACCCTCTTCTGAGATAATGTGACCCAAGTACTGAATTCTATCCCTGTAGAAGTCACACTTGCTCAGTTTTGCATACAACTGATGTTCTCTGAGCACTTGTAATGTCAGTCTCAAATGCTCTTCATGTTCTTCGTCATTCTTAGAATAAATAAGAATGTCATCAAGGAAAACAAGAACAAACTTGTCCAAATACTTACTGAAGACGCTGTTCATAAGGCACATAAATGTAGCTAGTGCATTTGTGAGACCAAATGGTACCACTACAAACTCATAATGTCCATACCTTATCCTGAAGGCTGTCTTATGAATGTCTTCATCCTTGATTCTCACCTGATGGTAACTAGACCTCAAGTCAATCTTGGAAAATACCTTTGCTCCTCTCATTTGATCAAAGAGGTCATCAATCCTAGGAAAATGGTATTTATTCTTCACAGTAACCTTGTTCAATTGTCTGTAATCAATACATAACCTGAGTTTACCATCTTTATTCTTCACAAATAGAACTGGTTCTCCCCAAGGAGACACACTCGGTCAGATATACTTCTTTTCCAACAACTCTTGCAGTTGCATCTTCAACTCTAGCATCTCCGGTGTACTCATCTTGTAGGGTGTCTTGGAAATTGATGCTGCTCCTGGCACAAGTTCAATGGTGAAATCAATGTCCCTCTTTGGAGGAAGCCCTAGAATCTCATTAGGAAACACATCCTTGAATTCCTGTAACACCTGATAGTACTCCAACCTAGGAGTCTCATCTCCTGTTGGTTCCAGAATATGAGTTGCATACAACTAGAAACCTTTCCTACAGAACTTCTTCAACTACATTGCTGAAACCTGTCTTACTAAAATTACCTTCGGAATACTTTTCACAACTACCGGGTTTCCTTCTTCATTCATGCATTCAAAAGTCTTGTTATAACAGTCAAGCTTCACTCGGTGAGCTTCTAACCAATCCATTCCAATGATAACATCATAGGAGCTAAGCGGTAGAACATTCAGATTTACACAAGTGATCAATCCATTCATAACCAATGGACATTTCTCTACCAATTCACTGACTTTTCTCTTAGTCCCAGTGGCTAGTTGAACTAACCAAGGTTTTTGATGCTTGACCTTCTTAAAAGCACAAATCTCCACTACCCTAGAAGTGATATAACTATGAGTAGAACTAGGGTCAATCAAAATAGAAACAGATTGTTCAACAATCTTACCTGCAACTTCAACCACAGTTGACTGGTGATCTGCCTGGCGATCCTCTAGTGCTGCATAAATTCTAGGGACTGTCCTTGCTACTTGAACCACTGTTTCTGCTTCCTGAATGTTATAAGCTGGCCTTGCACTTTCATTGTCGAGTGGGAAGTATCTACGCAAGTGGGGTCCTTCACATTTCCAACATTTGAGTGGACCTTTATTCTGATGTGGTTCTTTAGGCTTCCCACCTGTCACTCCAACTGGACTACTCGTAGCTTGGGATGGCTGCTTTTGCTGATTCCTGAATCTAGAAGGTTTGAAACCTTTCCTTCTTTGGTCAAACTTCTCGTTCTTCTTGTCCTTCCATGCCTTATGGTAATCAAGTTTACCTTTTCTTTGCTCATAGCAATATTTAGCCTTTCTTATTGCTTCTTCGAGAGTTCTTGGTTCATAGAACTCAATTCTATCTTTGTAAGCTTGAGGCAATCCACTTAGAAACCGTTGGACCTTCACTTTTTCATCTCTAATGTACTAGACATACCTCAACAATTCCAAAAACTTATTTGCCTATTCATCCATGGTCTGCTGTCCCAATCTTAGCTCATGGAACTCCTTAATCTTGTCATCATAATACCTGTCAGAGAGGTATTTTTGCCTGAAATACTTCTTGAACTATTTCCACTTTATTTTCCTTTCACTGATCTTCTTTACTTGCTTGAAGTGTTCCCACCAAATGGATGCTCTTCCATTTAGATTGAATATGGAAACTCTTTCCTTCATGTTTCCTGAATAATCCTGCACTTGAAAGTAATTCTTTATCCCAAGAAGCCAAGCTTCAGCTTCTTGTCCCATATTTATCTCACCATCAAATGTAGGAGGTTTACCTTTCCTAAATTCATCTCGAGAGCGATCCCTATGTTTCCTTATTCTTTTCTTTTTATGAGAAGATGAACTTGTATCCCCGCTGGATTCTTTAGAGTCAGATGATCCACTGGAAGTCCTTCTTCTTCTCCTAGTGCTGCTCTTACTGCCTTCTGGTCTTGATGTACCTCGTCCAGAATCTATCTTTTTTTGCAAGTCTGTCAGACTCTGCAATATGGAAGCATTCAATTGATTCTGCTCTTCCTGGGCTTTAACCAAGCTTCTCATGGTGGCTGCAACTTCGGACGGTGTCCCCTAGAATCTCCTTCCAATAGACTCTATGTCATCATTTCCATTACGGACATTTTCTCCCATGGCATCTTCTACTCGCTCGTAAGAATCCTGAGCATCATACCCATCATGGGTTCTCATGACTGAACCACCTTTTGCTTTACCACACTGTTCTTTCTAGAGTACTGCTCTTTGAAGTTGTTTATAATTCTGCAATGTGTTAGTAGCAAACTGTTAGATGCATAACATTAATATAAATCAAAACTACTTACCTTCCTCTTTTGGAAATCTATAAAACAACAATTATGCTAAAACACAAAATTTTTCTTTATCTCTTGTTCAGCTTTGTAATCCCCTGACAGTCTGCTGAAATCTGCTGAAACAGTTGGAAAATGCTTGAAAAATTGCTGAGAAATTCCTTTGAAAAACCCAAATCTCCTTTGGCCCAGTCGAACCTCTACCCAGCTATCTTTCTGACACTTTGGTCATCAAACCAACTAAACTTCCGATCTGCATCGACGATCAAATCGACTGTTCATCGGGTGCACAGTCCCTTGAGCAGCCACAATGGTAGAAAGTAATCTTACTATGGTTTTTCATGGACATCTATCGGCTACCGAACCTACCATCCATCGGGTGGATAGTGCTTTGGACTGCCGCAATGGCGGATTTACAATCCCTTAATTCCTTTCAATCGGTGGCCTGATCCTTAATAATTTTCTGATGATCTTATACTCTTCAAAATTTTCTTCTAATCGGATCCATAATGGTCTAACAGTCTGAACTTTGTCGGCGGGGAAACCCACTAATCCACTACATCGACGGTTGGAGGTACTAGGCGTTGGGCGGTTAGTCCTTTCAGCTTCCGCAATGATGGCCCTTGATCTTTCTCTGTCTTCCGCAGCTCATGACCTTGTCAGCGGTTGGAGCGACTATTCCCTTGTGGCATTGGATGGATAGTTGACTAGGCAGCCGCAACTGTGGTTCACCTTCATCGACCCTTTTCCGATTGGCGATCCGATCCAATAATTCCTTCATCGGCGACACATACAACTAACATGTCCTAATGGCCGATGATCTCGTGCCTTAGAGAAATTTTTTGAATTTTCTTCTTGCCTTGCCTTCCGCCGCATCGACTCTTCCTTCAACTATTTATCGACGATGTCAACGGCTATTCTCCTCTATTCGTCGATGATCTCGTTCCTTAGAAAAATATCAGAAACATTTCCATTGCATTGGCTGTCGAAACAACTTTCCTCTGCGCCATCGGTGGTCGGAGGCTACCCGTCGAAAGCATAGTCGTCTAGCCATCTACAACGGTGGCGCAAGAGAATCTAACTTCTTTCGATGTTCATCGACGACTTCATCCACTAATATTCGCCGATGGCTGATGATTCTACGACTTAGAAAAAATTTCAAATTTTTCCTCTTTAGTCTTCTTTTCTGCCGCTTCATTGGCTCAACCATCTCTTATCCAACGCCGATCAAATCAATTGTTCTTTTTTGATTGGCGAGCTAAAGCACATTGGCATCGGCAGTCGAAACTTTTTGTCGTCGGAAGACTAGTGCTCTAGGCTTCCACAATGGCGGGCACACGAACCACTAATGTCTTTTGATGGACGATGATTTCGTTACTTAGAGAAATTTTCAAAAATTTTCCACCGCGTCCGCTGCCGAAATGTCTTTCCTCCGCAGCATCGGCTGAGCTTCAAACTATAAGTTTCGCTATGTCGGAGGAACTTCATACTAAGTTCTCCGATGGGCCGAAAATTCTAGCACTTAGAAAAGTTTTGAGAATTTTCTGAGAATTTTCTGTCATCACCCATTTCTCCTGGTTTCTTCTGGCAATAGGAAACCTGCCTCTGTTAACTAATATTTCATGGTCCATTCAGGCCCATGTTGCAACCAACGCTCTGATACCACACTGTAATGTCCCCGACCCTGCGACCGGCTAAGAGGATGCTACCATACATCAAATCATCCGGGAATCTAGCCCCATGAACATGGACATACATACATATACTGCTGAAGCATGATACTTAAATCATAAAAACATTTTACGAAGCGTAATCATTCCTATACACAACGGAAGCAAAACATATCAATCAGCATTCATGCATATACATATCAACATTTAACATGTATATCATCATTCATCAATGGTAAATATAATTGTAGACACAAGTCAGGTAAGAGTACTTATCTTATAGAGAAAATTTTCCACAACCAGCTACGTCGCTGCAATGTTCCACCCAACCATAGGCTCGCATGCTCCTTAATCTCTCAGCAATGCTGCCGCCCCTGAGCCGAGCATGATTCCCCAAGGAATAAGGAACTATCAGGTGTTAGATTTTTATCATTCAAGCTAGCATTATGATCTTAGGATCTTTTAACTGAGAGAATAACAAGCACAATAGTAAAACATAAGCACAACAAAAGAGACAAGAGACACAAAGACTTTTCCTCGGGGAAACCATAAAGGAGAAAACCCCGCAACTTCCTCAGAGATAGAATCAACACCAAAAGGTAAAACCGAAAAATAGTAAGATGATCTCCACAAAGTAGCAGTCTCTCTCTCACACTGAGAGAGCTTCTCCTCTCTCACTCATGCGCCCCAATGAGTGAGTGTGAGTGTTGCAAGTGAGATAAATATAGAGGCTCACTCTCTATTTATATTATTTCGTTCACTTGAAGTGCACTCCAACATGTCGGCCTCACTTAACAATTACTTACTAGAGCTGATATCTCTAAGAGTGTTTAACAACCCTAGTGCCCCACCACTTGTGGGGACTTTGCCTCCTCTTACCAATAGGAGGGTAACACAATGGTGGGGACTATTGCCCCGACTTACAATGACTCACCTAGGGTCGACTTCACTAGGATAGTCCAATAACCCAAGGGCCCCACAACTATGGGGAATTTAACCCTTGACCGATAGGAGGGTTACCCACAATGACTTGACATGACTTTATCATTATAGAAACTTCCTGGAATAAACATCGGGGTATGACATTACTCAAATACATTACAATACATCTCGAAATGAACATCGGGTCACAATAGATAAGAAATACAAGTGAATACATTCCGAAGTTACAATTACATCAACACTCCCTCTTAACTAGGAAGGTATTCTCTCGACACAATTTATCAGCGTAAGTCTTTTTCTCTGTATCATCTAGGTCATCATCAGGCCTTCGTCATCTTCAAAGTCATCTTCATTTTCAAGTCATCTTCATCTGGATCTGGATCATCACTTGATCTGGATCATCTTCACTGAATCTAGATCATCACTCGATCTAGATCATTACTGGACATCATCACTGGATCTGGATCATCATCACTGGATCTGGATCATCACTGGATCTGGATCATCATCACTGGATCTGGATCATCATCACTGGATCTGGATCATCATTGGATCTGGATCATCACTGGACATCATCACTGGATCTAGATCCTCACTAGATCTGGATCATCTATGGAGCATCATCTCTGGATCTGGATCATCACTCGATCTGGATCATCACTGCTGAATCATCATCACTGGATCTAGATCCTCACTTGATCTAGATTAGTACCACGGGTGCTATCTCATGATTCTTCTCGTCACAGGAATTTCTACAGATCCAGCCCTTTTTCATGCTGGTTGTAGGCCTAGCCATCATGTAGGTCTTCACCTAGCACTTATATCTGACCTACTCGTTAGAAAGGCAAGCCTAACACTCACATCTGATCATGTAGGAACCAATCCTATAATCATATCAGAAAGGCCCAGCACTCACATTCACCAGGATGGTAGGCACATCTACTACCATCTGTGGAAATGGCTCTGCACTCACATCCATCAGCATGATAGGCACAAACTACTATCATCTGTGGAAAGGCACTGCACTCACATCCACCAGCATGGTAGGCACACCTACTACCATCTGTGGAAAGGAACTGCACTCACATCCACCAGCATGGTAGGCACATCTACTACCATCTGTGGAAAGGTACCGCACTTACAAACACTAGCATGATAGGCACATCTACTATCATCTATGAAAAGGCATAGCACTCACATCCATCCGAGCGGGAACACATCCTGATCACAATGATGGAAGGGCTTGCACTCATATCTGATCTTGTAGGAACCAATCCTACAGTCATATCAGAATGGCCCCCAGTCCTCGACTGAGCTACTTGGTAACTGATCAGGTGACTCCATTCTCCTAGAGAATGGCAATTTCCCTTACATCCGACCTGCTCGTCGGAATGGCCAACACTCACATCTGACATGGAAGGAATCTAATCCTTTAGCCATGATAGAATGGTTCATCGCTTACATCTGATCAAGTGGGAACACATCCCTCTATCACATTAGAATGGCTTCTTAGTCCTAGACTGAGTTGTCCTGGTAACTGAACAGGTGCCTCCATTCTCCTAGAGAATGGCAGTTGCCCTTACATCCGACTTGCTTGTTGGAATGGCCAATACTCACATCTGACATGGAAGGAATCTAATCCTTTAGCCATGATAGAATGGTTCAGCCCTTACATCTGATCAAGTGGGAACACATCCCTCTATCACATCAAAATGGCTTCTCAGTCCTAGACTGAGTTGTCCTAGTAATTGACCAGGTGCCTCCATTCCCAGAATGGCAGTTGCCCTTACATTTGTCCTACTCGACAGAATGGATAGCACTCATATCTGACATGGAAGGAAGAAATCCTCTCACCATGACAGAATGGCTCAGCCCTTACATCTGACCATGGAAGGAACCAATCCTCTCACCATGTCAGAATGGCTATGGGACTCATCACTTTCCCTCGGAGGAAATCTCGATCTTGAGAACACTAAGCTTCTCCTTGAAGTACTCAAACTTCACTCTATCCAATGGCTTCATCAATACATCAACTACCTGTTCCTCCGTCGCAACATACTGGAGATTCACAGCTCCCTTTTGCACAATATCCTTGATATAGTGATACTTGATCTTGATATGCTTTGACTTGTCATGGAACACTGGATTCTTTGACAACTTCACACAACTCTGGTTGTCACAATGTATACAAGTAGCATCCAACTAGAGATCAAATATATCAGACAGTAGCTTTTGCAACCATACTACCTCACAACTAGATGAACAAGCTGTGACATACTGTGCTTCAGCTGTACTTAGTGCCACATAGGATTGCTTCCTGCTAAACCAAGAGATCACACCTGATCCCATACTGAAGCAACACCCTGAAGTGCTCTTCCTATCGATGACACTGCCTGCCCAATCTGAATCAACATAACCCTGCAGGTTAATCTTTTGATTTTCATCGTACTTGAGCCCATAATCAACTGTACCCTTCAGGTACCTCAGAATATGCTTTGCAGCAATCAAGTGAACATGTCTCGGATCTGTCAAGAACTGGCTCAAAGTGTTCACAGCAAAGAAAATATCTGGTCTCGTGTTCATCAGGTACATTAATGACCCAATCATCTGATGATACATCATAGCATCAACCGTCTCTGATGAAGCATCACTCAATAGCTTCAGGTTTGATGCCATAGGTGTGGCCATAGTCTTGCAGTCCATCATCCCAAACCTCTTCAGGATCTCTACTGCATACTTCCCTTGTCCAAGGAAGATTCCATCTATACTCTGCCATACCTCCATACCTAGAAAGTAATGCATCATCCCCAAGTCCTTCATTTCAAACTCAGCAACACGCTTTCTCTTCGTATCAGCAATCAACCCATCTGTACCTGTCACAAATAGATCATCTACATACAGTAGAAGCATCACTGGGTTTCCATCCTCAACCTTGTAGTAAAGGTTGGAATCTGATTTACTCTTGGTAAAGCCTAGAGTCATCAGTAATCTATCCATCCTGTCGTACCATGTCGAACCTTAGATCTTTTGCAGTCACTCCCTCTGAAGCGGAGCATCATACTCCCTTTGCCTTTCGTACTCTATGCACTGAAACATTATGTACTGGAGTGACAAGTAGCTTCCTATGCTACTAATACTCTATGTGACCATCTAGTGTATAGACTTGCATCTTCAACCTTGTAGTAAAGGTTAAGATCTTCATCAAGCTCATCATGTATGTGTTTCAACTCTTACTGGCTGTAAATGTCTCTTCGTAGTCTAGGCCTTCTTTTCGTGAGAAGCCTCGTGCTACGAATCTTGCTTTGTATCCCACGATGTTTCCATCTACTGCATGATGGAACTATGAACTTCTCTTCAGGTCTCGATACTGCATCCTAGACATCATTCTTATTGAACTGGTCTTCTTGGTTACTTCTTCATATTTGGAAGGTTCTGCATCAATGATGTCGTTGTGTTCGTCATATTATTCTTCATCTTTGAACTGTCGTCACTTGTTCTTTGGAACAAGTCTTCATTCTTCTTTGCTTGTAGGTGATTATGTATGTGATCTTTCCTACAAGTCAAATGCATTTGTATGGTTAGAAAAATTTCATAAGGAATATTCATACTGGAAAATTCTTATGCATAAATATATGATCATGCAACTATTTTAGCCAATACAACATTCATCCATATATCATGGAAACTTTTCTAGATGCCTTCCATCTCTACCAGGACAACATTGATATTGTGCACTAATCCAATATGTCAGCAAAGAGGTTTCATTCTAGGTAAGTAGCAATGGAGAGTTGTATAGCACCATGAGCTACTTACCCATCACATGCACATTAGTAGTATATTGTCGTTAATGCAAACATCCTATCATGCATAATACATTAACTGAATATAAGCAAATGCATAACGAAACAATGAAATGACAATTGAATACTTATCTTTATTTGTTTCGTGGGTAGACTCATTCTTGAGCCTTCAGCTTCATCGTATTCTTCATTCATAATAGCATCGTTTCTTATCCAAGTGCTAACATGGATAAGAGGTTCTTCAAGAGTTCAGATCTTCATATTCCTCATCGCTTGAGGGATCTTCTTTGGATGGTAACAGCTTGATCTTCAGTTGATCCCACCTTCTCTTCTCAAGCTTCTTCTTCTTCCCAGAGTCTGCTGAAAGTAATCACTTCCTTTTGGCACACATTCCTTGCATGAATGAATCCCATGATCCTGGGAGGCCATTCAAGGTGGCTATCACCACTTCTGCATTCTTCACTTCTTTCTTTTACCGCTTCAAGTTGTTTTTTGTTTTGAGAGACCCTAGTAAAGTATGATTGTATGGACTCTGCATTCTGGATCTTCACATTCTTCAACTGATTTCTTAAGTTCATATTCCGATCTATGTTCTTTCCTTCAAATAGCTTGTTCAAGGAATCAAACATCTTCGGTGTCTTTAGGGAAGACACTTGTGGTACAAGTTGATCCGTAATTGAATCAACAATGATTTTCTTGGCCTTGACCAAGTTCTTCTTGTGTAAGGCTTCTAGCCTCATCTCCCTCTGGAACTGGAACCTTTCTACTCATGTAGGTGTCCTGTTCATTTTCTTCAGAGAGATCATATACTTCCATGCTTGGAAGTTGTCAACTTCACCAAGCTGATGTGATAGATCACTTTGAAATGAGAACCTCAAATGAAAATAGCAATAGATTAGATCTTACCGATTTGAGGTGTTCGTCCTGGTTCTGGAGCTTGCTGATCCAGGGTTTGTCACAGAAACCCTAATTTTCAAAACTTGGAATATTTTAGATTTGATTGGATATATAGATATATTTCTTCAAATGGAGCTGTCCAATGTACTCCTTTTCTGAAAACAGTGGCGGGAAGCTCCCGGAACAGGAAGCCCTAGTTTTCCACTTTCTTCTACAGAAATGCCTGTTCCTGGTTCTATGACATCTCTGAAATTACTATTTGTCTATGTCTGAAATTTCGTACTGAGGTAACCTAGCATGTCCCTGATCCAACACCACAGGTTTCATCAGCATTGGTTTCACCATTTGGGATTTATGATCCGTTTCCCAAGGTGACCTGTTATAGGACTGTTCTGAACAGAAAAGTTGTATGGCATGGCACGTGTCACTGGTTCATCTTCTGAGTCTCATATTTGGACCACCTAAATTAAAGTCCATGAAATTTCTGGAACATTTTTAGGAATTCCATTTGGACCTCTGTAGCCAAAGATATTGCAATTCTCCCTAGGTGTCCTGTTTAGGGATGAATTTTGGAAGAGGCTAGAGCCCTAAATTGGAGGGATCATATCTCGCAGAATATAGAGAATATGATGCTAAATTTTGGATACAGTGTACATCAGAATGTTATATTCGGCCCCTGAAATTTTCAGCTCTTGATCCTTCTCCAATCTCGGGATATAGCAAATGTACCAAAGCTTAGCAGTTTTAGTATTTAGGGTTTTTCTAGCTTGGGGTCAAACTAGGGTTTGACTTTCCTGGAGTTTCACCCAACCAAATTTCTTGATCCAAGTCTCTAAACTTAGGTTTTGATGAGGAGAACAATCCTAATCTAGGATCACTCAAAAATTCCTCTTCTGTAGAAATCCCTAATTTTCGCACCGAAAACTGAAAATGCTCGGAATCGAATTCCGCTTCAACAGAAAGATGCGCCCTTCAATGGAGAGTCAGCCTAGCATACTTTTGCTGATGTATTGTGGAGAGAGACCCAAAAATTAAGAAGCCCTATCTTTTTCAGCTGCATAATGTCTTCTTCTCAGGTTATCTTTGATACCATGTTAGATTTTTATCATTCAAGCTAGCATTATGATCTTAGGATCTTTTAGCTGAAAGAATAACAAGCACAATAGTAAAACATAAGCACAACAAAAGAGACAAGAGACAAAGAATTTTACTTAGGGAAACCATAAATGAGAAAACCCCGCAACTTCCTCAGAGATAGAATCGACACCAAAGGTAAAACCGAAAAACAGTAAGATGATCTCCACACAGCAACAGTCTCTCTCTCTCACGTTGAGAGAGCTTCTCCTCTCTCACTCATGCGCCCCAATGAGTGAGTGTGAGTGTTGCAAGTGAGATAAATAGAGAGGCTCACTCTCTATTTATATTCTTTAATTCCCTTGAAGTGCACTCCAACATGTCAGCCTCACTTAACAATTACTTACTAGAGCTGACATCTCTAGGAGTGTTTAATAACCCTAGTGCCCCACCACTTGTGGGGACTTTGCCTCCTCTGACCAATAGGAGGGTAACACAATGGTGGGGACTATTGCCCTGACTTACAATGACTCACCTAGGGTCGACTTCACTAGGATAGTCTAATAACCCAAGGGCCCCACAACTGTGGGGACTTTAACCCTTGACCAATAGGAGGGTTACCCACAATGACTTGACATGACTTTATCATTATAGAAACTTCCCAGAATAAAAATCGGGGTATGACATGACTCAAATACATTACAATACATCCCGAAATGAACATCGGGTTACAATAGATAATAAATACAAGTGAATACATTCTGAAGTTACGATTACATCAACAACATGTTTACACATAGCCAAGGATAACAACACCACAAGGGTACATAGTTCAGCCAAGCCAACATAGTTGGGTTTATCAGGTGAACAATGGATCAGCCAAGTCAACAAAGTTGGGTTTATCAGGCCATCCAGAAGCTGGGAAAGGCTAAATGCTAAGCTGGTGAGCTCATTGAAGAGCTACAGACACCAACACCAAAGCCAACTTGGCTTCTAGAACACCCACACACACCCAACACAAGAAAATCAGTCCCTTCTTTGCAACGCAGTCCCTCAGACCTTGATCTCCCTTCCAGTGCTATTCAGGGGTTGTGGAGAAGAAAGTCAGCTCAATAGTTCTGTCTGTGTGGTTCTCAACCCACCAGGTTTATCAAGCACCTCAGGCCCTCATTCACCACTCCAATGCAGTCTGAGGACAAAACCATTGCATGCAAGCATCCAAACAGCTATTTAAGCTTTTACAGGGGAGAAAGATAGCCAATCAAACGTGGAACATAGCAGCCCACAAACAACTATGAAACCACAACACCTGATCCTCAAGGCAATCGTTGGAGAAATTACCCAGACAACAATGGGGAAAGAAACCGATTCTCAATTTGTGCATAAGGGGAAAAAAAGACATCGCCAAAGCACATAACTGTGAATAAAATCCCTACCACGATTCCACGATGGAATGACAAAACCTTACGCAATCTGACAATGGTGGAAGAAGACACCAAACTCTACATGAACCGAGGAAAGAATCGATCTGCAGGCCAACAAATCTGTGAGGCAGAGGAGAACCATCTTTTTGTGTGAACGAGGAAGAAAAAATCACAGACTAGCAATCAACATGAGAGAGGGAAGGTGAATGCCTAGACAATGGAATGTGGAACCTTTTAACTCCACCCATCGTGAGGGAAACGAACAGACTCTCGATCCCCATAGTGGATAGACCATCGGCTACCCCAAGGCACATCGTGGAGAGACTGTGAGGGTAGTGATCTTTCTGCCAGCCAATCGCTGCCCCCAACTAACAACGGAATGACTAAGGTGGTGGTGAACAAAAGAGAGTGGTGACACATGGCTCTTCCCCCATGACTCAATGTTCAACATTCCCTATCCTTTGGAATCATGCCCCTTCTCAAATTAGTTGCAGTGAACATAGCTGGTTGGGTTATTTAATTAAAATGTGTGTTTACATGATGCGACAATTTAATATATTCCGTATGTCCTGATATACCATCGGTGACCATTCCAATCCAAAACATAACATAACTAAATCAATGGTGGGGCCTTTACCCTTAGCTCCTCACCATGATTATTTACAACATATGTATTAATGCAAACGGGGTCAAAACCGGGGTGTTACACCAGTCATCTCTGCAAGGAGGCAAATATCAAGAGGGTAACCACACAAAACAATAAAAGATAAGTATTTGTACTTGGATTATAAATTTCTCTTGTAAATCAGATCTGAATGTTTTTGAATATATTCTCCATTATAGTTGTATAGAGACCTGTATTCCTATAATCAGAAAGTATGGTATAGTGTAACATGATGAGCACATGTTATAGTTTTTTAATTTATTGGCGAACAATAGGTTCATGTAGTACATGTTATGTTTGAGTGAGTATCCTATAGTGTTTCATAACATTCCATGTGATATGGATGGATGTTATGCTGAAGAATTGGCTAAAATATTTACATAACTATGTGAATCATTTCATTGAAATATTCATATAATTGAATTTCATGATTATGCAATGTTGATAACCATTGGAATAAATTTTGATTGTAGGGAAATACCATATTATATGACCTGCAAGCGAAAAAATGAAAAGTATTGAATATGGAGTCATTATGATGGCAGGTCCCAAAAGAGAAAAAAGGACCAAGATGGAGCCATCCAGAAAGAAAGGGATATTTGTTGGTCAGTGAATCATCCAAAGATTAAATAATTTATGCACTAGGAGAAAGACACATTGAATTTAGTAGATATGTGTCATTCCATGAAGAGACTGCATTCGAGCACTCTAAAGAGATTCAATGTGATTCAGACACAACGAAGCATGAGGATTCCATGATGTAGGAGTAAGATTCTAGTTCTCCCAATTCATATGTTGAGAGGGAGAAGATAGAATACCCCTTAGTATTGTTAGTTCCCGAAGAACCAATAGAACTTATTGAAATATCACTTGATGAACCTCCTGTAGAGAGGAGATACACATGGTGCCGATATTTTTTATAAGTTGTAGAAAAGCATGGATCACCAACAGGAACATCTAGAGATCAAATGATACCTAAAAGATATCTAGGGTATGTTTCACTGATGAGTCGCATCAATGATTTAGAACCTTCCACCTTTGAAGAAGATGTTAAGAAACAAGTATAGAAAGATGCAATGGTAGAGGAGTAAAAATCTATTATGAAGAATGATGTTTGGGAATTTGTTCCTAAACATGAGGGGAAGTCCATAGTAAATTCACTAGATGGATATAAAGATTGATGTCCTCAATGTTGATGTTGAGGAAGGCGTTTACATACAAAAACCTGAGGGGTTCGTAGTGCATGGGATAGAGTCCCATGTAGGCAAACTGAAGAAATATTTGAATGGGATTAAGCAAGTCCCCAGGGCTTGGAATTCAAGGATTGATAGCTATCTTCAGAGATTGGGATTCTCTAAGAGCAAAATTGATCCAAACCTATAAATCAAAGTTGTGAAGAACCAACCTTTGATATTGGTTCTCCATTTTTATTATTTCTTCCTTATTATAAGGGAACATATGATAACTTGGTGCAAGAGGGAGCTCACTTATGAGTTCGAAATTAAAGAATTGGGTCTTATGCACTACTTTCTTGGTATTGATGTTTAGAAAAGGAAATATGATATATTTATTTCTCAAGGGAAGCACAATGTTGATGCGTTACGAAGGTCTTCTTTGATGGATTACAAGTCCATTACTACTCTGATAGTTTGAAATTTGAGAAAACTACATGAGTCAAATTTTGGATCGGATCCAATGGACACTACCAAGTATAGATAGCTTAATGGTTCCTTAATTTACTTGATACATAGTAGACCTGATATATGTCACGCTGTGAGTATCTTGAGTCAATTTCTTAGGTACCTTTGAGTTACTATTGCTTATGGACTCTGATATTCCTCCAATGATGAGGTAAAGTTACTTGGTTAAGCCAACTCCAATTGGGATGGTAGTATTGTGGCCTGAAAGAGTACATCTAACTATTGTTTTAACCTGGTATCAAATATGTATATTGTGTCCAGTACTACAAAAGCAAAGTATATTCACAGTATATTGTGGCTAGTACTACAGAACCAAAGTATATTACGGTTAGTATTACTTTTTGAAACTCTATGTGGCGTAGTTTTATAGCCTATTTTACCACACTTGGTAGATCACACCTTTATGGCCTTCCATGTCCCTCTGCAGACTCCTTGGACCCCACTTGCTTAATTTATACTTTGATCAACCAAGAAAGTCCCTAAAAAACACATGTTTATGTGTATATGCAACTTTTAATCCAATACCCGTGTGTACACACAACGTTTGAGCCAATACCCGCATACATCAGGAAATGTGCATAAAAACAAAACAAAATTGGAGTTTTCCTCATAGAGTCCCAAATAACTTGACTCTTGGCCTTCCTTATGCGTGGAAAACGCTTGGAATCGACCCTCCATTACATATTGGAGGGCTATATATTTATCCTCTTGGATGCATTTAAGGAGGATAATCTTGGAGAGAGATGAAACTATAGTTCATTGTTGCCTCTCTTGTTTATGCTTGAGTCTGCATCCTTTTCTCCCTTTGGAGCACACATTGCTGCTCTTCCCAAGATTTCATTTTCTTTGTAAGCTTAACATGGAGATGGAGGATTGAAGTGGTGGAGGACCAGGTGGAGGACTCGATTTCTCCGTTTCGACAAGGTAGTGACAGAGGTTTTCACTGTTCTATCTCTGTTTATTATTAATAGAAATATCCATTTCTCGTCCATTACATGTCTATAACTATGAATATTTTGTCCATGGATGTAGTTATATTTTCTTATACATGATGATTTATATATGCTAGAGTAGTCCTAACACTTGTATATATAACATGCTTGTCTTGTTTGCTATTGTTGAGAGCGAATTGTAAATGCAAGCCTATTGGAAAATCTCAACGAGGATCTACATCAACCGTCCAGAATAAGGTACGATTCATATCCCTTAGTGTTAGATGTATTTATTTATATTGCATATTGGAATAGATTGATTTATGGTGTCATTCAGTCTGTTATGGTCTACCCCAAGCCATAGGAAGTTTCTCTCCGTAACAGAATTGACGACTCCATTGGGGAGGTTCCTTATTTTTCTTCGGGGATTGGGTGCACATTGTTCTTGAATTGATCTCTGTTTCTCTGTGTTTCCGTGTCGGGTTTGGAAGTATTTTTTCCCATTAGTGTCCCGTGGAAATGATTTTGGTCTTAACTTATCATTTTACCCCCTCTTTCTTCTTGTACATGAGTTTTTGCTTCATAGCTGCGTATACACATGGGTTTTTTTTTCTGAATAGGCACGTATACATGCAGGTTTTCTATGAACAATCTTGTATGTGTCTCTTTTGAGTTTTATTTGGATGATTGAGAGTTGCTGGGTGAAGTTTGAATGTTGATGAGTCTTCCTGGGTACTATTGGTGTCTGTCTACTGCCTCTCTTTCTGACCAGAGACCTTTTTTGTTTAGTTTTTTATTAGAAGTTGTTCTTGTCATCTTATTTCCTTTTTGTTTTGGTATTAGTGCATTAGATTTATTTTATCTCATTATTTTGCTTGGTTGTTGTTTGAGACTTGCTGCAGGGTATGAGATTTGTAGAGTCTTTTGTTGCTTTCACATATCATTTATTTCAAAAATACAAAAATATTTATTTTTGGAATGTTTATGCATTTTTTCATTTGCATGGTACTTGCATTAGGTTTGCTTAGTTGATTAGTAATCAGGATTTCATATAGGAATGGTTGAATTATCATTTGAAGGAAAAAATATGCATCTCATGTAGTGGCATACCCCATTTTCTCATTTAAAGACAAAATTTCACTTGGCATTGTTTGTTAGGTGTGCATATTTACTTTCACTGCTGAGTCATAACATCATTGGTTTCACGGTCATTTACTTTAAGTAATCATAGCCCCTAAAACCAACACTTAATCTAAAATGAATTACACTTTTTTCTTTGATAGGGTACATCAACAAGCTTAGGTTTTAGAGTCTTGGAATAGATCATTGTGAGTGAATTTATCCAAGACTACTAAACAAAACAAGTAGGTGTCTGTCCAGGTTAGAGAGTGAAATCCTTGGTATAATTAGTGTTCTCAGGAGACTCCTCTTACATAGTAGTTAAGCACAAGGAAACACACATTTTTGTGGTGGGGATAGCCCCTTACCACTCTCTGTGAGTGCCGAAGATATTTCCAAGATATTATTCATATCTGGGGGCTTTTGAGGTACCTTTTGGTGCTTTCGAGCATTGAGATTTGCTACCCTTCCCACATAGTAGATCCCTCCTGCGACTATTTGCCTGAGCATTGGCTATATTGGGGTGACCTTAGTTGCCTTACCTAGGCATCACAGGGGACACTTGAATATGTTATTCTGTGAGTGTCTCGACCAAGTAGGGGTTTGAAAACACAATCACTTTACACGTTGAAGACAAGGGCCACTATAATTGGTTACACACCTCCGCTTGTAGTGTATGGGAGTCTCAAGCCTCTCTTAGGCGAGACATACCTGCTGCATTCGGGAGCTCACTTATACTCCCCTTGGCTTTCTTTCATTTTGTCTCAGTTTATCTTAGGAGTGTGCTCTATGTGTGCTAGATTTCTCTAGGGTTCGTAATTAGTTTGAGTCTTTTTATTTTTGTGGAGTCATCGTGGATCCATGAGAGGAATTTCACCGTTCTCAATGTTTAGTGGGTCTTCCACCTTCTATGTATCCTCCTCCTTCACGAGAGAGAGCGAGATAGTCTAGGAGGACTCATACTCACTTTGATTCACACACCGATCTCAGTATGAGTCATACATATGAGATCTCTAAGGTTTCTCCTTCTCCACCCCCCGGGGTGGAGAATGTGTCTGATAGTGTATATGGGACTTTGGAAGAAGCTGATCACTTTGAGGTTGGTACGTCATATAATGTGTGATCACAATTTCCAAATTATGTAAACACGGACCATCGATATTCTTCACATAGGTCAAGTGGTGAGACTCATTCGGTACCCTCTAGCACTGACCCATTTATATTTTGCATGCCAGACATCCCGAAGGTCGTTCCGTCATTTAATGTTGGATTTGGTTTTGTCCCTGGTGCTATGCCTGGGGCCACTGCCATCCCTTTCCATGAGGATAGGTTTGGTAGTGGTCATATTGACCCTTCCACTCCTGTCATGGGAGGCTCTTCATACCCGTTACCTAGGCCTAATACTAGTGTCCCCGTTCATGAAAAATGGACCTAGACATGTGAACATTGGAAGCACACGTTATATTCCATCTTAAGCTCCATCATCCACTGCACCTGTTCCTTCAAATGTGTCTTTAATGTCGCATTGTTATACCAAAATCCTGTCACCATCATGTGATAATACCTTTGACATACCTACTTGCCCTGAATCCCAGCTTCTGGAGTGAAGACTAAATTGTTTTTTATCAGTCTGTTATACAAATTCCTAGCACCGAGAATGCCCCTTTATCCAGGAGCGGTACCCATGCTCGCACCTCCTTTCATTGGTTGTCCACAAGCGGTGCCACCACCCATTTCCCTTGGTCCATAGGCGGTTATTACCAGAACCGCTCTGTCATAGAAGGAGAAGCATGATACCCTGGGTAAAAAGGGAAAAAGAGAAGCTTCTCGAGGATTCTAGATGATAAGTCTCAATATATCCCTTATCCCTACTATTGTGGGTTGGTTGAGCTTGAGATCCCTCATCCTAGGATCTTAGATGCCACCTTACCCACTAATTTCTCAACCATATCTATCCATTAAAGCCCTATAAATATGAGCTCATAGCCATGGTTGAGGAGAGAACATTGAAGGTATTGTTATGCTGTTGGATTGATTCCTAGCCCAAGATCATTTGGAAAGAGCATAGAGAGCTAGGGTCGGAGATTTTGGGGATGAAGAGCTGGTTTCATGGAGATGCATGTCAACACTAAGTCTTGGTTGTAAACTTCTTCATATTTCTAATGCAAGTTGATTTTCTGTCCCATATATATTGTTGATGTTTGATTTCAGATATATATTGCTAGATTCCTTAGTCACTAGCATAGATTAGTAGGTCATATTCTGGTTGCTTTGATTCGTTTCATGTTGAGCTTGATTGCAGGTACACAGGTGGACTATCAAAGCCTTGTATTCCATATATCTACAGTGTCTAGGGAGAGTTATCAGCCTCTGTGATCTATTTGTTCTGGATCTGAACCATTCAGACTAGTGGAACTCAAGATGGTGGTGAAAGGAGTGGATAAGAGTCAGGAACCTCATAGGATAGGCCAAAAGGATAACTCAAATGGTTTGAGGATTCCTAAAAGAGTCTCATGATATATGCAAAGTATGAGGGAGCTCAAATCGGTAGTAGTGCTGTCTAATGCATAACCATACACAAGGGGCCTTTCGATATACAATCGAGTACGTGAAGTACCTTTCTATATACCTCAAGGGTACATGAAAGGCCGTTTGATATACCGACGGTATGTGGAAGAATCGCGCGATTTCCGAGATGTAATGCTGACAAATAACGACAAATCCTCCACTTAACGATGCCCGAACACATCTCTAACTTATCACTCAAATTGCTAACAGTTTTAACCTAGTACTACCGTTAATTTTATCTTGTGCGTTTAGGTGGAACCATGGAGTGAAAACTTGAAATTAAAGAAGATGCACACCGATCTATATGATAATGCAAGTTTTCCTCTTCAATGAAATTCTACCTAAGAGAGGGAGAGGGATTTACTTTTCTTCCCAAAAATGCACACCCAAATGCAAATGCAATTCTATCTTTTCAAACGAAAAGTGAAATATCAATGCACCCCAAACAATATTCAAAGCAAATAAGAAAGAGATCTAGAGAACATATAACATAAATCAAAATGTTTCCTATCTTTTCATGCTTGAAAAAGACGCATAAAAACTCAATGGAAAGATGATTTCACTAACGTTTCCAAACAAATCTAACTCTAATGCACGCAAAGCTGAAAAATAGATATTTCTTCTTAATGAAAGTAAGATCTATAATTTCAAACAATCATGCACAAAACAAGAAGAAAATCGTTCAACAAACTTGCGAATAAAGCAAAAGAGAGAGAAAACTAGAACTTCTCTTTGAAACAGACAAGGAAACGAAGAACCAATCTTTCGTACCAAGCACTGAAAATATCAGCATGCAAAAGGAAACAAGAATCACCTAATAAAAGAAAGACTCAAAACAACATGGATCACTCACGCATTCCGAGTCGAAAACAAACCAAATCCTACACATGAAAATGAAATGTATATTTCCAATTCCAAAGAATGATATCTACAGAAAGGAGCAAGAGCCTACTCGATTGTATATTGGAAGGCCCCTTGTGTATGATTATGCATTAGACAACACTACTACCGATTTGAGCTCCCTTGTACCTTGCGTATATTGGGAGACCCTTTTAGGAATCCTCAAACCATCCGAGTTATCCTTTTGTCCTATCCTGTGAGGTTCCTGACTCTTATCCACTCCTTTCACATGTTTGCTTGTTGCTTTTAGTTTGAGTAGTACTTGCTTATGCATGGTAGCTAGGGGGTTATTAGAGAGTTTAGAGATGGCATCCTCATCTGGGACTACCACTCAAGAGGTCCCTTTCCAAGGTGTACCTTTTGTATTCCCTCAAAGTGAAGGTATTGGTCCTCCCTTTATTGCCACTCTAAATATTCCTGGATTAAATATAGGATTACAGATCTGGCTGTTTAATCCGGTAATTCCTGTTACACCTAATGTCTCAAATGTTACCTCTCCTCCAAGAGAGGATCGACCTCAACCTAATCCTGCTCCTTCTTTGCCGGTTGTGGCTTCACCCCTTTCTTGTTCTTCGCTTGACCAAAGCTCTATGGTTAGTAGTCATGTGGATAAGAAGAAGAAGAAAGGGAAGAGTAAAAAGAAGAAGGATAAGAAAGAGAAAAAGCAGCAACCATCTACTCTTGATGGTGCTCGTTCTAAGAGAACACTAAAAAAACCCAAGTTCCCTTGTAAGCTTTGCAAGGGGGACCACCTTCTTAAGGAGTGTCCTGGCTTCTCCCGTGTACAAGAAGAGTGGTCTAAAATATCCAAACCGTTTATGTCATCAACCTCTAATCATCATGTTGACGATACTCCCTCAACCAGTGACCCATTGGTAAAAGGTCGTAAGGGTAAAATCTTGTATCCTTGTTTGATATGCAAGGCTATGCGTCGTACTTTCTTTGTGCAAGCATGGATGAAGCTTCACGTTGGTTGCAAAATATTACTGATCATCAATAGGTGATTCCAACAAGTGATAGTAAGTTATCCCTCGATCCCCCACTAGTTTACCAAGAGGTTGATTCGGATTTATTTGTGGTTGATCCCACTCTTCCTTTGGAGAGTGAAGTTAAAGTGGTCGAGTCAATGTCATTTCCACCCGATCCCACTCTTTCATCAGAGAGTGTTAAGACTAAATTAGTCTTTTTGACCAAATCTTCATCTTGTTTTTCTCTTCCAGTAGAGAATGAACCAAAACCTGATGAAGTTTTTATGCTTCATTCTAATTGTTCTCGACAAGAGGAAATTTTTTCTGTTTCGACAGAACCCTCTCTGAGTAGTGAGGTTATTTCCTTTGATTGGAGTAACCTAACAGAGTCTCGTCTTCATTCGAGTGTTCCTTTCCAGATAGTTGTGAATTTTACTGCTAGGCGGATACTTCACACTATTGTTGACGAAGGGGCTTCTGTTAGTATTCTATCCTCAACTGCTTGGCAAGCTTTAGGTTGTCCTCAGCTTGTTTCAACCACCGATCAGATATTTGCTTTTAATTGCAGACCTACTACACCTTTAGGGACCCTTCCTTGTTTTCCTATTACATTAGGAGGGAAAACTGTCTGTATTGATGTTATGGATGTCCAAGGTCCTTTAGATTTCAATCTACTCCTTGGACGCGATTATGTTTATGCTATGAAGGCTGTTGTGTCCACACTCTTTAGAGTTATGCATTTTCCCCATTATGGGAAGATTGTGACCATTGATCAGCTTTCCTTTGTTACACCTAACCATCGCATTACGCCTAGTAACCAGATTGCCCTAAATGTGCTGCATGTTCTTGTGGTTCCTTCCCCTTCTTCTAGTCAGCTTCTTCCCATCATAGGTAAAATGGGGGGCATGGCTCTAGTCTCTGGACTTCATACTGGAGTTAAGTTGCTAGCTTCTTATGTAAGGGGACAACCTACCAACCTTTGGATATCATGTTTGGTAGGAGCAGGTTCGTAGAGCATAGTTTACGCTTTTGGTTTCAAGCTCGTTAAAAAATAAAACCACTCCTTAAGCATAGTTTATGCTTTTGGTTTCAAGCTTGCATAAAAATGAAACCATGTCTAGATCATAGTTTACGCTTTTGGTTTCAAGCTCGTTAAAAAATAAAACCACTCCTTAAGCATAGTTTACGCTTTTGGTTTCAAGCTTGCATAAAAATGAAACCATGTCTAGATCATAGTTTACGCTTTTGGTTTCAAGCTTGCATAAAAATGAAACCATGTTTTGAGCAAAGTTCCCATTCTATGTCAAGCTCGTAAAAAAATGAAATAGCACCTGACCATCATGTCAGGTTCTGAACATCATGTCAGGTTTCCTTAAGCATAGTTTACGCTTTTGGTTTCAAGATTGCATAAAAATGAAACCATGTCTGAAGCATAGTTTACCTTTTGGTTTCAAGCTTGCATAAAAATGAAACCATGTCTCAAGCATAGTTTACCTTTTGGTTTCAATCTTGCATAAAAATGAAATCATGTTCCAAGCATAGTTACCTTCTGTTTAAAGCTTGCGTAAAAATGAAACAGATCCCCTTCCCTTGAGTCGAGTCTTCACTTTAGTGTTAGAACTTGAACCTTCACCTGCCCAATTCTCATTCTTCCTACCCCCTTGGTGAACATTTTCACATTAGTAACCAAGTTTTTAGGTTGGGTATGGAAGAAGAATCATCAGATGAAACGAAGCTTGGGGGCATGTCGAGCTGCTAGCAACCATGCTAGGGGTAGGCTTCACTAGAAATCATGCTGGGGGTAGGATTCCAACCTCTGTATATCATGTTAATGGGATTTTTCAAGCATAGTTTACCCATTGGTTTTGAGCTTGCGTAAAAATGAAACCAGTCCCTAAGCATTCTTTTAATTGATCTTCGAGCTCGTTAAAAATAGTAAGATGGTGTTCAAATTACTTTTCATTTTTCGTGCTCTGGTCAAAGCATGAAAAGTGGTTTGAGCTTAGTTTATTACTTTTTCGTGCTCTGGATTCAAACATGAAAAAGGTTAATGGAGTCTCCTTTAAACTCTTTTTAGGCTCCCTAAATACGAAAAGATTGTCGAGCGATCTTGTCTTGTTCACGCTCGTTAAAGTATTTGAAGAGTCGTCCATCCGACGGTAGGTTATCTCTTTTTTGGTTCGGATCAGACTATTTACGAAAAAGGATCACTCCAGCCAATCATGATTGGAAGAGTTCTCTAAGGTATGATTTTACACTTTTTCGGGCCTTAGAGACTAAATCATATGAAAAAGGACCCCCATGGAGTTTTCTTCCGTATTCATTCAGACTCTCTAAACATGAACGATACTGAGTTTTCTTTTAGTGGACTCGTTAAATTAAACATTGAGAGACCCATTTTGGGAATGAACCCCTCCTCTCTTAGGTTAGTAAAACATCTGAGTCTAGACTTGTCTTTCGACAAGCTATATCGAGTGTTTGTTACCCTATTTGAACTCGTAAAACTAAAAAGAGGCACTCATCAACCATGGTGGGGGAAATGGGAAGTGAATCATTTTTTAAATAATGGCAGTTGTTTGTCGTTACCTTTGAACATGGCACTTGTCTGTACAATTATGTCAGTCAATTGGGTATTCAAATGATCTCCGTGACGATCCAATTTCATGAGTCATGTCAATCCTTTGAGTCTTTCAAAAGAATGCATTGTCCACTGTTGCATTGTGTATCTGTCTTGTCTAGTCATGCTGCCAAGTCATTTTGTCCTACCACCCGATGTTCAAAGGGGATCTGAAGAAGTTTTACCTCTGCAGTCTACACAGTCTTTGTGTCAGTATCTTTGATTCAGTCATATGGTTACTACATTCACATCATTCCAGAACTATGTTCTGAGTTTCGTGTCGTCAATGTGGGGCTCATCATGGCCCTCCTTCAACAAGACTATTCCTGTCGACATCAGCTCATCATCCAGGAAATAGTCTTAGAAACAATATTTAGTACCTTGAGATCTGTATGCCTTAATGACAGATTCTCTTGCTCTCGACATACGTTCACATCATTGACCTTTGATTGACAGAATCGACTGGGTGTTCGACATCAGGACATCTATTCACACTCAGTAGATTGTACTAGAGTACCTTGGGAATCATTGACATTAATGGTGATCTCCCTCGCACTTGTTAACGGTTCACATGATTGGTCGGTAATCAAGTGGTTTCTACCATGTTCGACTTCAGATCGTTGTAATCACATGGATATAATCGTACTTTGTGGAAGACGAGAAAAAGACCCTGGGCATTTGTTTAAAAGCGCTCATTGATTTTTCCTCAGGTTGTGATGGAGTTTTGTATATCTAGCATGGATCCACATTTGTATGGTTGTGGCTATGCTCAAATTTACGTCTGCATGACATAGATCTATGTTGTATGTCTGCTATCTATGTCAAAGTTTGAGTCCTCTATCACATGGATCTACGTTGTATTCTAGTAGCCATGCTTGCTTATTCCACTCATGGATCTACCTTGTATTGGTCTGCAGCTATGAGTTTGGTTAATTGTGTCTATGAGTGAACATATTGATGTACTTTAGATGCCTACTTGATTGCATACTCTGATCGAGATAATATTTTCATCTCCTGGCGATGACTTGTTCTCAAAACTCTCGTTTATTGTATCACTCTAAGACTCATGCTTTGGGGGGCATCCTGTTATACCAAAATCCTGTCACCATCATGTGATAAGACCTTTGACATACCTACTTTCCCTGAATCCCATCTTCTGGAGTGAAGACTAAATGGTTTTTTATCAGTCTATCATACAAATTCCCAGCACTGTGCATGCCCCTTGATCCAGGAGCAGTACCCCTACTCACACCGCCTTTCATCGGTTGTCCACAAGCGGTGCCACCATCCATTTCCCTTGGTCCATAGGCGGTTATTACCAGAACCACTCTATCATAGAAGGAGAAGCGTGGTACCCTGGGTAAAAAGGAAAAAAGAGAAGCTTCTCGAGGATTCTAGATGATAAGCCTTGAGATATCCCTTATCCCTACTATTGTGGGTTGGTTGAGCTTGAGATCCCTCATCCTAGGATCTTAGATGCCACCTCACCGACTAATTTCTCAACCATCTCTATCCATTAAAGCCCTATAAATATGAGCTCATAGCCATTGTTGAGGAGAGAACATTGAAGATATTTTTATGTTGGATTGATTCTTGGCCCAAGATCATTTGGAGAGAGCATAGAGAGCTAGAGTCAGAGCTTTTGGGGATGAAGAGATGGTTTCATGGAGATGCATGTCAACACTAAGGCTTGGTTGTAAACTTCTTCATATTTCTAATGAAAGTTGATTTTCTATCCCATATATATTGTTGATGTTTGATTTCAGACATATATTGCTAGATTCCTTAGTTACTAGAATAGATTACTAGATCATATTCTGGTTGCTTTGATTCATTTCATGTTGAGCTTGATTGCAGGTACACAGGTGGACTATCAAAGCCTTGTATTCCAGATATCTACAACGTCTAGGGAGAGTTATCAGCCTCTATGATCTATTTGTTCTAGATCTGAACCATTCAGACCGGTGGAACACCTTGCTGTTCGCAGGAGGTGAAATATTCCAGCTAACACGCATCCCCCCATAGCTCACATGGTCCTTCAGATCGGAGTACTACCTCTAGCCATGTTTTTCCCTCGTATTCCCACACGTTAGTATCATAAGGCTACGTGCCTCCTTATGTGTCGGCAGGTTATGTACCATCTTATGTGTTCGAGAGACAATCTACTTATCATTCCTACAATTATGGCTATGTATCACCTCAGTCTCAAGGTATTCCAAATTACAACATTCCCATATACCTTTTATGGGTCAAGCGAGAGGAGGTTATTATCCCACTGGACAAGGCCATGGTGTTTACAACAACCAGACTTACATGAACTAGTCTTATCAGGGAGCATGGAATCAGATGACTAAACCTAGGATCCCTTTCCTAGTGACACTAACTTTCCTGATTTATTGAGATTGACCAATGATCCGGTATCTCATGATCTAACATGGCCGATAGTTCCTGCCAAGCTTCCTTCAGACATTCCACAATTCGAAGGTAAGAGTGGTGAGGACCACGGTGAGCACGTTACTACTTTCCATCTATGGTGCTCTTCGAATTCGTTGAACCATGATTCCGTTTGTTTACGACTGTTTCAATGTACCCTCACGGGTCATACGATGAAATGGTATATAGAGTTCCTGGGGGCACATATTGGAAGTTCAATGACCTAGCCATGACCTTTCTCAACCACTTTCAACTACATGTGCGCTATGATGCCAGTGCTGATCTCTTGTCGTCATTTCAGTAAGATAACTCCACGCATATCTCTAACCATTTTCAAGAGTGGCGTAGAAGAAAGTGGTTGATTAAGGCCAACATTCCACCAGAGTTTCTCTTGGAATGGTTCCTCAAATCGTTATTTCCATGTATAGCGAAGGACATTTCTACATTTGGAGTGATGAACAAGGAACAAGCTATCTTTTGAGCTCAACAACTAGACTTGATTTATGCTTAGTTTGGGCTCTTATATGAGATTATTCGGAACGCACCATGGTCTAATTTCGATCCTAAGTTCAAACCTGGGCCACATGCTGATGGCATTCTTGGCTCTGCAAGTACTAAACCCGTAGACTTGGTTACAAATCAAATGAAAATTTTGTCTATTAACTAGCCTACGCCAGGACAAGCTACAACTTCGTCTCATCCTGCCCAATCGATGGATGTACATTCTATGCAATCATCGAACTAGAAGGGTAACCAACAGCCCATACGAAACAAGAAAAAGAAAGAAATAATCATAAGAGTGGGAATAGGAAAAAAAATTCTAACGATGATAAGAAGGATAATAATGCTGGGGGGGACAAGAAGTCTAAACGTAAGGTCAAGTTCCATTGCAAGATTTGCAGGGAATATCACCTCACCCACTTTTTCTCTCATATTGAAGATGCCTCAAAGTTCATCGCACAGAGCCCATCTGTTTCGACGGATCCTTTACCACATAATCAAAATATGAATTCGAGGACTATGGACTTTGGAAGTGCTTCTGGTGGACATCAAAACCCGTGAAACACCGAAAGTGGCCATGGGTGCATCAACATGATGTGCACCGAGAATGTTGTGACACAAGCTAAGGATTATGGTTTGTCACAACCCAACCTAAGAAAAGAACCTCCTCCTCCCGAGGCCCTTGTACATATCGATAAGCTTAGGGAGAAGCATGAAGTTCCACCTCGCATTCATAGGGGATTCTTAAAGTGTTCGGGGAATAATCCTAATGCTTGAGCCACCCAACACTATTCCATTGTCAAGGATTTGGGTCAGACTCCTTGTGCGATGTCTGCCTTAGAAATCCTTTAGACTTTTGCTTCGAAGAGGAAATCTTTGTTTTCTTCTCTTGGGGTGGTTGATTCACATCCTTCCACAGTGATTAAATTCGAAACCCATGAATTCCAGCCTCATTTGCCTTACCATGTGGCTCTCCTTGTCCACGTGGAGTGTATGAACAACACCATTAAATGCACTATGATTGATGAAGGTGCTGCGGATTCTGTGATGTCTTTAGCCTATTGGAAGGGTTTAGGATCTCCTACGTTGTTGAGATTTGGAACCATGTTGACTGCTTTTGATGGGAGATATTTTTGGCCTCATGGGATACTTCCTTCTCTTGAGGTCTAATTGGGAGGGAAGAACATGTCGATCGAGGTCAAGGTGGTTGATGCACCCCTTGACTATACTATTCTACTGGGTTGTAACTGGATTTATCACATGAAAGCGGTCACGTCATCTCTCTTCCGAGTTGTTTGTTTCCCTTTTGAAGGGAGGTTAGTCACGGTCACACAAAAATATTTTGATAATTCTGGTACGAAAGCATCTTCGGGAGCTAATTTCCTGGTCATCGATAATTATCAACCAAGAACTGAGAATGTTGGGTGGGAATGTATCCATCATTAATGGGAACTTTCAATATTTCCGCACCAATTTTTACAAAAGGTTACAACCTTGGTAGTGAATCGTCATCATTGAGTTCTATTCTATTTTGCCTCTCACATTTAGAAGACCCTTGGACTCTCCCTTCTCTGATTGCTTCAGATGAATATCCTAGAACTACCAGGATGGACATGCCATTATTTGTAGCGGTGATTTCATATCAATCCATGCTTGGTCCCACTATAGATCTTATTCCTTTCTCTTCCCGAATGGAGGAGGAGGACCTGTATGCACTACCTTCTTGGGAGATCGGTTTGTCACACTCTCATGATTTATTTGATGATTCTTTTCCTTTGGATGAAGCTATCCTCGAAGCCATGAATGGTTTAGATGGGTCTTGGGAGGAGTTGCACCATCACTCTTACTTTCTCCCAGAGCTTGAACGTATTGAGTGTGATGACTATAGGGCGATCCTTGGTGAGAAAGTTGGTAGACCCATGGTTCCATTAGGAGCTCCTAGTAAGTTTTCCAAAGGAAACATGGCTAATCTGTCTCCAACTCATTTCTCACACTCTTGGAAAAATTGAAAATGTGTACATTGGGGTAGATTGTTCCCCTAATGAAATTGAGGCATACACTAAGCTTTTCAAGGAATTTTGAGATGTTTTTGCTTGGTCGTATGACGAATTTCCAGGAATAGACCCTCGCATTGTTGAACATGAGATTAAGACCTATATAGATACTAGACTTGTTCAACAATGCTTACAAGCGATGAATCACTGTAAGGAACCCACTATTAAGGCAGAAATAGAGAAATTGCTTAAAACTGGCTTTATCTATCACGTTCCCTTGACTGAATGGGTATACAATCCCATTCCAGTTGATAAGAAACAGGGGACTATTCATGTGTGCACTGATTTTTGAGACCTGAACAGAGCTTGTCCTAAAGATAACTTTCCCACACCATTCATAGATCAAATTTTGGATGAGTGTGTGGGAAGCGAGGTGTTCTTGTTCATGGATGGATTTTTAGGGTATAATAAGATTCAGATCAAATCTGAGGATCATCATAAAATGAATTTCATTTTTCCATGGGGTATGTTTGCATACCAAATAATTCCTTTTGGCCTTAAAAATGTCGAAGCTACTTTTCAACGGGCTATGACCTTCACTTTTTATGACCTTAAGCGGATTATTGAAGTGTATCTTGATGATTTAGTTTCTCACTCTTGTTTGAGAGTGGATAATTTTGACCATCTACGCTTGGTTTTTGAAATAAGCCATCGATATCAAATCCGGTTAAATCCTCAAAAGTGCATCTTTTGCGTGAAAGTAGGTCTCTTACTGGGGTTTAATGTTTCTAAGGAGGGAATTAGGGTCGACCCTTGTAAGGTTGAGGCAATACTTCGATTGTCTCCCCTACACACAATTATACATCTTTATAATTTACAAGGGATGGCTAACTTCTTGCGGAGTTTTGATGTCAATTTTTTCAATTTGACCAAGGGTTTCATGTGCCTTTTGAAGAAAGACACTCCTTTTGTTTGGGATGAGTGAGCCCAGGAGTCTTTCGATGCATTGAAGAAATCCTTGGCATCGACCCCCGTGCTTAGTCCACTCGACTATATCCGTGATTTATTTTTATATGTGGCCACGTATCAAGAGATTATTGGTATGGTTTTGGTTCAAGAGGATGAGGAGATTGAAGAGCACATTATCTTTTATCTTAGCTGAAACCTCATTGTTTCGGATCATCTCTATACTCATGTCGAGAAGCTAGCATTAGCTACTGTCCATGCGGTTCAACGATTGAGACATTACATACTCCTTCGCTAGACTTTGGTTGTGTCTCTCATCAATCCATTTTAGTTCATCCTCACGAAGAGAATGATAGGGGGAAAATATAATATGTGGATTGTGATTTTGAAATAATTCGATCTCGAGTTTCTTTCGGCAAAGTCGAAGAAATCATTTATTTTTGCGGAGCTCATATCATATTTTACTAGTTTGGATCAAGTTGAGGTTTATGAAGACTCTTTTGTGGATGAGCACATTTTTCTCATTTCGACTATGGACCCATGGTATGGGGATATTATCGTCTATTTGAAAACTTTGAAGGTTCCTCCTCACCTCTCATGGGATGAGTGTCGACATTTACATCATATAGCTAAGAATTATTTCATTGTTGGTGACACTTTGTATCACCATGGGGTTGATTCCATTTTGCGTCAATGTTTGAATCATGAGGAGGATGAGGCCGTGCTGAATGATTTCCATGGAGGGGCATGTGGTGTTCATTTATCTGGGATTTCTACATCCCAAAATATTTTGAGAGGGTTATTTTTTGTCATCAATCTTCAAAGATTGTTTCAATGTGGTCAAGCGGTGCCACCCTTTCCAAGTGTTTGCATGGAATATGTGCTTGCATCTTGCCCCGTTACATCCAATTATCACCGTCAGTCCCTTCACCAAGTGGGGGGTTGATTTTATGGACTACAACCAAGCTTTAGCTAGGGGGCATCATCATATCATAGTGGCTGTTGATTAATTCACAAAATGGGCAGAGGCTATGCCCACTATCAAAGCCGACAATGAGATAGCCACACATTTAGTTTTCAATCAGATTATCAACTGATTTGGTATCCCAAGAGAGATTGTCATATACCATGGAAGACACTTTCAAAACAAGATGATGGCTGAGCTATCTTTGAAGTTGGGATATAAGAAAGAGCACTCCTATTCTTATCATCCTCAAGCAAATCCTCAGGTTGAATTTGTGAATAAGTCCCTTAAGTCCATTCTCCAAAGAACCATCACACAAAGCAAGAATAATTGGCATATCATGTTGTATCCTTCTTTGTGGGATTACCGAACTACGATTAATAATACCAGTAGATTTTCTCCATATCAGTTGGTGCATTGGGTGGATTCGATTTTACCGATTGACTGCCAAATCCCTTCTTTGAAGCTAGCCGTAGAAATTTTACCAGAAACCTCTGAGTTAGAGGAACGTCTGGTCAACTTAGAGCAACTTTGAGATGCCTTAGTGGCTCTTGAGGTAAACAAGCATCGTGTTAAGGCTAAGTATGATAAGTCTGTTTATCCTCATAATTTTAGTGAAGGTGACTTGGTCCTCTTGTATGACCAAGCTAGTGAACCGATAGGGGAAGGAAAGTTCAACCCTACGTGGCATGGTCCTTACATAGTCAAACAAGTGTTAGAGAAAGGGGCTTATGAGCTAGTTGGTTATTAGGGGACAACCTTGTTGGAGCCTAGAAATGGGTCCTATCTTAAAAAATACTATGCATAATTCTCAACTAAGGCTAATACTTTGTATATTATTGTACAATTGCATAGTTTAGTTTTGTTCTCCTTGTGGTTATAGGGTTTGTTGAATTGATTCCATTTGTTATGGCAGATGTTGACAGAGTCTTTGGTATATGTAGGTGCCTCCACACTGAGAACTCAGCTTCGGCTGCTTGGGTGATCTATATGCCTACGGGTCAGGTTTTGCCTTCATGAGGGGTATTTCTTCGGCCTTAATCGAACAATATTGCTGAATATAGTGTCGTGATTGAGTTATTATGCGATGCCATCTCTCATGGTATTCGATCTCTTGAGGTATGTAGTGGTCTTAGAGTTAAATGGTGTGCATCGTATTAGATATCCAAATTTATTTCAAATATTCTTGTGAGTAAGGTTGTTAGAATGAAAATTTGAAAATATTACATACATTCACATTCCTAGGAACTACAATCATGTTTGCATTAAGGCTTTCAAAGGCGGTAGTCATTGTGATAATTTTGGAGCCTGTGTGGAGTTTTTTGTCTCGACGCGTTTCAGACTTGAGAGTTGAGTCCATATTCAGGAGAAGGATTATCTCTCATGTTGCCGATTTATATGCAAATTAAGTACTAGATTGGCATTTGATACACAGACAATGAATAATTCACATCACATTCACACATGTAAATATAAATAACTGATCATCATAATATTTTTTCATTAAAAGTATAGTCCAAAAAGTGGTGTCATAATACATAATGTCATGATACAAAAGTGGGGCTTTCGAGCCACCAAAATATACTACACGATCGATACAAAAAGTACATCTAGGCCTCTAAGCCTGTGGAGTAGGGTCATGATCATGAAAACACACAACAACTATAGCTAGTCGTCTAAATAGCCGAACCCATGTGCAGGGTACACCTACTACCTATCACTGCATTGCCTCAGGAAAGTCCTCGACCTGCGCCATGGGCACCCCATGCGTCAAACAGACAAAGTTTGTGTGGGTGTTTTGGAGCATGTGCTCTATAACCAATATATCATCACCTCTCCCCCTTCAATGTCATCGAGGGAAGCCATCTGGCCATCTAGGACCAACATCTGCATTTACATAACTTGTATCAATATGTGTCACCACCCAAAAACATGTTTTTTGATTTCCCTATATCAAAAAATACAAAAAAATTAAATAATTCAAAAAAAAAATAGAGTAGGGATTGTCACCTATATCACTGTATGTGGATCCCTGTGGAATATGCATGTCAGGATCGCCATGGGCGTCTATCCCTGCATAGGGGTCGTTGCGTATAGCTATGATATGTCTGTACCACTAGTGGAAAAATTCAGGTGGGTAGGGCGTAGCCACTCGTCCTCCTCCTAGCATCCACATCACATTTTCCCAATGCAACTGAGATGGATCCTGAGGACCATGAGGAGTGATGTCCACTCTTGGAATTAGCCCTGGTACGCGCTCAAAGCAGAATGTACTCAATATGATAGCAAAACCAAAGTTTCTCGTTCTACCCATCTTGCAGTCCGACAACTGTTGTTTCATGTTACCCAATAACGAGGTACTCTAGTCATAGACAGTGGGCCTCATGCACTCCATTGCATAAAACATCAATGGCCTGGGATCCTGATGAAGAGATGCTAACCCTGCAATCTTGCCTAGTGCTAGTAATATCTCCTTGAGGTCAAGGATCTGGATAGAGTTCATTGGGACCTAAATCCCAACCTTTTATGTGTTTGGGAGGCAGTATACAACAATGTACTCCTCAATTGTGAGGCCACCACCAACCCCACGAGCTCTTATATTGACTACCTCACCTCAACGGGATAGTCCAATAATAAAGTAAATATCCTCAACGTCAAGGCTAAGGGGCATCCCATCGATCTAGAAGGTCTCTGTGTCCGGATCCCAGTAGTCCACCAACATCTAGAGTAGTCTTGATTTAGCCTGTAATCTTCCAAGATGCCAAAAATTGTATAAGCCACATTCCCTAAAATATTGTTGGGCCATCAGATAACATATAACGACCCTTTCCACATCTTCATGTTCGCGTTCACGCCATTCCAAAACCATCATGCACAAAAAACACAAGATTTTGATGAGTTTCCACCTCAAAAATTGGTATGTGTGGTCTTGTACATGACTGTTTCTCAAACAAATGCGTGTATATGTGAAAATCGAAGGATTCCCCCATGTATACTCAACCCTATACGTAGAAATCGAGAGGTTTTCTGCATGGGCCGAAACACCAATTTTAGGGTGCTCCAAAATAAAAATTCAGCCACTGAAAATTAAAACAAAAATATTAAAATGAAAGAGGATGGGATGAAGAGTTACCTGGCTCAGACGATTCCTAGTTTCATGGCCTGTAGCTCCCAAAATCAGTGTTTGAATTTCATGGTTCAAATGCACTATGTGTGGTAAAAATTGCAAATGGTATGGTGAAAATGAGTTTTTTACTATTTTATAGAAAAAATTTGAAAATTTTACCCACAACTCTATAGTTTGGACCCTTATTGACTATTTTGGATTGTTTTTGCCTAATATTGTGGTGTAGGGACCCGATTTTAGCATACTTTGACCGAGACTTTGACCCGTTCATATCTATTATAGGTATAATTTTTAACTGGCATATAGGTTAGGACTACACATCCGCTTGCATTATGCATCGCCTTATGACCATTTCACCTTAACTCTAGGGACGAACCCACTTCGTAATGTCACTGAACCTTCATACTGTTATTAGATGTGGCATTATATAAGTAGTAGAGCTTTCCTATTCATGGGTGCCCTAGTTAGATCTTGCTTTGTAGTCTGGTACCCATGCCAATATTTATCCACTAGGTTTGGGAGTCCCTTATAGTCCCACCATGTCCTTGAGGAAGAGCTTCATATCCCTCTTGAACTTTATGTTGTCCATTTCCCATAGGGACTCGCTTGTATATCAAGTTTAAATTACATATTCATGGGTTTTTATTTCCTTATTGAGATTTATGCCGTCTCCCCACTTCATAGTTATAAGCCATATAGACCGAGATTTCCTCAACCCTAGCCAAGCAGAGCCTTTTATATATCCTTTGCAACTTGATCATCCCTTACCAAAAGGAGACCTTCTCCCAAGTGTCGTCATCTTGCACATTCTTCCTTGCATTGAGCATAGGTATGTTCCACTGCTTGGAACTACTTTTCTTTCCTGCGACACTCGTCTCCTCCTATATGTGTACTATAAGCACTTTTATTATTTTTCAAGCTTCTTAAATATGAAAAATTCCAAAAAAAATAAAAAAGCGGGATGAGAAATGATATTAATTTTGGATGTTGTCGAGTCGTGTTAGATTTGAACAGACTCATTGTATATCACATCCATTGGTTGGGTTGTTACTATGAATTTAGGAGTTGTACTCATTACTCTGATTTTTCTCCACCATATGGTTATGATTCCAGTCCCTATGGAGCCTCTGTCGATGCCTCCTGTGTCACAGAGTTGTCCCAGTTTTCATGTCAAGTCTATGATGCCTATGTTCAATCACCATTTTCCTTATGCTCTTACTTGAAGGAAGTTTAGCCTAAGTCGAACATTCCTCAATTATCTTGACTTTGCATGTCATCCATTCCCGATACAGTTACTAGTTCATGCACTTCTTGTTCATTCGAGTTCTTCCACATTATCCAATGTTGTTGAGTACCAGGTGTTGGTTGATGGGGGATTCCCTAATGCTCTCCTTCCAACGGATTCCATTCCATTGAATTCAGATCATTTATTCTGGAATAGGAGTCTAGAGTCCACTTGAGTTCCTTGAGACTTGCAGTCTTTAGTGGTAGGTTCTCTCGCCATCAACAATTTTGGGAATACATCAATGTCCCTTGATCGATGGATTCTTTCAAGTGTTCAAACTCAACACATCTATTCACACTTGTCATATTGCACTCTGTACCTTGATTCTCATTATCATTATTGGTGGGATATCTCGCGTCTATTAATTATATACATCAATGATCAGTAATCAAACAATGGACCATCATGTTCGACCTTGACGACTTTATTCACGTGATGGGACATGTACTCACAACGGTTTGCGTAGAAGACCTCCGAGCTTGGTGGCATTCCACATATGATACCTCCTTGATCATGCCAGTATTTATGAGATGTCAGTTCTCATGACCAGATTCTAGTGTATTATCATATATCTTCATCTACTATGGATATTTTTTTCATTGTATATTGTATGTGGCGATGACCACACATGACATTTGTATATCATGGCTATTCATGGCCATTGTACTATTATGTATCCAAGACTGCCACATGTATATTTGTAGTCACATGCTGATATTTATCATTGTATTGTACTAATGAGTGGCTGGTTCTTCCACTTGGGTCTTCATTACTCCACTTATGGGATGGATATAATGTATTTCAGCCATCATGTTACCCCTCTAACCTCACACATTATAAGGCATATGTTTCAACTAATTTTACTGCACTTGGTAGATCAGACCTTTATGGCCTTCCATGTTCCTTTGTAAACTCCTTGGACCCCCCTTGCTCAACTTATACTTTTATCAACCAAGAAATTCCATAAAAAACACTTGTTTATGTGTATACACGTCTTTTAATTCAATACCTGCATGTACATGTAGCTTTTGAGACAATACCCACATACATTGGGAAATGTGCATACAAATTAAAAAATTTGGAGTTTTTCTCATAGAGTCCCAAATAAATTGACTTTTGGCCTTCCATATGCCTGGAAAATGCTCGGACACGACCCTCCCTTCCCTATTTGAGGGATATATATTGAGCCTCTTGGATGAATTGAAGGAGGAGGATCTTGGAGAGCATGGAAACTATAGTTCATTGTTGCCTCATTTTTTTATTCTTGAGTCTGCATCCCTTTGTCTCTTTGGAGCACACATTGCTACTCTTCCCAAGATTTCCTTTTCTTTGTAAGCTTGACATGGAGATGGAGGATTGAAGTGGTGAAGGCCCAGGTGGAGGACTCATTTTCTCTATTTCAACAAGGTGCTGACATAGTTTGTCATTGTTCTATCTCTATTTATTATTAATAGAAATATCAATTTCTCGTCCATTACATGTGTATAAATATGAATATTTTGTCCATGGATGTAGTTATATTTTTTTATACATGATGGTTTATATATGCTAGAGTAGGACTAACAATTTGATATATAGCATGCTTGTCTTCTTTGCTATTGTTGAGAGCGAATTGTAAATGCAAGCATGTTGCAAAAGCTCAACAGGGATCTACATCAACCATCCAGAACAAGGTATGCTTCATATCTTTAAGTGTTAGATGCATTTATTTATCTTGCATATTGGAATAGATTGATTTCTAGTGTCATTCAGTCTGTTGTGGTCTACCCCAAGCCATAGGAAGTTACTTGTTGGGTTGTTTTGGGAGAAGATTGAGACTATGGTCATTCGCTCTGATAAAAAGAGTTGTATTAATTTCTTAGAAAACCTTGTGTTTCATGATTAGTCGAAATAGATTGAGATGAAGTATCGCTTCATCAAATACATGGTCCAAAGAGGTTCCAGTACATTGCTACTAATGAGTAGATTTCATATGTGTTGACTAAGCCTCTATCAGTGACGAAGTAGAGGTACTTCTGAGACAATCTTGGCATGGCAGACAATGCCTCCCCCAATGAGAGAGAGTGTTAAAGTTACAACATCACAAGTCATTCTCCAAGCCAATCTTATGTGTCAGGATTGGGCCTCATGTTTTGAGGTAGGGTGCCTAAGTTGGACTCAAGAACTTAGAGTAAAATTCTTTAGTTGGTATCAAGAATGACTAATCCTTTTGTGTAAAAGGTTAATCCTCATGTGTCGAGGTGAATAGTTTGATATGTAAAAGTGATGATGTTGTACAATATTGTTGTATAAGGCTAAGGAATTATGTGTCAAGTGGGGTCCTTGTTGTGGAAATTGGGTGTTAGAACAATTACACTCACAACAATTGCCAATTACACATGCAAATTACTCACAAAAGTGTTAGAATAATCAACCCATAGTATTTACCCACTTAGACATTATTTCATTTATTTTGTCTTATTTGCCTAGTCCATGAGTCCCACCATGTGCAA
>LPNX010998466.1:617222-629670 GCA_001517045.1 Pseudotsuga menziesii | reverse complement strand
CAACTCCATATTCAGTCTCCATTGTTGATAATTTGCATGATCAATTGTTAATTGCTGTGAGTGAAATTAATCTACTGCAGGCCTGAATTTCTACATGGTGAAGCTACATCAATTGGTGCAGATAGACGTTCGATGGTCGCAAATCATGAAAAAAGTTATATTGAAGTTTGAAAATCACTTCAGACATATGGGACTTGTAGGGACTCTTACATTGTCAAAGGATCAACAACTAGCTATGATGCTTCTAGTTGGGTATCGATATGGTACTAGTTCTATTACCTAATTCGTAATTGACGTAGGAACCTAATTTTCCTTTGGCATGCGCTTAACTGGGTTTGCTTCCATGGTGCAACAGGGATACAGATGGTTAAGAGAAAATTCATGTAATTGCTTTGTTGGATCTCTGAAGATCAAGGTGCATGGCACCAATATTACTAATAGAAGGTGGACAATTTACAAGATTTACACTTCATTGTCAAATTTGCAATTTTCTAGGACATAATTAAAAATGACTAACATAAATGACTAACTCATATCCTTCTAGCTAGTCATTTTTTTATGCCGTGACTAAATTAGTCATTTATGTTAGTCATTTTTAACTCTATCACTTATTATCTAGTCATATTTGTTAACTGGTGACTAAATTAGTCATTAATTTTAGTCATTTATAGTTGGGTCAATGAAAATTGCTCATATTTAGTAGTAAATCACTTGAAAAACCTGTGGTGACTAGAATTTTTACTCGCCTAGCAGCTAATTCCTCATTTTGTACTAGTCATTTTTTGTCCTTCAGAAAAAAAAAATTAGAACAGAGCACATAAAGCACAACCCAAATGTAGACCACCTGTGTTCTATCACCGTAGTGGTAATCCAGGATCTTTTCATGTCATCAAGAGAACCTACAACTTCTAGTATGTGAGAATCACCTAGGGGTACACTTAGTGCATTACATCTCTACACGGTCAACCTACATTATACAAGTAAAGGAGAAATTCCTAGGTGGACCTCACATGCTTCGTGACCTTATCATCTCAACATGGGAACACACAAATATATAGATATATGTGTAAGGGTTGAATACGACCAAACAACCTTTTACACTAGGAATTTTAAGTTCTAGGTCAACCTTAAGGACATATTACATATTAACAACTTATGTCTAGGATTTTTTTCATTCGGACAACCTTTGAGGCATGTTACATTTGACTGACTTGTGTACCACACCAGGGTTCTTTTAACACTCAAACAACCTAGATCAATTACTTCATTTGAGTAACTTGTGTACCATGCTAGGGATTATATTTACACTCAAATAACCTATCTCGGAACTAATTACGTCCAAGGATAACTTGCGAGCTTCTACAAGACTGACTACATCTTAGGAAAACCTACATGACTAATTACATTTGAAAATCCTGCTTCACCGGTATTTTTCCCTCTTGCACAACCTGTCTCATTTCCCATGTGAGATATCATGCATCTGCATCTTCTGGTCTATCACTATTTCTAGAAAGAAAACATATGAGGACTAATTACATCCAAGGATAAACTACGAGATTCTCCAAGACTTATTACATCCAAGGAAAACCTACAGGAATTATTATGTCTGAGAAACCTATGATCTTTGCTAGGATTTTATGCTCATACAACCTGTTTGTACAGCTATTCTAGAACATATCACTCCCTCTTTTAATGGGTCTTGTTCTGTATCACACCAAATCTTTCATTGAAGTACTCAAACTTCACTCTGGCTAGAGGCTTTGTCAACACATTGACTATCTACTCATTCGTTTCCATGTACTGGAGCTTCATTCATCCTCTCTGCACCATATCCCTGATATAGTGGAAATTGATCTTGATGTGCTTCAACTTGGAATGGAATACAGGTTTTTATGACAGCTTCACGCAACTCTAATTGTTGCAAAAGATACAAGGCACATTTAGATAGACATTAAACAAGTCAGACAATAGCTTTCATAGCCACATTTCCTTGCAACTAGTCGAGTAAGCGACAACATACTCCATCTTCGCTATACTCAGTGCCATGCATGATTGCTTCCTACTGAACCAAGAGATCATGCCAGATACCAAACTGAAGAAACAACCTAAAGTGATCTTCCTGTCAATGGCACTACCTTCCCATTCTGAATGAACATAACCATGTAGGTTAATCTTATGATTCCCATCATATTTGAGCCCATAATCCACTATACCCTTTAGGTACCTCAATACATTATTTGTATCTATTAGGTGAACATGTATCAGATCCATCAATAACTGGCTCGAGGAGTTCACCACAAAGCATATGTCGGGTCTCGTATTCGTCAGGTACATTAATGAGCTAATCATCTGATGATACATCATGGCATAAACCGACTCAGATGGTTCAAGTTAGATTCCATAGGTGTGGATATTTCCTTATAGTCCAACATTCTGAATCTCTTTAGAATCTCCAATGCATACTTTACTTGACCAAGTATGATCCCATTTGCAATATTCCACACATCCATGTCTAAGAAGTAGTGCATCATACCTAGGTCTTTCATCCGAAAATCTGTATCAAGTCTCCTCCTTGCATATTTAATGAGTTTCTCTTCGACTATTAGGAACAAGTCATCGACATATAGAAGGAGCATCACTAGTATTTCGCCTTCAACTTTGAAGTAAAGGTTGTAATATGCTTTACTCTTGGTAAAGCCTA
This sequence comes from Pseudotsuga menziesii, assembly GCA_001517045.1. Classification (NCBI taxonomy): domain Eukaryota; kingdom Viridiplantae; phylum Streptophyta; class Pinopsida; order Pinales; family Pinaceae; genus Pseudotsuga; species Pseudotsuga menziesii. Next base: position 626,969 of record LPNX010998466.1, on the reverse strand, counting down.
GGATCATTAGGAATCTATCCATCCTGACGTACCATGTCCTCAGTGTCTGTTTTAATCCATAAAAGGCCTTCTTCAATTTTCACACATGGTTCTTCCTATCACATGTCTCAAATATCGGTGGATATTCCACGCACACTTCCTCCTTGAATACACCATTTAAGAAATCTGTCTTGACATCCATCTAGTGTATTTTCCATTTCATAACTGCTACTAATGCAAGTATGGTCCTAATGGAAGTGTAGCTTTCCATGGGTGAAAATGTCTCTTCATAGTCTATGGATTTTTTCAGTGAAAATCCTTGTGCTATGAACCTTTCCTTATATTTCTCGATGCTTCCATCTACAACATGATTGATCTTGTATATCCTCTTTGAATTCATGGTAGACTTCTTTTCTGATCTCAGAACTATCTACCAGACATCATTCTTCATGATCGATTGATATTGCTCAATCATAACATCCTTCCATTATTTAGTTTCTACATCATCTTCATAGGTGTAAGGTTCTCTATCAATGTTGTCACACAATAGGGCCACATAGCTATTGCTGTTATTTTCCCTTTTTTCTTTCTCTATGTTTTTATTCTAGATCTCCATACCTTTCTGCTTCTCGTACGAGCTCCCATGACCATGCTGGTTTCCTCTTGTGGAAGTCCTTCTCGAGGATTGTCTCTACCGGATCTTCTGGTTCTACCATGCCATGATCTGCATGGTATTCTATAATTGCTTCTCCAATTTCCATACCTCGAGCTCTCATTTCTTCAGGTATGTTGTCCTCTGGAATAGATGTCCTCCTACATCTGAATTATGCCAATTCTTCATCAAAGTTTACATCTCTACCGATGTGTATCTTCTTGAATCATGGGAATTGTATTCAATATGCGTTTGATGTGTCACTGTATCCTACAAATATACGCTTCCTCCTAGAAGGATCGAGCTTGGTCCTCTTCTCCTTTGGGATATGTATGTACACTAAGCAACCAAATATTCTCAAATGGCTAATGTCTGGTTTCTCTCTTGAGAAAGCCTCTTTCGGATTCTTGTTGTTAAGTACTCGATGAGGACTATAGTTCTATACTTACACAGTTTTCCTTTCTTCCTTTGCCCAAAGGTCCATAGGAATATATTGGTTATGTAGCACTTCTTTTGCTGCTTCCATGATGGTCCAGTTCTTTCGTTCTACAACCCCATTCTACTAAGGATTGTATGGATTTCTAAACTCCCTCTTAATCCTAGATTCTCTGTAGAGTTCCTTGAATTATTTCAAGGTGAATTCTCTGCCGTATCTAACTATAGAGTCTTGATCTTCCTATTGGTTTTGTTCTCAACCAAGGATTTATATTCCTTGAACTTATTGAAAAATTCATTTTTCCCTTTCAAGAAATATATCCAAGTCTTACGTGAGAAATTATCTATAAAGGAAACATTGTACACATACCCTCTTAATGAGATAGAAGACATGGGTCTGCATACATTCGAGTGTAGTATCTCCAGTATTCCTTTATCCTTGATCTCACTACAGGGAAATGTCTTCTTCCCATTCTTTCATTGTGCACACCCTTTGTGAATTCCTTCATGATTTTCCTAGATATTTGGAAGTATTTTCTTTTTATCGGTAGTGATATGTAGTGCACATGTAAAATCCTTTCTATGCCATAGTTTGCTTAGTTAAATTGAATCATGAACTAGTGCTTTTTCATGATGTCCCTTTAGCTTATACAAGCCTCTGTCTTCTTCTCCAATTACTGTTGCACCATTTATTTCCTTCCCTCTAGGACACATAGGAAATTGGAAATCAACAAATGTAAATATCATTCCCTTTGCATCTAGTGCAGATATGGAGAGAATATTCTTCTTCAAACATGGAACATATAACACATCCTTCATCTTTAAATATATACTGGAGTCTACCTTCTATGAAGATTCTCCACTCCCTTTTATGGGGTATTGATAATCATCCCCAACTTTCACCTTGTGAGGTGACTCATGTTCAGACATATTGACGAATGATTCCTTGTATCATGTCATGTGTTTAGAAGCTACACTATACAAAAGACAATTATTTCATATGTGTGAGATAGTGCCAGTAAATGATGATATTAGAACATACTCTTCATTGAAATCATCCTTTTCTCTTATGAATCATTTTTTTGTTGGTTCATTGTCTTTGACAATATGAGGATGCTATTTCTTTTTCTATATGGGATAGTCTCTTGCAAAATGTCCCTTTTCATCGCAAGTATAGCATCAAACATTGGAAGAATATCTCTTGTTATTATTTTGTTTCTTATCCTTCTTATTGTTATGATGAAAGTTATCATTCTTGTCCTTCTTCTTGTAGTTATTCCCGGTGTGAACTGTGAGATATTGATATTTAGTTTCTACCATATTCTCTTCTCTTGTTACGAGTTAAGATTCTTCTTATTTGCATTCTTTTCGGATTCTATTGAAAGAGATTAGCCTCCTTCTTACAAAGATTCATTGAATGAATGAGTCCCATGATCTAGGGAAACCATTCAAGGTGGTCATTACAATTTATCCTTCTTTGACATTCTCTTCAACTTCTTCAAGTTGTTCTTTGATTTGATCAACCCTTGTGAAGTAAGGCTGTATAGTCTCGGAGTTCTGTATCTTCACATTCTTCAAGTGATTTCTCAAATTCATATTCCAATTGATGTTCTTTCCTTCAAACATATTTCTCAAAGAATTATATACTTCCTTCAGTGTCTTAAATGAATACACATGGGGGATGCAGTGATCCTTTATAGAATCTGCAATAATTATCTCGGCCTTAGCCAAGTTCCTCTTATGAGTATCTTTAGCCTCATATCGCTTTATTTCTGGAACCTCTTCAGTGATGTACTAATGCAAATCATTTTCTTCAAAGATCAGGGTGATTATGTGCTTCCATGCTCAAAAGTTATCAACCCCTCCAAGCTTATCCTCAAGCTGAGTATGGTGAGTCATATTTTCAAATGAGAACCTCAAATGGAAATAGAAAAGATTTAGAGCTTATTGATTTTAGGTTTTCGACCCAGTTTTGGAGCTGGATGACCTAGGGTTTGTTAGAGAAAATCAAATTTTCCAAACTTGGAGTTTTTGTGAATTCTGTTTGGATAGAAATATGCTCCTACTTGAGGTGATTTTCTCAGTAGATTCCCTTTCTAAATACTCAGGTGGGAATCATATGAAACATGATGCCCTAGTTTCTCTTGGCACTAGTGATAGGGTCAAAATTGAAACTTCTTCATATGAAACTGGTTCCACCAAAATATGTGCCCTACTGAGGTGAGTTATCCTATATCTCTTTTCTTGATGATATTTGGAGAGAACACCTTGAATTAGGAATCTCTATTTTCCACTATTGCACAATTCCTTCTTTTAGAGAGGCTCTGATACCATGTCAATTTTTCTAGATCTTATTATCTTAAGTAGGATCTTTGTCTGAAAGAATAAAAAGTATAACAAGATGCATGAGATATAACAGATACAAAAGACATAAACATTTTCACCGGGGAAACCATAAAGGAGAAAATCCCAAAAACGTCCTCAGAAGAGTACACTCACAAAGACTATGTTATAAGATGATCAAACCCAGTAATAAGAAGTATCCAACAAATATCTATCTCTCCTCCCTTGTCTCTCTCTCTCTCTCTCTCATGTCAACTTGAGTGAGTGTGAGGTGTGTATAGATGAGCAAGGGCTCCTCCCTATTTATACCCTTCAAGTAATGACCTTTTACATGAATGGGGCTGACCTATTACCCAAACAAAGCCGAGTTATCATAGAGAGACTCCAAATATACATTACATGATGTTACACTAGTGACTACTTCCCCAAATTACAATGAAGGTTCTACCTCAAGGTCTAGACACAATAAATACATCCCATAAGGAGGAAAACACATTTCCAATGGGGGTACAACAGCATACAATTATAATGTACATCAAAATATCTTTCAAAGTTACAAATACATCAACATGTGGATTGTCTTTTCCCAAGGCTTCATCTGCATCTAATTGGTCATCCGGAATAGGAACACGCCATTCTTTTGGCCAATATTGGACGATGGCCTCAAATTCTTGTTCGGTTAACAAAAATTATGTCACCAGCCATTGGTGTTGTGGGTCTTCTCGCATATATAACAAAATATGATGCAGGTCAATCAAAAACATGATAATTTGGTTAAACCACTGAATGGTTTTGGATGTAAGTCTCGCTTGCTTCTTCACTTGATGATGCAGGGCCTCTCCATGCATAGAAAATACACCTTTTTATCTTAATATATGTCCTTCCAATCCTTGTCAAACAAGATATTCTAGTATTAAGCTCCTCTACAACGTACTTGTAGGTATACCCCTTGGTAATTTGGTGGTTCCACCCATGCGACAAATGAAATGAAATCAATAGTGAGGAATAGTGGAATGCATTACCTTTTTCCTGCAACTCTACTACATCTACTAGTAACTCATTCAATAGATACTATGACGAGTTGATTTGAACTCCCTCCACATAGAGTTCAGCTACCACAACCAAACTCACAATACACTAGTTCGGTCACATATTCCACAAACTATTTTCTATCTAATACCTTCACAATGAACCTAACAGTATGGTCATTAATTGAGGGGATGAGGAAACCTATTCTATCTGTGCACAAATCATATTTATCCTTCATCTTGTTTTCCATCGTAGTTTCCTGATATTTCCTTAAATATGACAGTTGATCTATACCTACGCAATGTAGGCTTGTAATTATTTTGATAAGTTTGACATCCACAAATATTGTTCGTCGATCCAAAGCTAGCCACTAGGAAAGGACACTAATAAATGCTTCACATAGAAATTCACTTTTACGCTTCAAACAAAGTGTGTTATATACAACAATGAAAATAACCCTAACTGGTACAGTCTTCTTTCCAATTCGATTGGAACAAATCACTTCGGTGAATCTGGTGTGTCCTATACAGTAAGCATGTAGTTCTTCCTATCCAAATATTCATGCTTGATTGTGTCATGATCAGTGAAGGAAATTTTCTACAGGTTCGATAGTATATCCTGCAATACCTTAACTCCTTCTGACACCATGGGTGCTACCATAGAGTACAGTGACTTCTTTGGGACTCTAATATTTGGTGAATTAGAGCATATTTGTGGGATGTATGGTGGCAATATATTCCTAGTTTCCGAGTCTTCATCCTCCTCACACGGTGGCGGTGTTCATGGTCTCATTGCTTATCCTTTATTCTTTTTGTTTCTAGTGTGCTTCCCCCATGAGATTCCAGATAGACCTGGTAGGTCTGAATGTGATTTTCTTGAAGGACTAACTAGAATTTTCTTAGCATATTGAACGACCTCAACCTATGGTGGGACATATCCAGTAGTGTCTTCCATGATTGGCATGGGTGATGCTGCCACAACTTCATATTCAAGAGTTCTACATGTGCTAGAAATCCAAATGACCATGCTACATGAATGTTGTGAAGACTTGAAGGTAGTCTAAAGAAATATATAAAAGTGTGTGCAATTATTAAAAGTACACAAAATCCATCACACAATGGCTCTCTATGTAAGTAAATCTATTTTGAATAAGTACACAGAGAATATGTGTGGAACTTTAGGAAGTTTGCAAATCCCACCAAGAAATCAGACTCATATGTACATATACAACAAATTCAATGGACATAAGTGCACAGAACCGCATAAGGTTGAATCACTAATAAGGTTTAAATTGAAAAAACATGGAATGATGTGTTTAGCTTGACAAATAATTAAACGAGTTGGGGCATCACCACATCAAAAAAATCCTAAATTTTTGACAGATATCTTGAGTAAGAAGAGTCCAAATAAACAAGAGATGGAAGTATTCAAGCAATCTTGAAGATGAAGTAGATATGATATTTTTATTTGACAACCTTCTAATTCTAGGGTATCAATTGCTGATTGATCTAGAATAAGTTTATATAGCATAATAGCCAGATCGCACAAAAACAATGAATATGAATAGAAAATTGTGATCAAATTAGAGGGATGCACATTAACATGATGTGCATTGAAAATACACAATGACACAAATCAAATAAGTGTTAAAATATTGATATAAAATTTTCTAAAAACAGAGATCAATTAACCTAGTGCAGAGTAAAGGATATCATATATCTTAGAAGAAGAAATATTGAAAAAGTGACAAGGTGCAGAGTGCAGAATATTACAGATATCAGATGATCACATATCGCAGAAGTATTGATATTGCAGGAAATGTTATCAAAGATCACAGATCATTGAGACACCTATCTCATTGGATGCAGACACAATAGGCAAACATCGGAAAAGACATAGATCATAGTTATATTATAATATATTCTTTTCAGAGAGGCATGAAGGGGAAAGGAAATGGAGTTGTATATTATTTTCAATTGGTAATCGAAAATAAAAAGGGAGTTTGTGCTTCCATCCAATTGGTGATAGAGAATTCAAAGGGAGTTGGTACTTCCATTTTGTTGTTGTTGAAGAATACAAAAAAGGGGAGTCGGTGCTTCCATTTAGTCTATGCTAAAAAATACGAAGAGGAGATTGAAGTCTTCAATAATGTTGGTTCCTAACTACAACAAGTTGGGTCTTACGCAAATAAGACAGATATAAATTTAGGTTGGTGCATGAAATCAAGAATTTCGTGGTTGCAAAGTTGATAGAATTCCTTACATGTTGGTGCCTTAAGTCTATGAATTGGTGCTTGCAATCAGGTTGGTGCATGAGTAATTTGGTCGTCACATATTGGATATTGGTGTCTTCTATCCATGCAATCAATGTTTATATATATAAATATACATATACATTTATTTTATAAATTTTGTGTCCAACTGTGTTCATTATTGTTCCTAGTAGAGAAAGTTTTTTAAAGTACATTTTTTTAAATGAAAAGTAGTATATTCTGCACTTTATATTGATTCACCCCCCTCCCAATATAAATAAGAATTCAACAGTACTCATTATCATACAATATTAAATTAATAAGTAAATAATAGATAGATTACATTTAACTTTTTCAAGATGGGGCTCCATGGAAATTGAATGTGGTAGAATTTCTTTCCTCCCTACCATAAGCTATTCCACTATAGAATTTCACCCCATTCTAAGATTTGAGACCATCAAGGTAAATAATTTTGTCAATGATTATTTTAACTTAAATTGTCCAATATGACAACCAAGGAAGTCTCTATTGGTTCTTTCTTCAATGTCTAAGCTAAAACATCTATTGGTCATACAACACAAGTAATCCTTTCTTTTCCCTTCAATTCCTGATACATGCGCTTCATCTACGTTCTCTTTAGTGTGGACAATGTGAACCCAATATAATTTACCAACTTTTATATTTCATTTCCAACATCGTGAATCTTCTTGAATTACGATTTTATGGTTATTTGGATAGCCTAATAGGACAAAAAGATTAAGGCATTTGAAATGGTATTAGTTTCCTTCTAATGGTGTTTAATATCACTTTGAGGCCTTTACTTCATCTCTCCATTTTTCATGTGAGAGTTAGGTTATTTTTTATTCCTCCAAATCCTTGTTTCTCTTCAAGTACCTTTTTTTCCCTAATATTCAATCCACCTAGTTGAATTTCCATCCATGAATTGAATGAATGACCATGAGAGGAGTCTTTCCTTGACTATTTTATTGGTTTACTAAAAGTAGGTTGTAACTAATACAAAATAGGATCTATTCACTTTAATATAGGATTATTAAGTTGTCATATTAATATTTTCCCTCGCACTTAACTAGGATATCAATTAAAGTTTAGCATAAACTAAGGATAAATGGAAATAAGAAAATAAAATCAAGGAAGTTTATCGAAAAGGTAAAACACCATCATAATACATAGGTTATTACCCCATTTGACGTCCTCACCTTTCTATTCAGTGGAATGATAGCACCATTGGTTCCCTCCCCTAAGTAAATATCATATATTTTCATCACATTAAAATGATCATGATTGTTAGTGTTCAAAATCACCATGGATATTACCTCATGGAGTATAACAATGCATAATAAAATGAAAATAATAGTTACAATATAAACAAGTGGAATAAGCAACAAAGTTGTTTAGTACCTGCCTCCTAAGAAGAGATTGAAAATATATAGCAATAGGATAATTTTGCTATAAAAATATATGATAAAACAAATATAATTACAGTTTGAAAGAAATTAAAACAAAAATGAATTAAAAAATGTCCATTTAAATATGATATAGGTTATTGCAATGTAGCATAAAACAAGCATATTCAAGCTTCCTTGCATACTTCTAGTAATATTCTTGACTTATGTTATAAAAATATGCAAGTTTCTTTATAGACTAGCATAAATAGGAAATGAGAAATAATAGCTTATAAGACTCTAAATTAATATCATTGTTGTATAAGATGATGCAACTATTAACTTAACTTCCTTTTAATTGAATTGCAATTGCCAATATATTAACTTTTAAATTAACTATTAGATACAACTATTAGCTTCACTCCAATTATTGTACAATTGTTATTTTAGATTAACTCCAATGCTCCTACAACTATTAGCTTAACTTTAACTCTAATCCCCATTATATTGGATAACTATTAAATTATTCCAATAGTGATACAAATATCAAATATTAAATTAAAGTTAGACTCTGGACTTCATCTCTTAGCATGAAAAGTTGGCCTTGATTTCAGTGAAACCATGCACCAAGAACAATTACTTAGGTAATGTGCAGCTTATGTGACACTCAAACTCCATTTAGCTATTAGAAACAACTATTTGTTTAACTCCAATGATGATACCACTATGAGCCTAAGTTCAATTATGAACTTAGCAGCAATAAATTAAGTGGTTATTATATTAGCCTAACTATTAGATACAAGTAATTAACAGATTCTTTAGTAAAAAACATTATCAATATGTTAAATATATAACTCTCCCCTCATTTTAAACATATTAATCTTAATAATATGGTTGTTGCTAGTTGATAAAGAAAATTTTTATTCATTCTCATTACTATTGAGTGTTCATCTATAATTATGTATATTTAAATGAAATATTAAGTTTATATTTATATTAAATATTAAGTTTATGTTTATATTATACTTGTTAATAATAATAATAATGGATAAAATAATAATATGAGTATTTATTTGATAGAATTTTTTTTATAAAATCTGTAAATTTTTTTTAAATATTTATAAAACATCTATGAAAAAGTAAGAAAAGCACTTATATAATTTATGTAATTTTTCATTTTGAAAAAATTATATCAAAATTGAATAGTTAAAAATAAAAAATGACCCGAAAAGATATTATTTATTTTAGAAACAAAAAAATTATTAACATATTTTTATATTTTAGTAATTTGTTTTAATGTAAATTGACAACGTGACCAATATGTATATCCGAAAAATCTTAACAACTACGAATAAAAAATAAAATTAAATGAAAAATATACACACTTCTATTTTATAAAATCACCATTGGACGGTTTCATATTAGTTAGCCACCATCCTTACGTTTATTACTTTTGCAACTGTGCGTTGTGAATTTAATTAAAAATGTATTCAATGTATTTAAAGGTATGTGCTTTAACTTTTAAAATGTCAAAAAAAATTTTCTGGCAATAGGAATTAGACACTTGAACCTAAATTTTTAGGATATATATTCTACTTTATAGTGGTTATCAAGGTTATAATGTATCCATAGTTTAAAAATAAGGTGCTCTGTCT
>LPNX010998466.1:604054-615936 GCA_001517045.1 Pseudotsuga menziesii | reverse complement strand
ATATTTTTATAGCAAAATTATCCTATTGCTATATATTTTCAATCTCTTCTTAGGAGGCAGGTACTAAGCAACTTTGTTGCTTATTCCACTTGTTTAAAATGATTTCAATGATGTACATATCACAACAAGGTTTAAATCATATATTAGGGAGGTCATTTATGTGAATTAAAGATATATAATTTTGAGATGCTAATAAAAAATGAAGTTTAGATGGGTGTGTGCTAGTAGGGAGGAATAGAGTATTAATGTATAACAAGATCCTAACATATGATATGTACCCCACTTTAACATGGAGAGTCATCAAATTTGACTTTCACATGCACTCATAAAGGTCTTTGTTGATGTGGTTTTGAACTTGTGTTTTTCACGAGAACAAAACTCATTTTATCAACCACTAGATCACAAACAAGATGAACCTTTGGATTGAGCCCATTCAATCATCCAAAGCATAACTATTACTTCTACAATGCTATAGTCCTGTGAAAAGAGTTAGAGCCGCATACATAAGGGTTAAATGAGATCTGATACCATGATCTAGAACATAGTGTACAATAACAACTTTAATATAATTCCTAGAATAACATTTAAAAGAAAATTTGGATTTTGGAGACTTGATAATTGTTAGCACTGTAGTTGGAATGAAATCAAATTGTTGGCGTAGAAAACAATTGAGGTTTGTACCATTGACAATTTATTAACACTTATTGGAAATGATGAATGACCTTTAAGGAAGCAATACTTTGAAGTAATGAAGTCACTAGTGGTGTTAGTATCAAGGTGAGGGAGGATGTTATCACACATTTTGGGGACTTGCACTTGAAATGAACCATCTTTGTTTCACAATTTCTATGGACGTGAGATTATTCACAACACACATGCCCAAGTGGTACACACCATTAGAAGGATTAAAATTATTTTAAAACAAAATCTAAATCTTGAAATATGCTAATGTATTCATAAACACCTTATAATTATTATGGGTATCACATAGACAAAAACCTAGCGAATGATATCAATTTGATTGAATGGAAACATAGAATGACACCCCAATTAAAGGGAGGCAATGCTTGTGGAGGTATTGACTCTATCTATTATTCTATGAAAAACATATTTTGTTTATGTAAGCTGGTTTGGGCAATACACCTCTCATTTTTTATATAGAGATGAAATCAATCTAACATCGAGGTTTGTATCATCACCATGAATGATATTAATGGCAATGATCTTTAAGGTTTTTCATGAATTTTATTTCACACTATTTGGGAACAATGACTAGCCTATAAGGATGTAGTAGAGTTTTCTACCGATGTTAAAACCAAAGTGAATAAGGATGTTATGACATCACCCTTAGGACATGCACCCCTATAAACCATCAATTCATAACATCACTTTGGAGACTTGCACCCAGAAACCATCTCTTTATAACATCACTTTGAAGACTTGCACCCTATAAGCCATCTCTTACATGTGAGAGTATTCATAATACACATACTCAAGTGATATACACAAAGAGAAACTATCAATTTTAGAATCATAGTATTAAAATTATAAAAAAAATTGGTATCCTTATAAAATTCAATAAAATTTCCATATATAATATAGATATTATATAACTAATATATATTGTAGTATCTTTAATAATACATCACATCTTTAATATTTTTTACCTAAAAATCCAAAAAATAATAATCATATATATATATATATATATATATATATACATATTTTTTTTCATGAAAATTTCAAAATAATATATATATTTTTAACTTATTATTATATATAAAAGTATTATATAAATTTTCATACCTTCTTATATGCTAATAATAATATTTATAAATATGATAACAAAAGAAGCATTAATCTTAAAATGCATCCTAAACTAAAGTGAAAATAACATTATAAAAAACTATATCTCACAAACCAGATTACCCAAATTAAAGTGAAAAGTGAAAATAAGACTATTAAAAACCTTGAGATATATCTCACAAACCAAATTCTTTGTTTGGGCAATATGGCTAAACCAACTTGATTTATTTGAGCAATGTGTTTAACTAAAATCTTGGTTTCGATCTCACAAACCAAATTTTTGGTTTGGGCAATATGGCTAAACCAAATTGATTGATTTGAGCAATGTGCTGGTTTTGATAATAGGGGTATAATTTTGTTTTAGGGTTGGTTTGACAATATACAAAGACTTTAATGAGAAGATTAAAAAGTTATTTTTAGGGATGAACTCGAGATAATTGATAAAGAAAACTCTTATGAGAGGATCCAACGACAAAAACTAAGAGCTTGCAAAGGTGGACATTCTTTATTCCTAGTGCAAAAACCAATGACAAAAGTTAATAGCTTAAAAAGTAATAAGTATTCTAAAAACAATAACAAAAGCTAAGAGCTTGGGAACGTAGACATTCTTCTAGGTGTTCCCTATGAATGATGAAAAGCCAATAGCTTGCAAATGTAGACATTCTTTTAGGTGATCCCTCTAAAGAAATTCTTTAGTTAACCCAACAACCAATAACACAATTTTTCTAGATGTTCCCTCTAAAGACTTATTTAGTAAGCCCAAAAACCAATAACAAATACTAAAACTAAGACCTTGTAAGGGTAGACATTCTTCTAGGCGTTCCCAATATATAAAGACTTTTATTTAGTAGTTGCCAGTCCCAAAGTTCCAACTTGGACTATTGTAGAAATGAAGCACTATATAGAAAAACAGGAGTACGATGCTAGGGAAAAGAGGGGTTCTTACATTCAGAGTCTGTAGTTATCCAGTTAGTCTGGTTTCCTCTGGGAGGTGGACACAGGGCACTTGACTGCAGCTCCCACTTACTCTGAACTCCTTTAAACGAAGAAGCTGTAGAAGATGACCCCGATGACGAAAATGAAGAGGAGGAACAATTCCTGATATCCCATTTGTTCAGCTTGCTCGACGACGAACATGAGCTCCTCAGAACCTCCTCTGAACTAGACGTGCCACTCAGAGATCCTTTGTTTCTATTGAAAATCTGCACCAATAATCATATATTAACACAAACACAAGTATCATGGATAAGAAAAAAGACAACAGATCAGCACACAACGCAGAAAAAATAAAAAATAATGGCGATTCAGTACCTTCCAGCGATTATTCTTCTCACTGGTTTTAGAAGTGGCCTGCCATTTCACAATCTCTTTCATCCTTGATGTTCTGATATTTTGTCTCTGGATATCTCTATCCTTGTTTGAATTATGAGAATTATTTATTGCTGCGGCCCGATCCTCACAAGGCTAGTTTTGCTTACGTTCCTTTGAGTTTGGCAACATCAGCTTCTTGCACCCTATGATTTTGCCTGCACGTCTCCTTATGTCATTCAGTGTATTATTATTAATAATCTGTGCATCTTCATGAGAACGTCCTTCAACCAGAGCCATGTATTCTTCTCTTCGAATATGAGGTGTCTTTACAAGAATACTAGGATTCAAGGACATCATGCAAGCACGAGCGCAACTAATCTCTTTGAACTGTTTGAAGCTAAATGCTTCACCTCCATTAATGGATGCAGGCTTATTATTCATCATTCTCTTCTTTAGTTGGTCCAAATATCCCATGCCCACACTCTTCTGCTGGCATTTTCCCACAGTCATTTCTCTATCCATCTTGCCTTTTCCATAGCCAGCTGCTGCTTCATCACGATCAGGATCAATCTCTTCATCATGGCCATCCATGAATCCTCTCGTGAATTCTCCATTTTCATCGCCGCTCAGAGCTCTTTGTTGTTCATGGGAGAGCGTTTCTCCTACGACAATATATTACAATTCAATCTTAGTTGTTTGGCAGGTATATATGATTTACAAACCGAATTTGTGACACAAACCAAACTTTTCTGTCTTTGAGCCTATATACTGTAGTCTGTACTTACAATCATGAAGTCAACGTAGTCTGCTTGTCCCGAGAATGTAGTCTTCCATTTCATGGTGTCCGAGCGCCAACGTGATCTCAAGGCTACGCTTCAGGCGACTTTTCCATACTTGCGTTTCATATTATATCACTTTGACGAGAATATTGTGAAGAACAAGATATCGTATTCAATTAGGCAGGCTCTGGATCAACCACTCAATTACGCTCGCACTTACTTGCTTGGCCGATATCTTGCCATCATGCCTCAGGAGAATCATTTACCTCGACTCCAATTTAGTTGTTGTGGATGACATTGCCAAGCTAATGCACCCTCGTCTCATGGCCCGAGGTCTGAAAAAAACCTGAACAGCTGGCTCCGATGGTACCACTTGCTATAACAGATGGCAATGGGATATAATTTTTATTTTTTTAATTTTATTATTATGATGTCATGTTGCCACATGTCAACTCAAATCCAGATACCAAATTCCAAAGTTTACATCATCTTCTATCCACCAATAAGTTGTTTACAAAATAGTTTTTTAACAAAATTAAAAAAAATATTTTACAAATCCCTAAGCTATACTTTACAAAACAGATTTTTTTTTTTTTAGAGAGCAACTAATACAAAGTCAAAAGAGTTTGACTTGCGATCAATTACAATATACCCGTTGAGGCAAATATAATAAGATCAAACTTGAAAAGGTCTAAAATGGGATATTATAAGAATATTCAATTCAAATTGAATTATGCAAACAATATTACACATCGTGTATATATGATTTCGAGACACTAACATACATCGACATGATTCACGAACACCTAGTATATTTGAATCCAAACAAATTCCCATCGACATATTGTGTCATGCACTAGATTGGATGATTACAAAGCCCAACTTATAACTAATATGACATTTTTTTACTCTAAAAGATAATATCGATAGAAAAATATATGCTTTATAAAGAATATCATTTATTTGATTAAAATATGTTTAATTTATGTGATTTTATCGAGTTATAAAGCTTAATGGCTTGATTTACTTTCAATATTACTTTTGAATTACATATACAGTTTTAGTTCTCTATAATAATGATGAATGTGAGAAATGATAGATCTCGGAACTTTAGTTTGTTGACATTAAGAATTAGACAACCTAATCCACATGAGGAATTATAGGGATCATGTATCCTCAGTTTAAGAAGCTAATAACACTCAATTTCTTGATTAAAGAATTTGAATTGTTGAAGGAAATAAGTAATCCCTTATGATAAGATTGCATGAAGTTTGGACTTACGAGGGTCATATTCCTTCAATCAAGAAATGATTTTATATTTATTTACCGGTAATGAATTATAAATAAAATATAATAGATATACTTTTTGCTAGGAAAATTGGAGATTTATTTTAGTTGGAGGAGAAGAAAATATTGTTTGTTATGTTATAACTTTTTCAATAAAAAACATTCAGATTTAGGAAGATCTAAGTAATTTTTTATTTAACAAGGATTTCTATAGACAAAAGGCCGAGAACCCGTAGAGACGTAGTGTTTCTCTTGATGGACTCTCTATTTGTTGTAATTTCAATTTATTGTAATAAATTTCAATTTAATGATATTATTTCAACAATATTTATGAATTCTTTCATTTCCACAAGTTGTAATTTGATGAGATAAATTTTAACTGTTCATGATCATGGTTTATGGCACTTTGGTTTACATCTATTGGATTAGAATGTGATCATTGTTATGATTGAATGATATTTTCATACTAATTGTTTTCTTATAAGGAAGTGACACCAATAGTATTTATTCCTTTCTTCTTGATTTGGGATTTATGAGGTATAGATGTCGATGCCCATGTTTTGGTTAAAATACTGAGGGTTGAACTTAAGAAACAAAATCAGTTGCATAATTGGTTAAGCAACCAAGTTCCAATTACAATTTATAGTTTTGAGAAACTCATCGTATTGAAGGTGCAATTTTGTAATAGGTTGGGTAGGGAGCTATTGTAATTACTGCTAACCGACTTAACTAGCATTAGTGTTGTCCTATCTTTTGATATTGTATGATATTTTTTGTATGCAATGAAGAAGCACGCAAGTATGAATTAATTTGTTGAGATGTGATGAATAAAAAACCCCATTTTGCTAAAAGTAATAGAATAACATCTATGTTTTATGTTTTACTTGATATGTAATGGCTTTGTAAGTGAACATTAGGAAACCTATGATCATTGTGATATAACCATGTTTCCATTGATGACTGTGTTTTAAGGTAGATTATAATAAATACCATTTTAATCTCTATGGAATCCTTCTCTCATCTCAAAGCATGATTCAAGTTTTGTGTAATTTCTTATGTGCATCTCGAGTGAGACCTTACTTTGTCTATAGGGTATCAAACATGCCAATGCTTATGGGTTTTTTTGTTGGTCAATTATGTTGAACCTCAAGTTTGACAGATTGTATCTATCCATTCCATTATATATGGGTGTTATTTATACTTTTTAACATCTTGATGTTGAATAATTTTTTCAGCAATGGTACACCAGGATGTTGAACACCATAGTCGACATGTTCAAAGTCACCCAAAGTGTAGCTGGCATGTTTAATGATTGCATCATATTTGAAGTCAACCAACACAATGTGTTGGTATTTCAATGAGGAGAGCTAATATACGAATATGTACTCCAATATTCAATCACTATAGTCAATGTTAAGGATGCTATCCTATAGTGTTCCATGCATCTATAGTTTATGATGGATTTTGACATAGAGAACTTGGAAGCTACTAGAGTAGAAGTGCTAGGATAGACTATTGAAGCTAGTGGGTCAAGTTTTTCATAAATTCCACCTCACTTGATAGAAATCACAAGCAAGAAACCACCCAAATGTAGGAGGTTTCCGACCATCATAATAAGAAAATAATTTCCCCTTCCCCTTTGTCAGAGAAGGAAGGAGAAGAATAAGAAGACGAGAGCATGGATGATATATTTTCATAAGGATAAATGTCTAGCGCAAAACCAAAGGGGTCTATTTGATGCAATATATTTGAACAATTTGGTAAAATAGCCAAGTAGGAAACAAGTTCTCCCATGGAGGCCAAGTCAGAGGAAGCTCCAGAGTTGACCTCAATGAATCCCCAACATTAAGCAGATGAAACACATCCTAATAAATTGATGGAAAACACCTTGAACCTAGGAACCAATATTATTCTAATGTAGACATCAGAAAATCATAAAGAGTCACCATAGGAGAAAGAAAAAGGAATACCAGTTGCAACTATCTAGTAGGATGAGTAGAATTCCCCACCACATAACCTAGTGGAGGAAAATCCAGTTGCTAAACTACTTAAGATTGTGTAGCAAATTTAGTCAAATGTCAATGTAGTAGACTTGTTGCAGAAGGAAAATAGAGAACAATAGGATTATTTTCATATAGTACTTCATATAGAACTTCATACAACATTGACACAAACATTGATAGTTGCAGGTACTATAAGAACACAAGGATTGCAGAAGCAAGATTAGGGTGAAGTACATAGGAAGTTACGCCTCATTTCCCTTGCCATTTCCTCTTTATACCCAACATTAAATACATCCATAGGTACCCTTCCCTGTAATGAGATGAGTTTATGTTATGTTCCAACACCAAAGCTCCATCACTTCATGACATAAATTATAGTAGATCTAAGAGACATGCACATGGTGCTAGGTCAGTCCCATGCTTACCTAAAACAAGTGCACACAGAAGGACTACAATAAAGGAAAGAGTGTGAGGTTGAGCTTCATAGATCCTATGAACCACTTCCATATTAGGACCAACTGCATAGCCATTACCTAACGCGAGTCTAAAAATCCATCCACATCATCAATACGGTGGATGCTTTGCATGAAGAAATATTGGAACTCCAAGATAAGATCAAGAAGGAATCGTCCCTTGAAGAGATTGAGTTATCTTGCCATTTGGAGGAAGATGAACAAGAACTACACCAAACCAAGAAATCAATAGACACTCTATAAGGAGTAATACAGTAAGAATTTTCAATTTGGAACCATTTATGAAATATTTTAGTACTCCGACAAGTGGACCCATGTATCAGAGATTGTGAGGAATAGATGAACACCGAAAATAAAAGTATGAAGCATATCTTGATACCATAGAAAAAATAAGAAATGGAATAAATCAATGAACTCACAAAGGAATGGTTGCAAGTAGGATAAAAAAATAGGTGGTTGCAAGAGCCATGGCCCTATTGCAAGATGAACCCTAAAAACACTTTGATACTTATTTGATATCCATTCCAAAGTTGTTGAGTTTCTACTAGTCGTAGAACAAGTAAATCCATAGGTAGGGAAGACAAAAAAAGAGGATATTGATTAATTTACCAGTCACCTAAAGGTGATTACTATGGAATTTGAACCCACGTGATAGATCAATTACACTCACAAAATTGCTAATCAAACATGCAAAATTCACACAAAAGGAGACTGAAATTGGAGAATAAATTAATCATGTATTGAATAAGTGTACACAAGACAACCATATGAAGAAATAGTCTTCTCAAATATATATTTACATGAGAGGTTCTAAAGCACTAGGTTTCTATTCTAATTGGTAAAAAATCAGGATTACTAAATCAAGTCAAATCCCCCATAGGTGCAAAAAGGAATTTCCAAATCTATGAAGATCCTCATGAATTAGCTAAAGAAAGTGGGTAAGCTAATAATTTGTGGAAATAAAAATCATTCATTCTTTTTTTTGGAGAAAAGGAAGGAGGATGATGTGGGCAAAAAACAAGGCAAGTTCCCCTAGACTAGCTTTTGCTTTATGCCTTAAAACTACTGTAAACTTAAGGTATCTTTCAGAAAAATCAGATATGCGCTTTAAGGAACCAGAAATAAAGTAGACTTGCTAGATATGTTTCTAGGATGACTCCAAAGCACTCCATCACCCATTTTAGCAAGTATTGACTTCTAGGAACATGTGGAAGTCAACTAGCATAGAGAGGGAATATAGGAATCTAGGAATAAGACAAAAATGATTTAATTAATGTCAAATATGGGTAACTATGGGTTAATTATTCTAACAATTACTACTGAATTGGATCCCATCCAGCAAGTTTTCATACCTTTTTTGGTTACCTGCACTCTGTTATCCCATCAGTTGTTGCCTTGGAACCTTGAAGTGTGTCACTTGGGATGAAAAACATCTTAGTGAAGTTGGGTTCCTATTGGTGCCAAAGTATTGGTCACAATAGCAAGCGTCGATATTAAGAAACATGATAAGTTTCACATGAAATATATGGTTAAGCAACTAAGCACCAGTATTTGTCCATAGTTTTGAGAAGCTTATCCAATATAAGGTGCACTTTTGTAATAGGCTGGGTTGAGAATTATTGTAATTTCTGGAAAGAAACTCAGCTAGAGTTAGTGCTGCTCTATTTTTTGATATTGTATGATGTTTTCTGTATGCAATTAAGAATCCTCTAAATATGAATTAAGATATTGAGATGTGATGTATAGAACCACCCCATTTTTCTAAAAGTAATAGAATATAATCTATGTTTGTATGTTTTTGTTGATGTTTAATGCATTTGTGAGTGAATGCTAGGAAATCTATGACCATTCTAGTATTACCTTGTTGTGATTGATGATTGCGTTCTATGATATATTAGAGTCAAGACCATTTTAATCTATATGGATGTAATTTCCCCACTTTTTCAGCACCATGGAGTAACCAATGACCAATCAAACTCAATAGAACCTAGTAGTAATAAGTTAATTAAGTAATAAAGGAGGGTTACATTGGCCAAGTACTCTAGGGAATTAAATTAAGTAATTAATGTGGGCTATAATTGTTTTTAGATAAATTAAATTAAAGAGGCTAATTAATATTTTGTAATATTTAATTTCTATTAAATTAAATATGAGTTGGAAATGATAAAAGAGGACATGATGGAGCATGAGGATAGAAGGATGTCCCTATGAGTTTTCACTCAAAAGAGTAAACTGGAAGAAAGCAACATAAAGTAAGGTGGCAAAACAAAAATAATGAAACAGACAAAAGCAGGAAAAACATGTTAGTTAGAAAAAAGGGAGAGTTAAGAGGGCATATTTTATAAAAATGATAAATCATGTCGATGTGAAAAGAAGGAAACAAGAGGGCACAGTTTCTAAAGGAAGAAAATAAAGTCAGTTAGAAAGGTAGGAAAACAAGGAAGACAAAGCAGGAAAGTTCCTAATCACTCATGAGGGAACATTGGGTAAGGGAAGTGGGCCACATAATGAGTGGATACAAACATGAAGCCTAATTAATATATAAAACAATGATTACACATCAGTATTAGAACTTTTGGTCATTGTAATTTTGTCATGATAGCTTTGTTACTCAATACTTGAGAGATGTGCCTCAACTAATCTTTGGGTGATGTGCCCCTTAGCATCTTTGTTCCATCCTTGTTGATCAATATGTTGTAGCCATAAATGGATTCTTTTTTCAAGTCTTGAAGTCATATTCCATCCAATTCGAGTCTCCTTGCATATCTAGAGAGTCTCCCATTCGAATTTTGAAGTTCTACTTGAGTTTCCCTTCTTGTGTGAGCATTGGAGTTGTATTTATGAGTGGGAATTAATCAATTTCAAACATTAATGATAGTGTTGCAGGTGTACCTATTAGATCGTAAATTTCCTAGTACTTGAAGACATGCGAGGGATCAAAACTCCATGTCTTTTATCGAGTGTAGTTTCATAATGCTTTGCATTAATCAATATTGTGAAAACAGTGCTTTATAATCAATTATCAAGAGTTATTTTAACTCCCATGGATGCTATTTGATGTTAACAATATTCTCTACAATTTTCATAACATTATGAATCTTTATGAATGAGTTTTACATTGTTTTACTTAATCTTGTCTATATTTACACCTAGTTTTGAATAGTCTTACTATTTAATGCATAAATAAGCCTCATAGTTAAATAATTTATGTCATTTTTTTTCTAATAAATATTTAACACACTTTTCTATAGACCCAATGTCTGAAACAAATAATTCGTAGATCCATTCACTTGTTTGGCAAGGATAGAAGACAAACCCCTCGAGCTATCCTAGAAACTAGTTTTACTAATGTAACCTTTAGAATACTTATACGATATTTATGATCGGTATAAACCTGAAAATACTGATATATAAATACATAAAATAGTTCCATAAGTCACCTTAATCAATATCATATCCAGTGTTTTATTGGTGACTATATTGTAGGGGTTTTAGAAGGCATGTGTTGGGACTCCCAATATTCTAGTAATAGACTTCATACTAGATGGTGTTCAAAACCTAAAAGGACAAAAAACATTGTTCTTAGGAACCTAAAAATTCAGGACCCTTCCCTTTTCTTGTTTATCTTACCTAAACCCCATTCTATTCACTCATTCAGCTTGCAAATGGGCCTGCGTGTTAACTAGTTTATCGAAAAATTGTATAATAGATTTAGTGAGCCTTAAATCTTATTTGGATCATTACAGTGGTGTAAGAGAAATTTCATCTACTCCTGTAAAAATTAATATCTCAATTATAAGAAAACTGTAGCCATGTCATACTCTGATCATGATTCATATGAGTAGTATGATGATGACTATATTGATTAGTATGCAGAGTCTTGTAGATAGTATGAGGAAGAAAATTTATAGGAGGTACCCTCTACAAGTATCTCCCATCAAATTAAATTTGGAAAAAGATATGATGGTAATTATTATAGCCATATGTATGTATAATACATTATGACATATTCTTCAAGTTCTAAAATGGATCAAGGAGGGCTAAAATAATCCCTTTAGTATTCGTTTGAGCACTAGAGATTGTGTGCAAGGGATAATAATATCCTATCTTTCAGAGAGTAGTGTGAACTTCATATTGCTGATTTATCTGAGGTCCCATACAACAAAGAAAATAAAGAGAGTTTTTCACATATGGTTGATGAGGTGTACAAAGAGGTGAATCCT
>LPNX010998466.1:585934-603915 GCA_001517045.1 Pseudotsuga menziesii | reverse complement strand
AAGAAAAAAACTACTTTTTGTGTTCGTATTTTCGACATATCTCCCTGTGTTTTTACTCAAATTTCGATCGGGAGAGCTCGTTGGATGTGGAATTTGATTACGCATCCAACGAGCACCCACACTGCATACTTTTGATGGACCCCGCTACCCCAAAAACAAGAAATACCTGAAAAAATGTGATGATGACATCATCATCACGTTTTTTCAGGTATTTCTTGTTTTTGGGGTAGCGGGGTCCATCAAAAGTATGCATTGTGGGTACTCGTTGGATGCAAAATCAAATTCCGCATCCAACGAGCTCTCGCGATCGAAATTTGAGTAAAAACACAGGGAGATATGTCGAAAATACGAACAAAAAAAGTAGTTTTTTTTAATGACAAATATGTCAATTCAACCATTATGGTTGACTTATTTTATTGAAATTCTATTGGTTCTTGAATTCCAACTCACAAAAACTTATTTTGACACGTTTTCTTATAAGGCCCATTTTAGACCCCAAATTTCCTCTAATGCTATGGAAATAACATATCCAAAGATATTTTGGTTCTAGAAAAAGTAAAGAGGAGGAGGATGAGGCCCTAACACCATTCTCAATCATTTAAAAGTACCATTATCCACTTAATTATTCATTTTTTCAAGCATAAGAAAAGTTCCATAAGGAGGAGAATAAGTCACTCCAAGGTGACTTTGAAAAATATGGAAATCCATTGCTTAATGATGAATATTGTAGAAATGAAGAAACTGCAAACAACATTAGGGAGGAGGATACTTTTGATGCATATCCTTATGCCACTCAAGATAGATAAGTCTCAAGTTTCTTGAAGGAGAATGGAAATGAAGAAGAAGAATATGAAGAGGCCCCATGTGTAAGTGAAGACCCAACATCTCATCATCAGGTTGATAGTAGTGAGGGAGATGCATTCACTTATAGTTTCTTCATGTGTGATATTAGAATAATTACAAACGAGGTTAATGTTTTCAATGGTGGTAAGACATATTTTGGATTAGATCCAAAAGAAGGACATATATCAGATCTGAAATCACCATTTGAGCTTCACAATGAAGCAAAAGACAAGAAGACATCAATTGGATATGAACCAAAATATTTGGTGGAATATTAAACAACCATAGCTCCACCACATCAAGAGAAACATATGATGCAAAGGGATGAAAAAAGTTCATATTTTTGTATTCCAATGTATCATGATGAAGTTGTAGCCACATTAGATGGGAGGATTGTCATTAGTGATCATCCACGTCCCACTATAACCATTGAGAAGAGAAATGAGCCACCTGGTCTTGCAGGTGGGAAACGAGAAACAAAGATCCATGATAGGGAGCACAAGGTACTGCAAGGTATTTGTAGTGAAGGAGAAGGAGAAGTTTCCCATGAGAATAATGAGAAAGATGTTCCATCAATGAAATAAAAACATGGATCAACCCCTCATTCAACACCTAAAGTTCATCATGATTCTGGTCCAAAAGAAGAGGATGTTTTTCCTCAAGAGCACCAATCATTTCAATGGCATTTGAATATGAGAAAAAGAAATATCAACAAGGCCTTGATAATTTTTCATGACACTATGGAAATAGTGTCAAATTCTTGTTGGATATTTGCATCAATGGAGGATCCATATTCCATTAAATATTTTGATACCATCCAGGAATCAATGACAAACATAAAGGGTAACTTTTTGCAATTGATTTTGTGTATAGATCATTTGTTTGAGCTTGTGTGGATGTATCATGATGCATCTTTGAGTGATGTAGAATAGATTGAAAACATCACTCTTGAGTTGGAGTCCACCCAGGATTCTTTTAAGAGTACTCATAGTTCACTTCAAGAATATGAGATTCATGTTGAGTAGCTTCATGATATTTTTCCAAGATGACATTCTCCCTCCTACATTTTGGAAATCCATTCAAATATGGCTGATTGCATTCATGGATCAAAGGAGGAACCACATGTGATGGTGGTACATGAGGAACATTCTGATTTGAATATGCTTCAGGAGGATTAATAATTTGAGTTTCCTCTTGGAGAGAGTCACACATTCATGGAGGAGGAAGAGAAGCACACCATTGTTGATCTATCCTATGGAGGAATACATGCATCCACTTCCTTAATGGATGAGAATTGCAGAGGGTTGTTTGAAATGCATGCTTTCAAGGAGACACCTTAAGAGATACCCTTATGGATGGTATATTATTCTCTATAGGATATGGCTGATAACATTCCATATAGATCGAAAAACAAAAGTTCTTATTCATCTATTGATTGGGAGGATAGAGGCATCATTGAAATGAATAAATTGGGAGGTAAACGGTTATTTTATTTATGCAATAAATCTTTTGTTATAACTGACATTGTCTTGAGATGTGACGAGAAACAAATATTTATTTTGCATCCATTAGATACCTCCTCTACAAATGCACATGAGGTACATTCTAGTTTGCATGTGCTTTATGATTTTGAGGTCAAGCAAGATGAACACCAAGCAACTTAATGTTTCCAAAGAGAATATGAGTTGCCTTTAGGAAATTGGTGTATAGCTTTGGAGGATGCACATGATCTCACTTTCACTAAACCAACCAATGGATAAATTTGTGCATCCATTAGCTTGATAGATAAGTATTGTAGGATGTTGGTCTACAATTATTCACCCCACACTTTTAATTCAGAAATATCAAATGGGGATGACAACTAGGTGGAGGGATTATTTCTCTTGGTTCCAAGTGAGGAGTAGGAGGCTTCCACACTCATACATGGTTATTTGATGAGAACACCATCCCCTTCTCGGAGGAAACACATGATTAATTTCCCATCTGGACCTAATAGTGGTAGTAATTTTTAATACATGGCATGGATAGATAGGTACTTGTTGGAGTTGCACACCTTGGAGGGTGTACATTTTTCTTATCAATGGATTTTCAGCACACACATTCTACATCTCCTGTGAGCATCTTGGGAATCCATGGTTGTTGGAAGATGCTTACGGTTTTCATGGGATATGGAATTCATATATATGTCAATGCAGCAACAAACTTGTGAGATACAATAATTGTGTGCATCATGCACATTGGCATTTATATGATTGGTGGAGAATGCTTAGAAGGTTTTGTCCCTACATTGAAGAGTTGCATAACTTATTGCATGTTCCCTCTCAGTTTCAATTTTTCCCTGGAAGTGTTGATATTCTAGTGTGGTGGTTTGATTTTCACATCCTCGTTTTCTTTTTTTATGATGATGGTTTTTTTGTTGTTACTAATGTTTGGAAGGATGCAGATAACACCATGGCACCCTGGCATTATTTGGAATGATAGATTTCCAAAAGGGGTAGGAACATTTGGATCCTTGTAGAGAATTCAGTGGGATCCATACATTTTACTTAGTTCTCTTAACTAATTTTAAAGTTTTGCTAAAGAAGGGTTAGTCGCTAGGGGATGACTATAATCACAGTCGTGTAGAAAAAACATGGTGGACCTTGGTATTTATCTTGTAATTGAGGATTTCAATTATAGGCAAGAAACAACCTATTTTGAGAATTACAGTCAATGTTTGGATTTATTGATGGTTGGAGTTGGTTTCTTGCTTGAGGACAAGCAATTTTGGGAGGGGAATACTGTAATGTCCCCATTTTGTGAGCACCATGGAGAAACGAATGACCCATCAAACCCCACGGATATTGGGGGAAATAGTTTAATTAAATAATAAGGGGGGGATAACATTTTTGAAGTACTCTATGCAATAAAATAAACTAACTAATGTGGGATATGGTTGTTTTTAGTTAAATTAAATTAAAGAGGATGATTAATTTTTTGTAATATTTAATTTGTATTAAATCAAATATGATTTGTACATGCTAAAAGAGGCCATGAGGGTGTACAAGGAAAGAAGCATGTCCCTATGATTTGTCACTCAAAAGAGAAATTTGGAAGAAAGCAACATAAAGCATGGTGGCAACAAAAGTAAGGAAACTGGTAAAAGAAGGAAAAACATGTAAGTTAGAAAAGAATGAAAGTTTAGAGAGTGCAGTTTATAAAAAGGATAAATCATGTCAGTTAGAAAATCAAGAAACAAGAGGGAATAATTTATAAAAGAAGAAAATAAGGTCAATAGGAAAGGAAGGAAAACAACGACGAAAAATCAGGAAAGTTCCTAATCCACTCATGAGGGTGCATAGAGTAAGGGAATTTGGCCACATGAAGATTAAATTAAACCATGAATCCTAATTGATATATAAAAAATTATTGCGCATCACTATCAGAAATTTTGGTCATTGTAATTTTCTCATGAGATATTTGCTACTCAGTGGTTGAGAGATATGCCTCAACTCAACTTTGAGTGATGTGATCCTTAGAATTTCTATTCTATCCATGTACATGAATATGGTGGAGCCATCAATGGATTATTTTTATAGGTATTGAAGTCATGTTCCATCCAATTCAAGTCTCCTTGTAGATATGGAGAGTAACCCATTAGAATCTTGAAGTTCTAGCTGAGTTTCCCTTCTTGTTTGAGAATTGGAGTTGGAGTTGTGAGTGAGAATTAGGGAATTTCATCCATTAATGATAGTGTTTCAAGTGGAACTATGATATCTTGAAGTTTCCATTTCTTGAAGACATGTGAGGGTTTGAATCTCCAAGTCTTTCATTGCTTGTAGCTTCTCAATTTTTTGTATTAATGCATCTTGCTAAAAGCATGATCTATAAGCCATTCATGAGAGCGATTACGATTTCCATGGATGTTATTTGATGTTCAAAATATGTTCTTCAATTTTCATAACAATCTGAATCTTTATGAGTGAGTTTTACATGGTTTTACTCAACCTTGTATAGATTTGAACCCAATTTTTATTAGTATTATTGTTTAAGGCACAGATTGGCTTCATAGTAGCTATTTTATGTAATTTATGTTATGATACATCCTTAACTCACACACACACACACACACACACACACACACACACACACACACAATGTCAGAAATAGATAATTTGTATTCACCTATTTGGGAAGGACAAAAGACAAAATACTTGAGCTGTCCTAGAAACTAATCTTACTAATGTGACCTTCATAATATTTATATATTGTTTCTGATCTATATATAACATATTTACATAAGTATCCTTAATCCATATCATAGCCATTGGTTGATTGGTGATTGTATTGCAAGGGTTCTACTAGGCATATGTTGGGATTCCTAGGAGCCTAGTAGTAGAGCTCATCTTGGTTGATGTTCAAAAACTAAAAGGACCAAACACATTGTGATTAAGAACCTAAGAATTTAGGACCATTCCCTTTCCTTATTTATCTCACCTAAACCCCAATATATTCACTCATTCAACTTGCAAATTTCCCTACCTTTCAACTAGTTTATTGAAAATTCATGTAATAGAGTTAGTGAGCCTTAAATATGATTTATGTTCATTACAATGGAATCATTCCATCATATGCAATATTTATTCAGGTTTTATGTAATTTCCTATGTGTATCTTGGGTCATACTTTATTCTCTCTATAGGGTATCGAATATATTGATTCTTATGGGGTATTTGTTTGATTTTTATGTTGAACCTCATATTTGGTGTAATTCAACTAATAATATATCACCCAAGAACATGGTCAGCTGGGTTAATGAGATAATGATGGAGGGTGAAATTTTAGGCCCCTTAATGTCATCGTTATCTGATGACTATGTATTTAATGGATGAGGAAATGAAGTAGGTGTAATTAGTCAAATTGTCTCTATGATGTATAATAACACCATCCTAAAATGACTACATGGTTAAAATTTATTCCCACATTCTTGTATTGTTGGTTCAATGTGTATGCTTATTAGTTATCTTTTATTGAATACCACATTATTCATTTGAATCCAACATTGGTGCCATTTCTAGGGAACTTGAAAGAAAATTCAATCAAATGAGAGAGACGGTGATATGACACTGATAGGACCTTTGGAGATGGAGGAAAATACAGTATCCTTGTAGATTATTATTCTTGAATTTATGACACCCACCAATACACATTTGATACCTCTAAATCATGGACCTACTTTATAGAATATCGTCAAGTCTGACTTGGGAATTGGACCTGACCAGCCTACCATATAGAGTCGACTATTTAACTGTGGATTAATTGTGGATTGATTCATGATTTAGAAACCATCCATTGGAAATTGAATCACCTTCACACTAGTATTTGGAAAATACAACTTTAATTTAGTTTATTCATAACACAAGGAGGAATCCCCCCTTACAACAATGTTATTGATTGAAGCATGTATCCTGTCTCGGATCTGACCTATCAACAAAGATATGTAGAAGAAATCATATTATCTTGGTATAAACATCACCGAACAAAAGTAAGTGAGGAAACCCAACATAAATAAGTAAGTTTATCTATAGGTTCTCATTAATATCCAATCAGTAATAAAACACAAAATATAAATAGAAACTATGTTAAGATGGCATATCATCATTCAATTCATACCCCTATTTATGAAGGGGATGAAGATCACAAGAAACACTACTTTGTATGTGAAACCATTTGGAAAGATAACCTTACTGATTATCAAAATCTATAGGTTTCAAAATTTGCATGTGGCATTCAAGAAAGAAAATTGAGATGGTACATGAACTTTATTAAAGATGGGGAAAAAACAAAGTAAGAGATCAAAGAATTTTTTATAAACTTCTTCAAGACACGAGATAACATGCATCTAACTCACCACTAACTAAAATAAATTAATCAAATAATTTGTGTTAGTGTACAAATATGATAGATGATTTAAATACATACTTAGACAAATTCCTTCTAATATGGATCAATCAATCACGATCTAGTTATTTGTTGCAACTCTACATATCAGAATTAAAAAATCCCTAAAAAATGATTTTTTAACAAAATATTTGAAAGTTGAATTGAATACAAATTCTCAATCAGTCCTTTTAATAAATGACTCAAAGAACATTTAGATATAATGCAAATATTGCTTCAACAACTGGCACAACTACTTGTGGTGCATGACATGCTAGTCAGAATGTCACACTACACAAAATTGTCAATACAATAATTTCAAGATGATAAAAGAACATTTCATATAAAAATAAGGACTTTCCTAGAGGAAAGAATATTAGAACAAGAAGAACCAAGACTCTCTCCTTAACAAAGGCAGCTAGAAAACTTTCAAATTGCTCAAACAAGGTGCTACAATGACATATGTTAAAGGTTTAATCCTCATTGGACAACTGAGTTCCATTATAATGAAGACAATTTTAAACCCAAATGGTGTTGATGTATTTGTATCCTCAGAATGTATTCACTTATATATTTTATGTATTGTACCCCGATGTTTATTCTGAGAAGTATCTGTAATGTAATTGAGTCATGTCATACCCCGATGTTCCTATCGGGAGAATCAATAATGTAAACAAGTCATGTAAAGTCATAGAGGGTAACCCTCCTTATTGCTCAAGGGTTAAAGTCCCCATAGTTGTGGGGAACTAGGGTTATTAGACTCTCCTAGAGAAGTCAGCCCTAGGTGAGTTGGTGTAAGTCAGGTAATTAGAACCCAGTTGTGGTTACTTGAGCCTACATAACTGGGTTAAAGGTTAAGTGAATGAAATAATATAAATAGAGAGAGAGAGACTCTCTATTTATTACACACACACTCACTCACTGGGGCGCATGAGTGGGAGAGAAGAAGCTGGGATCAAAGAAAGAGAAAACTACTGTCAGAGACCATCTTTGTGTTTTCGGGTTTTACTTTTGCTATTGGTACTCATTCTATCTCTGAGAAAGTTGCAGGGTTTTCTCCTTTATGGTTTCCCTGAGGAAAATTATTTGTGTCTCTTGTCTCTTGTGATTATTGTTGTGCATGTTGTTTTCTCAGATAAGATCCTAAAGATCTAATTGCTTAAATGATAAAAATCTAACATGGTATCAGAGATAAACTGAGAAGAAGACACTGTGTAGCTACAGAAGCTACGACTTCTTAATTTTTGGGTCTCTCTCCACATTCCATCAGCAAAATAAGTCTAGGCTAAATCTCCATTGAACGGTGCATCTTTTTGTCAAAGAAAAATTTGATTCTGGGCATTTTCAGTTTTTGGTCCAGGAAATTAGGGATTTCTATAGAAGAGGAATTCTTGAGTGATCCCATAATAGGATTTCTCTCCTCACCAAAATCGAATTTCAGAGACATGGGTTGATATTTTTGGTTGTGTGAAACTTTGGGAAAGTCAAACCCTAGTTTGACCCTGAGCTGGAAAAACCCTAAATACTAAAACTGAGAAGTTATGGTAAATTCACTATATCTTGGTATTGCAGATGTCTCAGGTGCCAAAACTTTCATAGGTTGAATATAAAATTCTGATGTACATTGTGTCCAATTTTAAGCCTCATTTTCACTATATTATAGGATATATGATTCCTCCAAGTTAGGGTTCTAGCCTCTTCCAAGATTCATCCCTAAACAAGACACCTAGGGTGAATTGCTATATCTTAGGGTACGAAGGTCAAAATGAAATTTATCAATATTTTCTAGAAAGAACAGGGACTATACCTTCTATGGTATAATTTTCAGACCCTGAAGACAAAACAATGACACGTTTCAGTTTGAACAACTTCGCTATTCTGAAGAGTCTTGAAATAGGTCACCTTGGGAAACTGCTCAGAAGTCCCAATTGGTGAAACCAATTCTAATGAAACCTATGGTGTTGGGATAGGGATAGATGAGAATACCTCACTACAAAATTTTATACACATAGGAGTAGTACTCTCATATATACCAGAGAAACATTCTCAGGAATTTCTGCAGAAGAAATTGGTAAACTAGTGCTTCATGTTCTGGGAGCTTCTCTCCACTGTTTTCAGAAAAGGAGTACATTGGACAACTCATCTTAAAGAAATATATATTTCTATCCAATCAGATCTGAAATATTCCAATTTTTGAAAATAAGGGCTTCTCTGACAAACCCTAGATCAACCAGCTCTGGAACCAGGACGGACACCTCAAATCGGTAAGATCTAATATTTTGCTATTTTCATTTGAGATTCTCATTTCAAAGTGATCTATCACATCAGCTTGATGACAAGCTTGGTGAGGCTGAAAAATTCCAAGCATGGAAGTATAGGATGTCACTAGTTATTGAAGGAAATGAATTGGACACCTACATAAGTAGAGAGGTTCCAGTTCCAGAGGGAGATGAGGATAAAAGCCTTACATAAGAAGAATTTGGTCAAGGCCAAGAAGATCATTGTTGATTCAATCACGGATAAACTTGTACCACAAGTGTCTTCCCTAAAGACACCTAAAGAGATGTTTGATTCCTTGACTAAGATATTTGAATGGAAGAACATAAATCAGAAGATGACCTTGAGAAAACAGTTGAAGAATGTAAAGATCTAGAATGCAGAGACCATAAAGTCATACTTTACAAGGGTCTCTCAAATCAAAGAACAACTTGAAGTGGTAGAAGAAGAAATGGAGAATGCATAAGTTGTGATAACCACCTTGAATGGCCTCCCAAGATCATGGGATTCATTCATTCGAGGAATGTGTGCTAGAAGGAAGTGATTACTTTCAAGAGACTCTGGGAAGAGCATGCACAAGAAGAAGCTCAACTCATAATAAGAGAAAAGAAGATGGGAGAAATTGAAGATTAGGCTCTCACCATCGAAAGAAGATCCCTCAAGCTATGAGGATTATGAAGAATTCAACTCTTGAAGAACCTCTTATCCATCTTAGCATTTGGATAAGAAAAAATGCAATTTCGAATGAAGAAGATGATGAAGCTGAAGGCTCAAGAAGGAGTCTACCCATGAAAGAAATAAAGATAAGTATTCAATTGTCATTTCATGATATTGTTTTGTTATGCATTTTTTTATATTCAGTTTATGAATTATGCATGGTATAATGTTTGCATTAATGGAAGTATACTACTAATATGCACGTAATGGGTAAGTAGCTCATGGTGCTATACAACTCTCCATTGCTACTTATCTAGAATGAAACCTTGTTGTTCAAGAATAAACACCTTTATAACCCAGGTTTTGGGGTTACCAACATACTTCTAAAACTTGTAGACAATCAGCTTTAAAGTTCATAAAAGGAATAGGAAGAAATGTTGAACTCACCCAATTAACGACGGCTGATCCAAGCCTTCTCTTCTCCTACTCTGATTCTCTCTAAAGCTTTCAAGGATGCACATCCTTCACCTGTAAAGAGAAAATTATCCAAGTACAATTTTATACATGTATATATGACAAGTTATATGAAAAATATATAGAGTTCTTAATCAAAAATATTCATCAAACATTATACATGAAAGAGACTCAACACAAAGTTGGAAGAAGAATTCTCTTTATTAACAATAGTGAATGATATAAGTGTACAACCCAACGTCTGAGACAAGAACTCCTCTGCAACCAAAGGATTCTGAGTTCTGTTGCTACAAAAAATTCTGAAGATATACAACCAGCATAATTTTTCTCTCCAAGTATGATTGATTAATGCCCTCCCCAAGGCCTCTATTTATACTTTTGGAAATAGGGAAGTTTTGAAGGTTGAGGAGGTTGAAAAAGTTGAGATAGTTAATGATTAGAGCTCAACAAATCTCCATTAATCATGTTTTATTATTTTCAATGTTGATTGGATGTTTACATGACTATTGATATTGGCAACCTGCATATGACACGCGAGTTGATATAAAGGAAACCTGCGTACATATCTATACACGGGTTGCAATGAATTTACTCGCGTATAGTACACAAGATGCTGTGGATATAGTCGCGTATGTATGAGAGTTGTAGTGGAGATAGTCATGTACAGAAATCAACATATGGAAAGGTAAAATGGCAAGCTGGTTGGATAGTGAATGCATCTCATGTCATGCCCATCTATAGTGTTTAGGAAACCTTCAATCCATAAGTGTCCTTTTTTGTACCAACATATGAAGTGTTGGCACTCGGACAGAGAAGTGCCATTTGGGTTGATAACAAATTCCCCCTAATGTGTGAGGTCAGAGGGAAGCGATGGCCAAAATACATTATAGTCATTATCTTTGGAGAACTCAAAAATCCAATGGAGCAGAGATAGTACCTGAAACAAATACATAATAATGTCATATACAAAGTCATATCTGAGGATGCTATGTTCAATATACTAGAACACTAGCTCCTTTACAAAGTTTGAGTACATCATATAATATGGGTACAAGACCACATATATTACAAAGGTGGAACGAAGCCACAATATACAATAATGATGAGTCTTCAAAGATCCGAAAGCTGTGTAAATAGGTAGAACATATTCTTGCACAACTTAGTCCATAAATAGGAAACTAAGGTCTTCATAAACAATCCCAAAGAACCAGTACAATCCAAGCCATGTGAATAGATGTTATTGGAGTCGAACATCAAGCAGATTCAATAGATTGTCGATCAATAGGTGATAATCAACAATTGAAACAAAGGAATTCACCAATAATGAAAGTGAATCCTGAGGTACAATCATCAAAACTCTAGGTCTTCATCATTAGAAAGTACTGATGCGGAACCATACTGTGATAATGAAGGAAATAGATCCTCCAATGGATCACAAGAGTGACTAGGAAATCGGTAAAGGAAGGGAGACACAAGTGATAATAGATACGACAATGATGGGATCAGGATATAGATCAGACATTGAGTTAAATCATTGAACAGTGAGCATGACACAGAGATGACCCAAGGAAACTTTTAACTTTATAGATAGAACAACTAGACTTATCTGTCATGTAGGAGACATGATCAGATTCCCTAGTTAGAACTGAGAAGAGGAGGAGTAAAAAACTCGAAGTAATAGCTGAACTGAAAGTGAACACTGAGACATGAGTATCGGAAAAAATGGAGAGTGCTATGTTCAAGGATGACATGCTGCCACTAACTAAACATAAAAGAAAACTTCTTCCTTACCTTCCCTGTTAAATTTTAACGAGTCCAGGAAAGTCAACTCGGATCTCTCTTCATTTTTTAACAAGCTTGAAGAGAAGAGGGAATATTGCTTGATAGTGTCACTGATTCGTGGATTTAATGAGCCCAAACTAGTACATGCTCAAGTGGTGTTTTCACATTTAGAGAGTCTGAAAACTCCAAAGAAGACTCCAGGGGGGTCCTTTTTTGTCCAATTTAGTCTCCTGAGGCCGAAAAAGTATAAAACATACCATAGAAGAACTCTCTTAACTTTCATAGAAGAAAAGGTGAACCTTTTTCGTACTTAGTTAGGGAGGTCTGAAAAAGGTTAAATTACCTTCTACCCAATGCTCCTTCGAGAGTAGCATATAGCTTGAGTTTTACGAGTGTAAAGGAAAGCAAGATCACTCAAAAATATCCATTTGAGTCCGAGAAATGGGGCTTACAACAATAAAATCGATGCCTTGTTCTTAGTGTTTAACAAGCATGACAAAGACATAAAGTACAGTCAGAATCTTTTTCATGTTTAGGTCCAGAGCATGAAAAAGGAGAAAATTGAGCTCATACTGGGCATTCCTTTTTTGTAAATTTAGTCCCTCAGGTCCTTAAAAGTGATAAACCTATACCTAAGAATACTCTTCTCAATTCTGTAGAAAAGAGAGTGATCCTTTCTCGTAGTATTCCACATGGTCCGAGAAAGAGATAACCTACCACCAATGCGGATGCCCATTCACATATTCTTAACGAGCTTGAATGGACAAGTTAACTTGGCTGTCAAGTCTGTTTTAAGGAGTCAGACTTGGGCCTAAAGAAACTCCATAAGGGAGGGGAGTCCTATAAAGGGATAGCTTGTAAAAAGAGACCAAAATGAGGCTCCATTTGTTGTGAAAAATAGCTAAAAGGATTCCCCTATACCTGAGATAGCTGCAACATGGGTATCGAAAGACAACATAGGTTCTAAATGAGGATACTCATGAGAGAAAGGCCCTATCCATGGAAGAACAATGGTAAAGACAAGGAGCTAATGGTTTAAAAAACCATAGTCCATGGTTAAAATGTTGATTGCTAAGTTTAAGATGGAGTAAGCATAGATGTAAAATGCATGTGAAACAATGAAAAACCATCCTATATGAGCAAAAAACACCTTAGAGCGATGATAAAACTATTGCAAGGAAAAAATATATGGTATTAGTTTGATGAATTATGAACTATAGGGAAAAAACCCACTTGAGAAATATAATTTTTATAAATAGTTTAAAAACATAAATATAACTCACGATTTTGAATTTTAGCCATAAAAGACAAGTTTTCAGCTCTACCTTCAGTTGATCGGTGTGGACAATCTGGTGGACCAAATCTAATTCCACAAGTGTTAGGTAGGACTACACCCTAATCTCTTCAATTTGATCCTAGCAAATTTCAAAATTGAGTCCAGATTTTATATTTTTGAGCGCCCTTAAGCCAAGAACGCTGTGTACATGGGTTCACTATAGTAAAAATCATGTACACGCATTATGTACACGAGTTTCAAAGTAAAGTCACATGCAGTACGTGAAATGCCTAACTAGACAGTCGTGCATGCTATGTGAAGGGTAAAAGAAGTATGTAGGTTCAAAATTTTGAATTTTTACATGAAACTAAAGGTTTGCAATGCTTGTTTTACTAGGTTTGAAGATGGTGTTTGAGTGGAGGGAGCATGGGCATGAAGATATGGATCAAGAAGCACTCCAATATTCCCCCACTATGAATATTTTATGTTCAGGTGGATTGCTAAAAAAAAATTCTACATCACCTATGCGGGCCAATGTCCGCCTGCTAGAGTTCATGATAAATTATTGGGATCATGATTTGGGCATGTTTGACCTTCAAGGTGAATCCTTGGAGATTACTTCAGAGGATATAGATTTCATTCCTGGTCTATCATGAAAAGGAGCTCCAGTCAACTTGGAGGGCACCAGCAGAGGCGGTGACCCTCTAAGTGTTCAAAACTATATTCACATATACTGCACACTAGGTACCCAAAAGAGAGGGAGTTGCATCCCTATTGTACTCATACGTGATATTCCTCTACAGGTATTGACAAGTACCATAGTGAGGGTTGTGGGATCATCTTCTCTTCATCTTGCTACACAAAACCAGATGAGGTTAGCCGTGGATTGCATTCAGGGGGCCTTATATGATTGGTTCTCGAGAGTTATCCTGATTTTGAGAAAACAGCTCTCTGACTGCAAGAGAGGAAGGAGGAAGAAATTTGGATATTCTAGCATACCAGTAGCCTTCTTTGAGAGAGACTACCAGGATTGAGTGCTGCAGTACCCCTACCAATTCGTTCTCCTTGTCATCCTAGGCTGAGTAGATGGGGAGATATCTTCCTCTGCCAAGGAGGAGGTGGTTCAGTGCAAAGTGTATATGATGATGACTTCTACTTTTGGTGGGAGCAGTAGTTTCCAGCATTGGAGTAGTTTCCATATGCTGGGATGGATTTCTGTGGTGATCCAGACCTCATTTTCCCTCTAGGAGGAACATGGGGAGAGTTAGGTAATTTTTTATTTTCAAATTTTTAAAATTTTTATGAATTTTAAATATAGAGATATATACATATGTATAAGAGTTCTAATCCTATAAACATGTCAAAATGAATATATTGGACCAGTCCACCCTGAAGGGAATCCATGCATGTATGTATGTCCTGTCTTAGGATAAGACCGAGGATTGATTAGGGTTCTTGAGGGGAAGCTGGCCAGGCTTACCCAAAGAGTACCCACTTTACGTATTGAGCACATCCTAGCCATCATGCAGGAGTTTTTGGTTTGTGTACCACCTATCTAGGTACGCCTTTTAAGGTGGGTAGCTAGAGCAGTTTTAGTATACATAGATGATGTTGAGGCTGCTGAAGCTGAAGAGGTTGAAGAAGCCAGAGTACAGGGAGATCGAGGGGACCGGGGTAGTCCAGCTAACCAGGGTGGTCCAGCTTAGATCTAGGGCATTTGATGGACTATGATCCATATTTTGTATATTATAAAGTTATGACTGGATCTGAGGATTAGAGACATGACCTATCTATGGACACACACACACACACACACACACATATATATATTTTGTTGGTTATTTACAAATGTTTTTTTTATGTGTATGTTGTATATTTTTATGAAGAATGTGTTAAATGCCAATCCAAGATGTAATTAGCGTATGCATTAGTTAATGAATTTTGATTCCTTGGAATATGATTGAATGTAATGAATTCAAAATTTATTTCTAATAACCTAACTTACATAAACTGACGTAATAGAATAGGGTTTCGCACTTGATAAGCTCGATTGAGTTTGGAAACCACTAGTTGAGAGTCTAGTTGGACTTGCAGCTGAGTGATACCATGTGACAAAGGATCCCATAAAAGCTCAATTACATCCTTATACTCAGCGACATTATTAGAAGTAGGACCTAAGCAAGTGCCTCCTAAGGCAACTAACTATATTGAGGGAGAATAAATGACCCATGTCATTGAAGCTAGATTACAAGTGTGATGACTAGTTCCATTAGCAAAACCTACGAACCTCTCGAAAGACATCTGAAACAACCATCATATGTTATAAAAAACACAAACCGATGAACTAGTGTACATAAAAATACATACAATAAAATACAAGAAAAAGTGCTAAGCCTAAGCATAGTACTTCTTCAGGTAGAGCCCATTTCTAGGCTCAGGTAGCTTATTCCCATCAAAATCAATCAATTCATATGCACCCTTCTTTAAGACCTTCGACATGACATAAGGCCCCAACCACATGGACTTGAATTTTCTTGCCCCCAGGGGTTCTTTTTCTTGGTCCTAGACCAAAACAAGTTCCCCCTCAGAGAAAATTCGAGGCTTGACCAACTTATCATATTGGCTTTTGACCCTATTTTTGTGATCTTGATTTTTTTTCAGCACATCTCTGCACTGTTCATCAAGATGTTCTAAATGTACTAGATGTTCTTCAAGCTCCGTCGTATCAAGTAACACATGAATAGCTATTTTCAAGGATGGGATTTCACATTCAATCGGGGTAATGGATTCCACTCCATGAACGAGTTGGAAGGGGGAGAAACCCATAGCAGTTTTTACATTAGTTCGATACGCCCAAAGTGCGGGGTATAGCATGATGTGCCAGTTAGAATGGGCTGCATCAATAGTACATTTGAGGATAGTCTTCAAAGTTTTATTAACAGCCTCAACCTGACCATTTGCTTGAGGATAGTACAAATATGAATGTTCTTGTCTAAATCCAAGCATAGTGGTTAGTTCCGTCATCATGCTATTTTTAAAATGACTGCCGTGGTAAGTGACAATCACCTTGGGTATACCAAACCGTGCTATAATTTGACTTAACATGAAAAAATCTGCGGTTTCCCCATCAGCTTTAAAGGTGGGCATTGCCTCTTCCCATTTCATAAAATAGTCTACAGCGACAATGATATATTTGTGTCCCCCAGTTGAGGTTGGGTTACACGTCATGTAATCAATTCCCCACTTCATGAAGGGGCCCACCGAGACAACGGGAAATAATGGAGCGGGATGTGACCGCATATTCCCGGTGTAAAGTTGACAAGCATGACAACACTTAACGGCTTCCACACAATCCTTGAAGATTGTGGGCCAGAAATAACCGACATGCAGTATCTTCTGGGCCATTGCTAACCTAGATAAATGACCCCCACACGCTCCACTATGGGAATCATTCAGGACAATATCCACTTCCTCATGGGAAAGACATCGACACAAAATGGAATATACCCCTCTACGATATAAAATATCTCCTATGATGAGGTAGTTCTTAGCATGAAGGCATAGTTTACGTCATTCCTCCCACGAAGAAGCTACAAGATACTTCAAAGTCTAGAGATATATAATTATATCCCCGTACCAAGGGTCAAAGGTGGATATAAAGAAGATATGCTCATCTTGGAATGATTCTTCTTCAATGACTACATCTTCTTCTGTTGGAAATTATGCTATAAGCTCAACAAAAACTAAGAATTTTTTCACTAGTACAAAATGGGGAATTAGCTACTAGGTGACTAAAATTTCTAGTCACCACAGGTTTCCTAAGTGATTTACTACTAAATATGAGCAATTTTGATTGACCCAACTATAAACGACTAAAATTAACGACTAATTTAGTCACCAATTAACAAATATGACTAGATAATAAGTGACAGAGTTAAAAATGACTAAAATAAATGACTAATTTAGTCACGGCATAAAAAATGACTAGCTAGAAGAATATGAATTAGTCATTTATGTTAGTCATTTTTAATTGTGTCATGGAAAATTGCAAATTTGGCAATGAAGTGTAATTTTTGTAAGTTGTCTACCTTCTATTAGTAATATTAGTGACATGCACCTTGATCTTCAGAGATCCAACAAAGCAATTGCATGGATTTTCTCTTGACCATCTTTATCCCTGTTGCATCATTGAAACAAACCCGGTTAAGCACGTTCCAAAGGAAAATTATGTTCCTATGTCAATTATGAATTAGGTACTAGAACTAGTACCGTATCGTTACCTAGATAGAAGCATCAAATCCCTACATCCCCTCGAGAACAGGCCATTCGAATGCACCTCCTCCATGTAGACTTACCAAATGCATCCAATGCATGGCCAAAAAAACACATCAACTTCGTATTTCTAGGTTGAAGGTATCGATCGACCCCTGCTCCCCTGTTTTTGCACTTGATACCCTATTTTTGTAGACAATAAGTCAGTTCAGGATCTTGTAGTGACCAGCTGGAGTGCTTCAAAGGTATGGTTCTTGCTGCTCTTATTGTGTTCATCACTCCAATCAATAACCAATTGTTATGGTTTTTTACAAGTCTCAATGCTGCTAAAGTTACTACTTCTAGTACTTTACATTTCCAATTATCACCATATCCAGCCTATGCACTCATAACCATATGCATTTTGAGCTTTCAACCTGGGAAAAGCATGAACACCCTCCTCACACCCTCTTGCAATGCCACTATTTTCAAAGGTCACTAGT